>CM067224.1:2635171-3119273 GCA_034190945.1 Octodonta nipae | reverse complement strand
TTTCTACTGTCCCAGTCTTTTCTAAGGGACGTTTCTAGCTTTTGTAGCGGCTCCAAGCATTCTACCAGCCGTTTCTACTGCCCCAGTCGTTTCTACGGGCCGTTTCTAGCTTTTGTGGCGGCTCCAACCATTCTATCAGCCGTTTCTACGGGACGTTTCTACCTTTTGTAGCGGCTCCAACCATTCTACAAGAGATTTCTACTGTCCCAGTCGTTTCTACGGGCCGTTTCTAGCTTTTGTAGCGGCTCCAACAATTCTACCAGCCATTTCTATTACCCCAGTCGATTCTGCGGAACGTTTCTAGCTTTTGTAGCGGCTCCAAGTATTCTACCAGCCGTTTCTACTGCCCCAGTCGTTTCTACGGGCCGTTTCTAGCTTTTGTGGCGGCTCCAACCATTCTATCAGCCGTTTCTACGGGACGTTTCTACCTTTTGTAGCGGCTCCAACCATTCTACAAGAGATTTCTACTGTCCCAGTCGTTTCTACGGGCCGTTTCTAGCTTTTGCAGCGGCTCCAACCATTCTACCAGCCATTTCTACTACCCCAGTCGTTTCTGCGGAACGTTTCTAGCTTTTGTAGTGGCTCCAACCATTCTACCAGCCGTTTCTACTGTCCCAGTCGTTTCTACGGGACGTTTCTAGCTTTTGTAGGGGCTCCAACCATTCTACCAGCCGTTTCTACTGTCTCAGTCGTTTCTACGGGACGTTTCTAGCTTTTGTAGCGGCTCCAACCATTCTACCAGAGATTTCTACTGTCCCAGTCGTTTCTACGGGCCGTTTGTAGCTTTTTGTAGAGGCTCCAACCATTCTACCAGCCATTTCTACTACCCCAGTCGATTCTGCGGAACGTTTCTAGCTTTTGTAGTTGCTCCAACAATTCTACCAGCCGTTTCTACTGTCGCAGTCGTTTCTACGGGACGTTTCTAGCTTTTATAGTGGCTCCAACCATTCTACCAGCCGTTTCTACTGTCGCAGTCGTTTCGACGGGACGTTTCTAGCTTTTATAGTGGCTCCAACTATTCTACCAGCCGTTTCTACTGTCCCAGTCGTTTCTATGGGAAGTTTCTAGCTTTTGTAGCGGCTCCAACAATTCTACCAGCCGTTTCTACTGTCGCAGTCGTTTCTACGGGACGTTTTTAGCTTTTATAGTGGCTCCAACCATTCTACCAGCCGTTTCAACTGTCCCAGTCGTTTCTATGGGAAGTTTCTAGCTTTTGTAGCGGCTCCAACTATTCTACCAGCCGTTTCTACTGTCCCAGTAGTTTCTACTGTCCCAGTAGTTTCTACTGTCCCAGTCGTTTCTACGGGACGTTACTAGCTTTTGTAGAGGCTCCAACTATTCTACCAGAGATTTCTTCTGTCCCAGTCGTTTCTACGGGCCGTTGCTAGGTTTTGTAGTGGCTCTAACCATTTCTAGCAGCGATTTCTACTGGCCCAGTCGTTTCTACGGGACGTTTCTAGCTTTTGTAGCGGCTCCAACCATTCTGCCAGCCGTTTCTACTGTCCCAGTCGTTTCTACGGACGTTTCTAGCTTTTGTAGGGGCTCCAACCATTCTACCAGCCGTTTCTACTGTCCCAGTTGTGTCTACGGGACGTTTCTAGCTTTTGTAGCGGCTCCTACCATTTTACCAGCCGTTTCTACTATTCCAGTCGTCTCTAGGGGACGTATCAAGCTTTTGTAGCGGCTCCAACCATTCTACTAGCCGTTTCTACTGTCCCAGTCTTTTCTAAGGGACGTTTCTAGCTTTTGTAGCGGCTCCAAGCATTCTACCAGCCGTTTCTACTGTCTCAGTCGTTTCTACGGGACGTTTCTAGCTTTTGTAGCGGCTCCAACCATTCTATCAGCCGTTTCTACGGGACGTTTCTACCTTTTGTAGCGGCTCCAACCATTCTACAAGAGATTTCTACTGTCCCAGTCGTTTCTACGGGCCGTTTCTAGCTTTTGCAGCGGCTCCAACTATTCTACCAGCCATTTCTACTACCCCAGTCGTTTCTGCGGAACGTTTCTAGCTTTTGTAGTGGCTCCAACCATTCTACCAGCCGTTTCTACTGTCCCAGTCGTTTCTACGGGACGTTTCTAGCTTTTGTAGGGCTCCAACCATTCTACCAGCCGTTTCTACTGTCTCAGTCGTTTCTACGGGACGTTTCTAGCTTTTGTAGCGGCTCCTACCATTTTACCAGCCGTTTCTACTATTCCAGTCGTCTCTAGGGGACGTATCAAGCTTTTTTAGCGGCTCCAACCATTCTACCAGCCATTTCTACTACCCCAGTCGATTCTGCGGAACGTTTCTAGCTTTTGTAGCGGCTCCAAGCATTCTACCAGCCGTTTCTACTGCCCCAGTCGTTTCTACGGGCCGTTTCTAGCTTTTGTGGCGGCTCCAACCATTCTATCAGCCGTTTCTACGGGACGTTTCTACCTTTTGTAGCGGCTCCAACCATTCTACAAGAGATTTCTACTGTCCCAGTCGTTTCTACGGGCCGTTTCTTTAGCTTTACTGCACAAGCGGCTCCAACCATTCTACCAGCCATTTCTACTACCCCAGTCGTTTCTGCGGAACGTTTCTAGCTTTTGTAGTGGCTCCAACCATTCTACCAGCCGTTTCTACTGTCCCAGTCGTTTCTACGGGACGTTTCTAGCTTTTGTAGGGGCTCCAACCATTCTACCAGCCGTTTCTACTGTCCAGTCGTTTCTACGGACGTTTCTAGCTTTTGTAGCGGCTCCAACCATTCTACCAGAGATTTCTACTGTCCCAGTCGTTTCTACGGGCCGTTTGTAGCTTTTTGTAGAGGCTCCAACCATTCTACCAGTTATTTCTACTACTCCAGTCGATTCTGCGGAACGTTTCTAGCTTTTGTAGTTGCTCCAACAATTCTACCAGCCGTTTCTACTGTCGCAGTCGTTTCTACGGGACGATTCTAGCTTTTATAGTGGCTCCAACCATTCTACCAGCCGTTTCTACTGTCGCAGTCGTTTCGACGGGACGTTTCTAGCTTTTATAGTGGCTCCAACTATTCTACCAGCCGTTTCTACTGTCCCAGTCGTTTCTATGGGAAGTTTCTAGCTTTTGTAGCGGCTCCAACAATTCTACCAGCCGTTTCTACTGTCGCAGTCGTTTCTACGGGACGTTTTTAGCTTTTATAGTGGCTCCAACTATTCTACCAGCCGTTTCTACTGTCCCAGTAGTTTCTACTGTCCCAGTAGTTTCTACTGTCCCAGTCGTTTCTACGGGACGTTTCTAGCTTTTGTAGCGGCTCCAACCATTCTGCCAGCCGTTTCTACTGTCCCAGTCGTTTCTACGGACGTTTCTAGCTTTTGTAGGGGCTCCAACCATTCTACCAGCCGTTTCTACTGTCCCAGTTGTGTCTACGGGACGTTTCTAGCTTTTGTAGCGGCTCCTACCATTTTACCAGCCGTTTCTACTATTCCAGTCGTCTCTAGGGGACGTATCAAGCTTTTTTAGCGGCTCCAACAATTCTACTAGCCGTTTCTACTGTCTCAGTCGTTTCTACGGAAAGTTTCTAGCTTTTGTAGCGGCTCCAACCATTCTACCAGAGATTTCTTCTGTCCCAGTCGTTTCTACGGGCCGTTTGTAGCTTTTGTAGCGGCTCCAACCATTCTACCAGAGATTTCTACTGTCCCAGTCGTTTCTACGGGCCGTTGCTAGGTTTTGTAGTGGCTCTAACCATTTCTAGCAGCGATTTCTACTGGCCCAGTCGTTTCTACGTGTCATTTCTAATTTTGTAGCGGCTCCAACCATTCTACCAGCCGCTTCTACTGTCACAGTTTCTACGGGACGTTTCTAGCTTTTATAGTGGCTCCAACCATTCTACCAGCCTTTTCTACTGTCCCAGTCGTTTCTACGGGCCGTTTCTAGCTTTTGTAGCGGCTCCAACCATTCTACCAGCCATTTCTACTACCCCAGTCGTTTCTGCGGAACGTTTCTAGCTTTTGTAGTGACTCAAACCATTCCCAGTAGCGATTTCAACTGTCCCAGTCGTTTCTACGATCCGTTTCTAGCTTTTATAGTGGCTCCAACCATTCTACCAGCCTTTTCTACTGTCCCAGTCGTTTCTACGGGCCGTTTCTAGCTTTTGTAGCGGCTCCAACCATTCTACCAGCCGTTTCTACTGTCCCAGTCTTTTCTATGGGAAGTTTCTAGCTTTTGTTGCGGCTCCAACAATTCTACCAGCCGTTTCTACTGTCGAAGTCGTTTCTACGGGACGTTTCTAGCTTTTGTAGCGGCTCCAACCATTCTACCAGAGATTTCTACTGTCCCAGTCGTTTCTACGGGCCGTTTCTAGCTTTTGTAGCGGCTCCTACCATTCTACCAGAGACTTCTACTGTCCCAGTCGTTTCTACGGGCCGTGTCTAGCTTTTGTAGCGGCTCCAACCATTCTACCAGCCATTTCTACTACCCCAGTCGATTCTGCGGAACATTTCTAGCTTTTGTAGTGGCTCCAACCATTCTACCAGCCGTTTCTACTGTCCAGTCGTTTCTATGGAACGTTTCTAGCTTTTGTAGCGGCTCCAACCATTCTACCAGCTGTTTCTACTGTCCCAGTCGTTTCTACGGGACGTTTCTAGCTTTTGTAGCGGCTCCAAGCATTCTACCAGAGACTTCTACTGTCCCAGTCGTTTCTACGTGTCATTTCTAGCTTTTCTAGCGGCTCCAACCATTCTACCAGCCGTTTCTACTGTCGCAGTCGTTTCTACGGGACGTTTCTAGCTTTTGTAGTGGCTCCAACCATTCTCCCAGCCATTTCTACTGTGTCAGTCGTTTCTACGGGACGTTTCTAGCTTTTGTAGCGGCTCCCACCATTCTACCAGAGATTTCTACTGTCCCAGTCGTTTCTACGTGTCGTTTCTAGCTTTTGTAGCGGCTCCAACCATTCTACCAGCCGTTTCTACTGTCCCAGTCGTCTCTAGGGGACGTATCTAGCTTTTGTAGCGGCTCCAACCATTCTACCAGCCGTTTCTACTGTCCCAGTCTTTTCTAAGGGACGTTTCTAGCTTTTGTAGCGGCTCCAAGCATTCTACCAGAGACTTCTACTGTCCCAGTCGTTTCTACGTGTCATTTCTAGCTTTTCTAGCGGCTCCAACCATTCTACCAGCCGTTTCTACTGTCCCAGTCGTTTCTACGGGACGTTTCTAGCTATTGTAGCGGCTCCAACCATTTTACCAGCCGTTTCTACTGTCCCAGTCGTCTCTAGGGGACGTTTTCAAGCTTTTGTAGCGGCTCCAACCATTCTACCAGAGACTTCTACTGTCCCAGTCGTTTCTACGTGTCATTTCTAGCTTTTGTAGCGGCTCCAACCATTCTACCAGCCGTTTCTACTGTCCCAGTCGTTTCTACGGGACGTTTCTAGCTTTTATAGCGGCTCCAAGCATTCTACCAGAGACTTCTACTGTCCCAGTCTTTTCAAGCGTGTCATTTCTACCTTTTCTAGCGGCTCCAACCATTCTACCAGCCGTTTCTACTGTCCCAGTCGTTTCTACGGGACGTTTCTAGCTTTTATAGCGGCTCCAAGCATTCTACCAGAGACTTCTACTGTCCCAGTCGTTTCAAGCGTGTCATTTCTACTTTTCTAGCGGCTCCAACCATTCTACCAGCCGTTTCTACTGTCCCAGTCTTTTCTAAGGGACGTTTCTAGCTTTTGTAGCGGCTCCAAGCATTCTACCAGAGAATTCTACTGTCCCAGTCGTTTCTACCTGTCATTTCTAGCTTTTCTAGCGGCTCCAACCATTCTACCAGCCGTTTCTACTGTCCCAGTCGTGTCTACGGGACGTTTCTAGCTTTTGTAGCGGCTCCAACCATTCTACCAGCCGTTTCTACTGTCCCAGTCGTTTCTACGGGACGTTTCTAGCTTTTGTAGCGGCTCCAAGCATTCTACCAGAGACTTCTACTGTCCCAGTCGTTTCAAGCGTGTCATTTCTACCTTTTCTAGCGGCTCCAACCATTCTACCAGCCGTTTCTACTGTCCCAGTCTTTTCTAAGGGACGTTTCTAGCTTTTGTAGCGGCTCCAAGCATTCTACCAGAGACTTCTACTGTCCCAGTCGTTTCTACGTGTCATTTCTAGCTTTTCTAGCGGCTCCAACCATTCTACCAGCCGTTTCTACTGTCGCAGTCGTTTCTACGGGACGTTTCTAGCTTTTGTAGTGGCTCCAACCATTCTCCCAGCCATTTCTACTGTGTCAGTCGTTTCTACGGGACGTTTCTAGCTTTTGTAGCGGCTCCCACCATTCTACCAGAGATTTCTACTGTCCCAGTCGTTTCTACGTGTCGTTTCTAGCTTTTGTAGCGGCTCCAACCATTCTACCAGCCGTTTCTACTGTCCCAGTCGTCTCTAGGGGACGTATCAAGCTTTTGTAGCGGCTCCAACCATTCTACCAGCCGTTTCTACTGTCCCAGTCTTTTCTAAGGGACGTTTCTAGCTTTTGTAGCGGCTCCAAGCATTCTACCAGAGACTTCTACTGTCCCAGTCGTTTCTACGTGTCATTTCTAGCTTTTCTAGCGGCTCCAACCATTCTACCAGCTGTTTCTACTGTCCCAGTCGTGTCTACGGGACGTTTCTAGCTATTGTAGCGGCTCCAACCATTTTACCAGCCGTTTCTACTGTCCCAGTCGTCTCTAGGGGACGTATCAAGCTTTTGTAGCGACTCCAACCATTCTACCAGAGACTTCTACTGTCCCACTCGTTTTTACGTGTCATTTCTAGCTTTTGTAGCGGCTCCAACCATTCTACCAGCCGTTTCTACTGTCCCAGTCGTTTCTACGGGACGTTTCTAGCTTTTATAGCGGCTCCAAGCATTCTACCAGAGACTTCTACTGTCCCAGTCGTTTCAAGCGTGTCATTTCTACCTTTTCTAGCGGCTCCAACCATTCTACCAGCCGTTTCTACTGTCCCAGTCTTTTCTAAGGGACGTTTCTAGCTTTTGTAGCGGCTCCAAGCATTCTACCAGAGACTTCTACTGTCCCAGTCGTTTCTACCTGTCATTTCTAGCTTTTCTAGCGACTCCAACCATTCTACCAAAGACTTCTACTGTCCCACTCGTTTTTACGTGTCATTTCTAGCTTTTGTAGCGGCTCCAACCATTCTACCAGCCGTTTCTACTGTCCCAGTCGTTTCTACGGGACGTTTCTAGCTTTTATAGCGGCTCCAAGCATTCTACCAGAGACTTCTACTGTCCCAGTCGTTTCTACGTGTCATTTCTACCTTTTCTAGCGGCTCCAACCATTCTACCAGCCGTTTCTACTGTCCCAGTCTTTTCTAAGGGACGTTTCTAGCTTTTGTAGCGGCTCCAAGCATTCTACCAGAGACTTCTACTGTCCCAGTCGTTTCTACGTGTCATTTCTAGCTTTTCTAGCGGCTCCAACCATTCTACCAGCCGTTTCTACTGTCCCAGTCGTGTCTACGGGACGTTTCTAGCTATTGTAGCAGCTCCAACTATTTTACCAGCCGTTTCTACTGTCCCAGTCGTTTCTACGGGCCGTTTCTAGCTTTTGTAGCGGCTCCAACCATTCTACCAGCCATTTCTACTACCCCAGTCGTTTCTGCGGAACGTTTCTAGCTTTTGTAGTGGCTCCAACCATTCTACCAGCCGTTTCTACTGTCCCAGTCGTTTCTATGGGAAGTTTCTAGCTTTTGTAGCGGCTCCAACAATTCTACCAGCCGTTTCTACTGTCGCAGTCGTTTCTACTTGACGTTTCTAGCTTTTGTAGGGGCTCCAACCATTCTACCAGTTGTTTCTACTGTCCCAGTAGTTTCTGCGGAACGTTTCTAGCTTTTGTAGTGGCTCCAACCATTCTACCAGCCGTTTCTACTGTCCCAGTCGTTTCTATGGAAAGTTTCTAGCTTTTGTAGGGGCTCCAACCATTCTACCAGCCGTTTCTACTGTCCCAGTCGTTTCTACGGGACGTTTCTAGCTTTTGTAGCGGCTCCAACCATTCTACCAGCCGTTTCTACTGTCCCAGTCGTGTCTACGGGACGTTTCTAGCTTTTGTAGGGGATCCAACTATTCTACCAGCCGTTTCTACTGTCCCAGTCGTCTCTAGGGAACGTATCAAGCTTTTGTAGCGGCTCCAACTATTCTACCAGAGACTTCTAGTGTCCCAGTCGTTTCTACGTGTCATTTCTAGCTTTTGTAGCGGCTCCAACCATTCTGCCAGCCGTTTCTACTGTCCCAGTCGTTTCTACGGACGTTTCTAGCTTTTGTAGGGGCTCCAACCATTCTACCAGCCGTTTCTCCTGTCCCAGTCGTGTCTACGGGACGTTTCTAGCTTTTGTAGCGGCTCCAACCATTTTACCAGCCGTTTCTACTGTTCCAGTCGTCTCTAGGGGACGTATCAAGCTTTTGTAGCGGCTCCAACCATTCTACCAGCCGTTTCTACTGTCCCAGTCTTTTCTAAGGGACGTTTCTAGCTTTTGTAGCGGCTCCAAGCATTCTACCAGCCGTTTCTACTGCCCCAGTCGTTTCTACGGGCCGTTTCTAGCTTTTGTAGCGGCTCCAACCATTCTATCAGCCGTTTCTACGGGACGTTTCTAGCTTTTGTAGCGGCTCCAACCATTCTACAAGAGATTTCTACTGTCCCAGTCGTTTCTACGGGCCGTTTCTAGCTTTTGTAGCGGCTCCAACCATTCTACCAGCCATTTCTACTACCCCAGTCGATTCTGCGGAACGTTTCTAGCTTTTGTAGTGGCTCCAACCATTCTACCAGCCGTTTCTACTGTCCCAGTCGTTTCTACGGGACGTTTCTAGCTTTTGTAGGGGCTCCAACCATTCTACCAGCCGTTTCTACTGTCTCAGTCGTTTCTACGGGACGTTTCTAGCTTTTGTAGCGGCTCCAACCATTCTACCAGCCGTTTCTACTGTCCCAGTAGTTTCTACTGTCCCAGTCGTTTCTACGGGACGTTACTAGCTTTTGTAGAGGCTCCAACCATTCTACCAGAGATTTCTTCTGTCCCAGTCGTTTCTACGGGCCGTTTGTAGCTTTTTGTAGCGGCTCCAACCATTCTACCAGAGATTTCTACTATCCCAGTCGTTTCTACGGGCCGTTGCTAGGTTTTGTAGTGGCTCTAACCATTTCTAGCAGCGATTTCTACTGGCCCAGTCGTTTCTACGTGTCATTTCTAGCTTTTGTAGCGGCTCCAACCATTCTACCAGCCGCTTCTACTGTCACAGTCGTTTCTACGGGACGTTTCTAGCTTTTGTAGTGGCTCCAACCATTCTACCAGCCGTTTCTACTGTCCCAGTCGTTTCTACGGGACGTTTCTAGCTTTTGTAGCGGCTCCAACCATTTTACCAGCCGTTTCTACTGTCCCAGTCGTTTCTAGGGGACGCATTTAGCTTTTGTAGCGGCACCAACTATTCTACCAGAAAATTATACTGTCCCAGTCGTTTCTACGGGACGTTTCTAGCTTTTGTAGCGGCTCCAACAATTCTACCAGCCGTTTCTACTGTCGCAGTCGTTTCTACGGGACGTTTCTAGCTTTTATAGTGGCTCCAACAATTCTACCAGCCGTTTCTACTGTCCCAGTCGTTTCTATGGGAAGTTTCTAGCTTTTTTAGCGGCTCCAACCATTCTACCAGCCGTTTCTACTGTTCCAGTAGTTTCTACTGTCCCAGTAGTTTCTACTGTCCCAGTCGTTCCTACGGGCCGTTTGTAGCTTTTTGTAGCTGCTCCAACCATTCTATCAGAGATTTCTACTATCCCAGTCGTTTCTACGGGCCGTTGCTAGCTTTTATATAGGCTCCAACCATTTCTAGCAATGTTTTCTAAGTTTCTAGTCGTTTCTACAGGCCATTTCTAGCTTTTGTAGCGGCTCCAACCATTCTACCAGAGATTTCTACTGTCCCAGTCGTTTCTACGGGCCGTTTCTAGTTTTTGTAGCGGCTCCAACTATTCTACCAGAGACTTCTACTCTCCCAGTCGTTTCTACGTGTCATTTCTAGCTTTTGTAGCGGCTCCAACCATTCTACCAGCCGTTTCTACTGTCCCAGTCGTCTCTAGGGGACGTATCAAGCTTTTGTAGCGGCTCCAACCATTCTACCAGAGACTTCTACTGTCCCAGTCGTTTCTACGTGTCATTTCTAGCTTTTGTAGCGGCTCCAACCATTCTACCAGCCGTTTCTACTGTTCTAGTCGTTTCTACGGGACGTTTCAAACTTCTGTAGGGGCTCCAACCATTCTACCAGCCGTTTCTACTGTTCCAGTCGTGTCTACAGGACGTTTCTAGCTTTTGTAGCGGCTCCAACCATTTTACCAGCTTTTTCTACTGTCCCAGTCGTCTCTAGATGACGTATCAAGCTTTTGTAGCGGCTCCAACCATTCTACCAGCCGTTTCTACTGTCCCAGTCTTTTCTAAGGGAAGTCTCTAGCTTTTGTAGCGGCTCCAAGCATTCTACCAGCCGTTTCTACTGCCCCAGTCGTTTCTACGGGCAGTTTCTAGCTTTTGTAGCGGCTCCAACCATTCTATCAGCCTTTTCTACGGGACTTTTCTAGCTTTTGTAGCGGCTCCAACCATTCTACAAGAGATTTCTACTGTCCCAGTCGTTTCTACGGGACGTTTCTAGCTTTTGTAGCGGCTCCAACCATTCTACCAGCCGTTTCTACTGTCCCAGTAGTTTCTACTGTCCCAGTCGTTTCTACGGGACGTTACTAGCTTTTGTAGAGGCTCCAACCATTCTACCAGAGATTTCTTCTGTCCCAGTCGTTTCTACGGGCCGTTTGTAGCTTTTTGTAGCGGCTCCAACCATTCTACCAGAGATTTCTACTATCCCAGTCGTTTCTACGGGCCGTTGCTAGGTTTTGTAGTGGCTCTAACCATTTCTAGCAGCGATTTCTACTGGCCCAGTCGTTTCTACGGGACGTTTCTAGCTTTTGTAGCGGCTCCAACCATTCTACCAGCCGTTTCTACTGTCCCAGTAGTTTCTACTGTCCCAGTCGTTTCTACGGGACGTTACTAGCTTTTGTAGAGGCTCCAACCATTCTACCAGAGATTTCTTCTGTCCCAGTCGTTTTTACGGGCCGTTTGTATCTTTTTGTAGCGGCTCCAACCATTCTACCAGAGATTTCTACTGTCCCAGTCGTTTCTACGGGCCGTTGCTAGGTTTTGTAGTGGCTCTAACCATTTCTAGCAGCGATTTCTACTGGCCCAGTCGTTTCTACGTGTCATTTCTAGCTTTTGTAGCGGCTCCAACCATTCTACCAGCCGCTTCTACTGTCACAGTCGTTTCTACGGGACGTTTCTAGCTTTTGTAGTGGCTCCAACCATTCTACCAGCCGTTTCTACTGTCCCAGTCGTTTCTACGGGACGTTTCTAGCTTTTGTAGCGGCTCCAACCATTTTACCAGCCGTTTCTACTGTCCCAGTCGTTTCTAGGGGACGCATTTAGCTTTTGTAGCGGCACCAACTATTCTACCAGAAAATTATACTGTCCCAGTCGTTTCTACGGGACGTTTCTAGCTTTTGTAGCGGCTCCAACAATTCTACCAGATGTTTCTACTGTCGCAGTCGTTTCTACGGGACGTTTCTAGCTTTTATAGTGGCTCCAACCATTCTACCAGCCGTTTCTACTGTCCCAGTCGTTTCTATGGGAAGTTTCTAGCTTTTGTAGCGGCTCCAACCATTCTACCAGCCGTTTCTACTGTCCCAGTAGTTTCTACTGTCCCAGTAGTTTCTACTGTCCCAGTCGTTCCTACGGGCCGTTTGTAGCTTTTTGTAGCGGCTCCAACAATTCTATCAGAGATTTCTACTATCCCAGTCGTTTCTACGGGCCGTTGCTAGCTTTTATATAGGCTCCAACCATTTCTAGCAATGTTTTCTAAGTTTCTAGTCGTTTCTACAGGCCATTTCTAGCTTTTGTAGCGGCTCCAACCATTCTACCAGAGACTTCTACTGTCCCAGTCGTTTCTACGTGTCATTTCTAGCTTTTGTAGCGGCTCCAACCATTCTACCAGCCGTTTCTACTGTTCTAGTCGTTTCTGCGGGACGTTTCAAGCTTCTGTAGGGGCTCCAACTATTCTACCAGCCGTTTCTACTGTCCCAGTCGTGTCTACAGGACGTTTCTAGCTTTTGTAGCGGCTCCAACCATTTTACCAGCCGTTTCTACTGTCCCAGTCGTTTCTACGGGCAGTTTCTAGCTTTTGTAGCGGCTCCAACCATTCTATCAGCCTTTTCTACAGGACTTTTCTAGCTTTTGTAGCGGCTCCAACCATTCTACAAGAGATTTCTACTGTCCCAGTCGTTTCTACGGGCCGTTTCTAGCTTTTGTAGCGGCTACAACCATTCTACCAGCCATTTCTACTACCCCAGTCGATTCTGCGGAACGTTTCTAGCTTTTGTAGTGGCTCCAACCATTCTACCAGAGATTTCTACTGTCCCAGTCGTTTCTACGGGACGTTTCTAGCTTTTGTAGCGGCTCCAAGCATTCTACCAGAGACTTCTACTGTCCCAGTCGTTTCTACGTGTCATTTCTAGCTTTTCTAGCAGCTCCAACCATTCTACCAGCCGTTTCTACTGTCCCAGTCGTGTCTACGGGACGTTTCTAGCTATTGTAGCGGCTCCAACCATTTTACCAGCCGTTTCTACTGTCCCAGTCGTCTCTAGGGGACGTATCAAGCTTTTGTAGCGGCTCCAACCATTCTACCAGAGACTTCTAGTGTCCCAGTCGTTTCTACGTGTCATTTCTAGCTTTTGTAGCGGCTCCAACCATTCTGCCAGCCGTTTCTACTGTCCCAGTCGTTTCTACGGACGTTTCTAGCTTTTGTAGGGGCTCCAAGCATTCTACCAGCCGTTTCTACTGTCCCAGTCGTGTCTACAGGACGTTTCTAGCTTTTGTAGCGGCTCCAACCATTTTACCAGAGATTTCTACTGTCCCAGTCGTTTCTACGGGACGTTTCTAGCTTTTGTAGCGGCTCCAAGCCTTCTACCAGAGACTTCTACTGTCCCAGTCGTTTCTACGTGTCATTTCTAGCTTTTCTAGCAGCTCCAACCATTCTACCAGCCGTTTTTACTGTACCAGTCGTGTCTACGGGACGTTTCTAGCTATTGTAGCGGCTCCAACCATTTTACCAGCCGTTTCTACTGTCCCAGTCGTCTCTAGGGGACGTATCAAGCTTTTGTAGCGGCTCCAACCATTCTACCAGAGACTTCTAGTGTCCCAGTCGTTTCTACGTGTCATTTCTAGCTTTTGTAGCGTCTCCAACCATTCTGCCAGCCGTTTCTACTGACCCCGTCGTTTCTACGGGCCGTTTCTAGCTTTTGTAGCGGCTCCAACCATTCTATCAGCCATTTCTACTACCCCAGTCGATTCTGCGGAACGTTTCTAGCTTTTGTAGTGGCTCCAACCATTCTACCAGCCGTTTCTACTGTCCCAGTCGTTTCTACGGGATGTTTCTACCTTTTGTAGCGGCTCCAACCAATCTACAAGAGATTTCTACTGTCCCAGTCGTTTCTACGGGCCGTTTCTAGCTTTTGTAGCGGCTCCAACCATTCTACCAGCCATTTCTACTACCCCAGTCGATTCTGCGGAACGTTTCTAGCTTTTGTAGCGGCTCCAACCATTCTACCAGAGATTTCTACTGTCCCAGTCGTTTCTACGGGCCGTTTGTAGCTTTTTGTAGCAGCTCCAACCATTCTACCAGAGATTTCTACTATCCCAGTCGTTTCTACGGGCCGTTGCTAGGTTTTGTAGTGGCTCTAACCATTTCTAGCAGAGATTTTTACTGGCCCAGTCGTTTCTACGGGACGTTTCTAGCTTTTGTAGCGACTCCAACCATTCTGCCAGCCTTTTCTACTGTCCCAGTCGTTTCTACGGGACGTTTCTAGCTTTTGTAGTGGCTCCAACCATTCTACCAGCCGTTTCTACTGTCCCAGTCGTTTCTACGGGACGTTTCTAGCTTTTGTAGCGGCTCCAACCATTTTACCAGCCGTTTCTACTGTTCCAGTCGTTTCTAGGGGACGCATTTAGCTTTTGTAGCGGCACCAACTATTCTACCAGAGAATTATACTGTCCCAGTCGTTTCTACGGGACGTTTCTAGCTTTTGTAGCTGCTCCAACAATTCTACCAGCCGTTTCTACTGTCGCAGTCGTTTCTACGGGACGTTTCTAGCTTTTATAGTGGCTCCAACCATTCTACCAGCCGTTTCTACTGTCCCAGTCGTTTCTATGGGAAGTTTCTAGCTTTTGTAGCGGCTCCAACCATTCTACCAGCCGTTTCTACTGTCCCAGTAGTTTCTACTGTCCCAGTCGTTTCTACGGGCCGTTTGTAGCTTTTTGTAGCGGCTCCAACCATTCTACCAGAGATTTCTACTATCCCAGTCGTTTTTACGGGCCGTTGCTAGCTTTTATATAGGCTCCAACCATTTCTAGCAATGTTTTCTAAGTTTCTAGTCGTTTCTACAGGCCATTTCTAGCTTTTGTAGCAGCTCCAACCATTCTACCAGAGATTTCTACTGTCCCAGTCGTTTCTACGGGCCGTTTCTAGCTTTTGTAGCGGCTCCAACTATTCTACCAGAGACTTCTACTCTCCCAGTCGTTTCTACGTGTCATTTCTAGCTTTTGTAGCGGCTCCAACCATTCTACCAGCCGTTTCTACTGTCCCAGTCGTCTCTAGGGGACGTATCAAGCTTTTGTAGCGGCTCCAACCATTCTACCAGAGACTTCTACTGTCCCAGTCGTTTCTACGTGTCATTTCTAGCTTTTGTAGCGGCTCCAACCATTCTACCAGCCGTTTCTACTGTCCTAGTCGTTTCTACGGGACGTTTCATGCTTCTGTAGGGGCTCCAACCATTCTACCAGCCGTTTCTACTGTCCCAGTCGTGTCTACAGGACGTTTCTAGCTTTTGTAGCGGCTCCAACCATTTTACCAGCCGTTTCTACTGTCCCAGTCGTCTCTAGGGGACGTATCAAGCTTTTGTAGCTGCTCCAACCATTCTACCAGCCGTTTCTATTGTCCCAGTCTTTTCTAAGGGAAGTTTCTAGCTTTTGTAGCGGCTCCAAGCATTCTACCAGCCGTTTCTACTGCCCCAGTCGTTTCTACGGACAGTTTCTAGCTTTTGTAGCGGCTCCAACCATTCTATCAGCCTTTTCTACGGGACTTTTCTAGCTTTTGTAGCGGCTCCAACCATTCTACAAGAGATTTCTACTGTCCCAGTCGTTTCTACGTGGCCGTTTCTAGCTTTTATAGCGGCTACAACCATTCTACCAGCCATTTCTACTACCCCAGTCGATTCTGCGGAACGTTTCTAGCTTTTCTAGTGGCTCCAACCATTCTACCAGAGATTTCTACTGTCCCAGTCGTTTCTACGGGCCGTTTCTAGCTTTTGTAGCGACTCCAACTATTCTGCCAGCCTTTTCTACTGTCCCAGTCGTTTCTACGGGACGTTTTGCTTTTGTAGTAACTCCAACCATTCTACCAGCCGTTTCTACTGTCCCAGTCGTTTCTACGGGACGTTTCTAGCTTTTGTAGCGGCTCCAACCATTCTACCAGAGATTTCTACTGTCCCAGTCTTTTCTAAGGGAAGTTTCTAGCTTTTGTAGCGGCTCCAAGCATTCTACCAGTTGTTTCTACTGCCCCAGTCGTTTCTACGGGCAGTTTCTAGCTTTTGTAGCGGCTCCAACCATTCTATCAGCCTTTTCTACGGGACTTTTCTAGCTTTTGTAGCGGCTACAACCATTCTACAAGAGATTTCTACTGTCCCAGTCGTTTCTACGGGCCGTTTCTAGCTTTTGTAGCGGCTACAACCATTCTACCAGCCATTTCTACTACCCCAGTCGATTCTGCGGAACGTTTCTAGCTTTTGTAGTGGCTCCAACCATTCTACCAGCCGTTTCTACTGTCCCAGTCGTGTCTACAGGACGTTTCTAGCTTTTGTAGCGGCTCCAACCATTTTACCAGCCGTTTCTACTGTCCCAGTCGTCTCTAGGGGACGTATCAAGCTTTTGTAGCGGCTCCAACCATTCTACCAGCCGTTTCTACTGTCCCAGTCTTTTCTAAGGGAAGTTTCTAGCTTTTGTAGCGGCTCCAAGCATTCTACCAGTTGTTTCTACTGCCCCAGTCGTTTCTACGGGCAGTTTCTAGCTTTTGTAGCGGCTCCAACCATTCTATCAGCCTTTTCTACGGGACTTTTCTAGCTTTTGTAGCGGCTCCAACCATTCTACAAGAGATTTCTACTGTCCCAGTCGTTTCTACGGGCCGTTTCTAGCTTTTGTAGCGGCTACAACCATTCTACCAGCCATTTCTACTACCCCAGTCGATTCTGCGGAACGTTTCTAGCTTTTGTAGTGGCTCCAACCATTCTACCAGAGATTTCTACTGTCCCAGTCGTTTCTACGGGCCGTTTGTAGCTTTTTGTAGCGGCTCCAACCATTCTACCAGAGATTTCTACTATCCCAGTCGTTTCTACGGGCCGTTGCTAGGTTTTGTAGTGGCTCTAACCATTTCTAGCAGCGATTTCTACTGGCCCAGTCGTTTCTACGGGACGTTTCTAGCTTTTGTAGCGGCTCCAACCATTCTACCAGCCGTTTCTACTGTCCCAGTCGTTTCTACGGGACGTTACTAGCTTTTGTAGAGGCTCCAACCATTCTACCAGAGATTTCTTCTGTCCCAGTCGTTTTTACGGGCCGTTTGTATCTTTTTGTAGCGGCTCCAACCATTCTACCAGAGATTTCTACTGTCCCAGTCGTTTCTACGGGCCGTTGCTAGGTTTTGTAGTGGCTCTAACCATTTCTAGCAGCGATTTCTACTGGCCCAGTCGTTTCTACGTGTCATTTCTAGCTTTTGTAGCGGCTCCAACCATTCTACCAGCCGCTTCTACTGTCACAGTCGTTTCTAAGGACGTTTCTAGCTTTTGTAGTGGCTCCAACCATTCTACCAGCCGTTTCTACTGTCCCAGTCGTTTCTACGGGACGTTTCTAGCTTTTGTAGCGGCTCCAACCATTTTACCAGCCGTTTCTACTGTCCCAGTCGTTTCTAGGGGACGCATTTAGCTTTTGTAGCGGCACCAACTATTCTACCAGAAAATTATACTGTCCCAGTCGTTTCTACGGGACGTTTCTAGCTTTTGTAGCGGCTCCAACAATTCTACCAGCCGTTTCTACTGTCGCAGTCGTTTCTACGGGACGTTTCTAGCTTTTATAGTGGCTCCAACCATTCTACCAGCCGTTTCTACTGTCCCAGTCGTTTCTATGGGAAGTTTCTAGCTTTTGTAGCGGCTCCAACCATTCTACCAGCCGTTTCTACTGTCCCAGTAGTTTCTACTGTCCCAGTAGTTTCTACTGTCCCAGTCGTTTCTACGGGCCGTTTGTAGCTTTTTGTAGCGGCTCCAACAATTCTACCAGAGATTTCTACTATCCCAGTCGTTTCTACGGGCCGTTGCTAGCTTTTATATAGGCTCCAACCATTTCTAGCAATGTTTTCTAAGTTTCTAGTCGTTTCTACAGGCCATTTCTAGCTTTTGTAGCGGCACCAACCATTCTACCAGCCGTTTCTACTGTCCCAGTAGTTTCTACTGTCCCAGTAGTTTCTACTGTCCCAGTCGTTTTTACGGGCCGTTTCTAGCTTTTGTAGCGGCTCCAACTATTCTACCAGAGACTTCTATTCTCCCAGTCGTTTCTACGTGTCATTTCTAGCTTTTGTAGCGGCTCCAACCATTCTACCAGCCGTTTCTACTGTCCCAGTCGTCTCTAGGGGACGTATCAAGCTTTTGTAGCGGCTCCAACCATTCTACCAGAGACTTCTACTGTCCCAGTCGTTTCTACGTGTCATTTCTAGCTTTTGTAGCGGCTCCAACCATTCTACCAGCCGTTTCTACTGTCCTAGTCGTTTCTACGGGACGTTTCAAGCTTCTGTAGGGGCTCCAACCATTCTACCAGCCGTTTCTACTGTCCCAGTCGTGTCTACAGGACGTTTCTAGCTTTTGTAGCGGCTCCAACCATTTTACCAGCCGTTTCTACTGTCCCAGTCGTCTCTAGGGGACGTATCAAGCTTTTGTAGCGGCTCCAACCATTCTACCAGCCGTTTCTACTGTCCCAGTCTTTTCTAAGGGAAGTTTCTAGCTTTTGTAGCGGCTCCAAGCATTCTACCAGTTGTTTCTACTGCCCCAGTCGTTTCTACGGGCAGTTTCTAGCTTTTGTAGCGGCTCCAACCATTCTATCAGCCTTTTCTACGGGACTTTTCTAGCTTTTGTAGCGGCTCCAACCATTCTACAAGAGATTTCTACTGTCCCAGTCGTTTCTACGGGCCGTTTCTAGCTTTTGTAGCGGCTACAACCATTCTACCAGATATTTCTACTACCCCAGTCGATTCTGCGGAACGTTTCTAGCTTTTGTAGTGGCTCCAACCATTCTACCAGCAGTTTCTACTGTCCCAGTCGTTTCTACGGGACGTTTCTAGCTTTTGTAGCGGCTCCAACCATTCTACCAGAGATTTCTACTGTCCCAGTCGTTTCTACGGGCCGTTTGTAGCTTTTTGTAGCGGCTCCAACCATTCTACCAGAGATTTCTACAATCCCAGTCGTTTCTACGGGCCGTTGCTAGGTTTTGTAGTGGCTCTAACCATTTCTAGCAGCGATTTCTACTGGCCCAGTCGTTTCTACGGGACGTTTCTAGCTTTTGTAGCGGCTCCAAGCATTCTACCAGAGACTTCTACTGTCCCAGTCGTTTCTACGTGTCATTTCTAGCTTTTCTAGCGGCTCCAACTATTCTACCAGCCGTTTCTACTGTCCCAGTCGTGTCTACGGGACGTTTCTAGCTGTTATAGCGGCTCCAACCATTTTACCAGCCGTTTCTACTGTCCCAGTCGTCTCTAGGGGACGTATCAAGCTTTTGTAGCGGCTCCAACCATTCTACCAGAGACTTCTACTGTCCCAGTCGTTTCTACGTGTCATTTCTAGCTTTTGTAGCGGCTCCAACCATTCTGCCAGCCGTTTCTACTGTCCCAGTCGTTTCTACGTGTCATTTCTAGCTTTTGTAGCGGCTCCAACCATTCTGCCAGCCGTTTCTACTGTCCCAGTCGTTTCTACGGACGTTTCTAGCTTTTGTAGGGGCTCCAAGCATTCTACCAGCCGTTTCTACTGCCCCAGTCGTTTCTACGGGCCGTTTCTAGCTTTTGTGGCGGCTCCAACCATTCTATCAGCCGTTTCTACGGGACGTTTCTACCTTTTGTAGCGGCTCCAACCAATCTACAAGAGATTTCTACTGTCCCAGTCGTTTCTACGGGCCGTTTCTAGCTTTTGTAGCGGCTCCAACTATTCTACCAGCCATTTCTACTACCCCAGTCGATTCTGCGGAACGTTTCTAGCTTTTGTAGTGGCTCCAACCATTCTACCAGCCGTTTCTACTGTCCCAGTCGTTTCTACGGGACGTTTCTAGCTTTTGTAGCGGCTCCAACTATTCTACCAGAGATTTCTACTGTCCCAGTCGTTTCTACGGGCCGTTTGTAGCTTTTGTAATGGCTCCAACAATTCTACCAGAGATTTCTACAATCCCAGTCGTTTCTACGGGCCGTTGCTAGGTTTTGTAGTGGCTCTAACCATTTCTAGCAGCGATTTCTACTGGCCCAGTCGTTTCTACGGGACGTTTCTAGCTTTTGTAGCGGCTCCAACCATTCTGCCAGCCGTTTCTACTGTCCCAGTCGTTTCTACGGGACGTTTCTAGCTTTTGTAGTGGCTCCAACCATTCTACCAGCCGTTTCTACTGTCCCAGTTGTTTCTACGGGACGTTTCTAGCTTTTGTAGCGGCTCCAACCATTCTACCAGCCGTTTCTACTGTCCCAGTCGTTTTTATGGGAAGTTTCTAGCTTTTGTAGCGGCTCCAACTATTCTACCAGCCGTTTCTACTGTCCCAGTAGTTTCTACTATCCCAGTCGTTTCTACGGGCCGTTGCTAGGTTTTGTAGTGGCTCTAACCATTTCTAGCAGCGATTTATACTGGCCCAGTTGTTTCTACGGGACTTTTCTAGCTTTTGTAGCGGCTCCAACCATTCTGCCAGCCGTTTATACTGTCCCAGTCGTTTCTACGGACGTTTCTAGCTTTTGTAGGGGCTCCAACCATTCTACCAGCCGTTTCTACTGTCCCAGTCGTGTCTACGGGACGTTTCTAGCTTTTGTAGCGGCTCCTACCATTTTACCAGCCGTTTCTACTGTTCCAGTCGTCTCTAGGGGACGTATCAAGCTTTTGTAGCGGCTCCAACCATTCTACTAGCCGTTTCTACTGTCCCAGTCTTTTCTAAGGGACGTTTCTAGCTTTTGTAGCGGCTCCAAGCATTCTACCAGCCGTTTCTACTGCCCCAGTCGTTTCTACGGGCCGTTTCTAGCTTTTGTGGCGGCTCCAACCATTCTATCAGCCGTTTCTACGGGACGTTTCTACCTTTTGTAGCGGCTCCAACCATTCTACAAGAGATTTCTACTGTCCCAGTCGTTTCTACGGGCCGTTTCTAGCTTTTGTAGCGGCTCCAACCATTCTACCAGCCATTTCTACTACCCCAGTCGATTCTGCGGAACGTTTCTAGCTTTTGTAGTTGCTCCAACAATTCTACCAGCCGTTTCTACTGTCGCAGTCGTTTCTACGGGACGTTTCTAGCTTTTATAGTGGCTCCAACCATTCTACCAGCCGTTTCTACTGTCGCAGTCGTTTCTACGGGACGTTTCTAGCTTTTATAGTGGCTCCAACCATTCTACCAGCCGTTTCTACTGTCCCAGTCGTTTCTATGGGAAGTTTCTAGCTTTTGTAGCGGCTCCAACAATTCTACCAGCCGTTTCTACTGTCGCAGTCGTTTCTACGGGACGTTTCTAGCTTTTATAGTGGCTCCAACCATTCTACCAGCCGTTTATACTGTCCCAGTCGTTTCTACGGACGTTTCAAGCTTTTGTAGGGGCTCCAACTATTCTGCCAGCCGTTTATACTGTCCCAGTCGTTTCTATGGTCGTTTCTAGCTTTTGTAGGGGCTCCAACCATTCTACCAGCCGTTTCTACTGTCCCAGTCGTGTCTACGGGACGTTTCTAGCTTTTGTAGCGGCTCCTACAATTTTACCAGCCGTTTCTACTGTCAGTAGTTAAACTACCGGGATGATATGACACTTCGATGGCATGTCCCTCAAACTGTCCACCGTAATAGGGGGGTCCTCAGTTCTTGCAGAAGACATCATCAATGCCTAGAGGGTTGTTTGTCACATTGTCACCAAAAAATTGTCGCAAACAATGGTTAGGGTGACAAAAGGACATCTTAGGTGTGACAAAGTTGACAAAAAGTGACAATTTGGCTAGACGTAGATGGTGAAGAGATCGCCAATAACCAGAAGGGTTTGCTGGGAAAAGCGTATCGCTTATCAGTAGTTTTGATCTCTTCTTCTTCGCTAGCTGTTTGTCTATCCTTGTTTAGCCAAGGCTGTCCTTGTCTGGCTTGTACGAGGGGTGGGCTAACCTAGCGTATCGCTTATCAGTAGTTTTGATCTCTTCTTCTTCGGTAGAATGTTTTTTTTTCGCTGTCTTTGCTTAATAGTTTTACACTTTTTAGAAATTTCTTTACTTTGTTATTTTGGTTTGAAATAAGCTTATAATTATCAGGTATAAGAAAAAAAAATGACTCATCTAAGATTTGAACTTATGATATTAATGATTAGCATGACACTTTAACCAACTGAGCTAATGAGTCATTTATTTTTCTTTTAAGTATTATTCTAGATGAAATAAAAAGGGATGATTTTTAATTCAATTTATTTAGATATAAACAACAAACAAAGAAAAATACATTAATTTTTATAGTATAATTTACATATTGTTCGAATTTTCATTAACAAAATTTTCAATTTCATATAGGTTTACAAGTCCTTCTTCACCTTTTTCAAATCGTCGTCCATCTCCCAAGCGGTAGTTTACTGTCATCTCTAGAAAGAGAATTGGCAATGAAACTTCATCCTTAGGTAGATGATAGTACGCAAATTTATCCTCTGATAGATAGTAGAAAGCATCATAGTATTTTGAATTTCCACATGGTAAAAAATCTGCATTCGTTATAATGTTTTCACTTTTTTGAGTAGGTGAAACCAGTTTGAAACTATCAGAACACTTTTTACATTTTGATGACTGTAATATGACATCATTGTTGAAACACCAAGGAAATTCTGAAACTTCTTCACAAGGCTGACAATAGACAATAAGACTGTTCATGGCTAAATCTTGAGACAAACTAATGTGTTGCATTGTTATCATCTTGATTTATTTGTACAGGAGTAATGCGCCGTGATGAAATTTTTGCTAGATTATGAAATCTTTTTCTATTCTCAAAGACGTCTTGATTCCAATTTTGCTTCAAATGCTGTTTTTCTGAAATTGACATTGGTGTTGATATCCATTTACCATACAAATCTCTGATTTCATGCATGTTAAAAGAAGAACAATGACTGCACTGTAGAGCAATATGTCTTCCAAACGGGTAGTATTCATCTTTGATCACATCTTTGTCAGAATAACTTTTACACTTTAGACATGTAATTAGAACTGTTACCTTGTAAGGCATTTTGTTAACTGATTTCTTGTTTGTACATAATGTGCGTTTTATTGCAATCATTTCAGACCTCGATGATGGATTATTTTGTTTATTTAAATGTTATCTTTATGTTGATCAATCTGATGAATCTGACTCGGTGTAATAGTCAGGTTGAAAGCTGACGTCAGAAAACCCCTCATCAGATTGATCACTTTCTTCATAATGATCATTTCCTTCTGCTTCCTCTGGATTTGGTTGTTGTATTGGCAGTACAATACCCACTGGTTTCCACATTTCTTCTGTAGATCTCCGCCAATATAACGTGCCATTTTCTCCACATACAAAGCAGAGGAAATTTAGAGTCTCTTGTAGGCTCATTGTTTCACATTGTTTACATACCAACAAATAGACGTTGGTTGGTGGCTAGAAATGATGAGTAAGAAAATTGATAAGGAAAAAATACTTTTAAGTGTTTATTAGTTTTTGAAAACCCCATGGAAGCGTGTTTGTGGAGTACATATTAATTATTCTTTTATCGTCAAAAGGACTAAGAGCAAGTTTTAAATTTTTTATAGAATAAACTTCATGTCTTTTCGATCTGATGGTATGCTCTTGAGTAATTTTGTTAACATTATTAAACAGACATTGATAATAATCATCAAATGTAATGGTCTTTATTGAGGCACTAGTTATACCTTTAGCCTTTTTGGTAAGTTTACCAGTCAGAAGAAGATAAGCATATAATTTAGCCCGCAACCCAATAAATTCCACCATGATAATACCATTATTTTCATCCTTCATCAAACCTAATACTTTTTTATTTTTTAAAGGAATTTGATATACATTATCCGGAGGATAGTCAGATGTGTCAAATTTGTGAATGTCATGTTTAATGTGTGAATAAACGTCATCAACTAAAAAGAGATATATTAGAGAATCAGTGTCCGTGTATAATAATGTTACGCAATTTGGAAATTTTTTTAAAATGTAATTATAATGAAAATCATAAAGATAAGTTTTGGAAAGATCCAATATGGAAAAACCTACATATATAGGTTTATTAAATTTAATATTTGTTCGGTTCATTTCAATAAGCACCATATCATTATCGAAAATGGTGCAGCTGTGAAAATTTGGTTTAGAAATGTAATAGTTGGCTCCATATCTTCCTGACCATTTGGTGACTAATTTTACGTCTTTATATTTTCTTACATTTTCCATGGTTTTTCCGAACACTGAATTATTCATTAATTTATAGAAATTTTTTTCAAATTCATTTTTACTTTGTTTTCTTAAATCAGTGTTTAAATCAATATACTTTTTCATCCACGAAGATTGAGAAAATTTTAAAATACGATGAATTTTAGTTATTTTTAAACCCAAACTCACTGCTTGCTTTAAATTTTGATAATGAATTATATATCGCTTCTTATCAAAAAGTGTTGTTAATAATTTTGGATTTTTAGATTTTGATAATGGAGGTACCAAATGCTCAGGACATAGAGGTAAATCTTTGTGTGTTTCATGTAGATCTGTAGGATAATGTATATCAACTTCTAAAATGTAACCAAATTTACTATCTGCTGAAACATCAAAAATATTTACAGAATAGGGATCGATCCATTCAAAACCACCGTAAGGTAAAGGTAAACTCATTGATGTTCCATATAAATTATTGACATCATAATACATCAGATATGATGATGGTTCATCAGGATTATACATGTCACCCATATATTTATTATTTGCCTTACCATATCGGTTGGAACATTGTGATACCCCACCTCTGATACCACGTTCAATAAACATGATCATATCAATGTCTGTTAATAATTCTAGTTCAACTTTTGTAATTTTCAACATGCTATCAAAGGCCAATCCTGGTGCAGTGTAGTAATGCAAACTATCCAAATTATATGTGTTAAGGCAGGCTGTTCGAAAATTCTCAAAAACGTCAGCTAATAACAATACATCAACAGTCAAGTATATTTCTGCATATTGCTGTAAATTTTTAATATTGAAAGTTTGCCAAATTTTGCAAGCATGTTGGTATGCACTGTCAGATACATGAGAGTTTTTTAATTTACTAAAGAATTCTTTTTGTGGTGGTAAAGACTGGTCTTGCAATTTTTCCCAATTATCTAAATAGTCATACGGAAATATACCTTTCTGTTGTAATAATTGAAATTCAACTTCGCTTTTACAAAATTTTCGTGTGATAATTTTTTGTTTGTTATCTAAAAATGATGAAAGGTCATCTAAACTACTAGCCATAAACCTGAATGAGTCCAAAAATCTAAAGCACACTTTTGTATTTTCAATATACTTGGTAAAAGAAATATATTTTTCTTTATTAACCGGTAACAACGATATGTTTCCTTTAATTTCAGTAGCTAGAGCCTTTATTACTAAGTGACTGTCATATCCAGAAAAATTGTGAAAAATGACAGGTATTGCATGGTTATCAGTGTAATTTATATTGCAACCTTGATGACTGCTACCTCTATATTCACCTGTGTTGTGAGAGTGATCGCGGACCTTAATATCTGTAGGTAGAAAAGGTTGTTCGCAAATGTGACAACAGGTAGCATTGAGAAAGTCATACTCTTGTTCAGGTGTTAGTTTGTTCATTGGAAGAGGATTTTCAAATATATGGTTAATTTCATATGCAATATTTTGTAGCTCTTTAGCAAACCAAACTTGACAATCCTTACCTGTGTATAATTTAAAGCGTGAAAGATTGTCATCATATGAACATTTCATATAGTATGCTATGCTAAATGCTTGATGTTTTTGATATCTTTCGAGGGTAGTTGTACCTCTCAAATCATGATGCTTTTCTAAAATGCTTTCAATGTCAGCATACACAACAAAAGGTACTTTTTCTTTGTTTTTATAATTTTTAAATTTTAAAATTTTATCTTTTTCAGATGGTAAAGAAATTTTGGTTTTGTTTAAATTTCGACAGTCAAATAAATGTTTGGTTAAATTTTCCTGTGTACTAAAATGCACTAAACACCTCTCACATAAGTATGTCTTATTATGGCTGTTAGGCAATTGTCTGTTAAGTAATCCTGATAAATTCTTTATTAAAGCAAAATGAAAATTTGATTTCCTAACCTCAGTGCTACTTGTTTCCATTGCATCAAGGTCATCATCATCTCTTTCTTCACAAGGAACAATAAGTAAATTAATTCGTGTAAGAAAATCATTGTTACTTAAACGAACAGGTTCTACCAATGTTTTCTTATCATAAGAATAAACATTAATACATAAACTATTCATGTTTTCAAATTTTGTAATATCTTTCAACTGCATGGGAAAATTAATATCAGAAAATTTTAAAATTCTACTAAAGTGTGGATATGATGTAACTCTTCTAGGGTTTTTATTGTCTGATGCAGGGTAAAGGGCTGCAACAATAGACCATAAGAAGCAGTACTCATCACTATTTTGAATATTTAATACACAATGAGAATTTCTAATAAATTTTGGTAATGTAGTGAAAGTTGAAAGACCACAATTAATTGGTGAATAGTTATTAATGTTTACTTTCAATTGTAAAATTTCATATAATGCCCATCCTGAATCCCTCTCTTGAAAATCTTCCAATTTTGCCAAAATTTTATCTACAACTTGTTCCTTATACCATTGTTTAAGATCAGTTGTGGTATCTATTACAGAATTTTTTGTGTTGAAATGCTTAACATCTTTTTCAAAGTCTTTAGGTTTAATAAAATTTGCTGAAAAAACTACATTTACTTTCAAAAGAGAGTTTTTTAGAGCCTTTCTAATTTTATTTGAGAAAATGCGAAATGCCTTTTTCAAAAACATCTCAGGGTCTTTGAATTTTATATTAAAAATTGCACCAGTTTTGATTCTATTATTAAAACAGGATTTAACATCTTGCCAAAACAAATTCCTGCTCTTCGTTCTTTGACAATTATAAAATTTGACTCGTAATTGAACTTTAAATTTATTTAAATAATTCTGTAAGATACTTAAATTGGACTCTAAACTACTATAAAATTTAAACTTGTTATCTTTAGTTTTTAAAAATTTTTTAATGAGAAATGTGTTGGTTTTCAAAAACTTAATCCACTTAAGATATTCAGATTTAGTCCTTATCAAGTTACTCACCTCTTCAATCTTCCTCACCATACCAGCAGCCTGTTGGTTGATGCTTGTAAAACTTGTCATTTTTATTCGTAGTTTATGTGAAGTAATAATTAACTGCTTGACTATTCTTTTGAACTAAAACAAATCGTTATGGTTTCTCATTTTATATGATTATTTACATTCATGTAATATTTCCTCAAATGCACATATTACATATGTTAAACTGATAGTGATCATTCAACATCTGTATGATTTGTGAATACAGACGTCATTCTAGTAGCGTAAACATCATATGATTTTGATTAACCCCATAGGTTAACAAAATAACATTTTTCACAAGATAATGATTTTTACAGACAGACTGGCATCTTATGTTTATATTAATTATATTTTTAACGACTTAGTGGCGTCGAAAACAACATTTTTATATAGATAAGCAAATGTTTTCATAATGCTTACGTAAATTGTTTTTCATAATTATACTTGCCTTATCAATGTAAAACATATAATTGGTTAGCAAAAGTAGTTTTAAATTTGTTTGTTTCAATAAACAAAATACTACTCCTCCTACATAATATTTTGATTGGTTAATGTAATCCGTTTCAATTGTGTATGTTTGATTATTGGTGTATTCTTTCTGAATGGGTAGGATTAGATATATTAAATGGCCGTCACAATAAACTCCTCCCACGAACATTATGGTAGTCAGACCATATTTGTAATTGTTTGTCTAAATTTATAAACATATCATCATAATATTTATTGATAACCGAAAAATATTCCTAATATTATTAGATAAATTGTAAATGGTAAGCACGTTTTAATTTTTTCCATATCAGTTTTAATATATAAATGCTTGTGAGCTGCTCACTATATTCAGTTTAAACTTTTGAATTTTAAATAACAGCAAACATGGCCACCGTTCCAACAACTTTATTAATAACAACCCAAGATTCAACAAAATTCCCGCTAAATATGGCATTGGTGGTGATGAAACAAATTTTTCGGTAAGTTTTTTAAATTTTCTTTCATCAATAGGTGTTTATGTTTTTTTTTCTTATGATTACAGTTATGGTGTGAAGGAAATCAAATTAAAGCGAAATGCTGTATCAGTTGCTTTAACGTATTCCCCAAGGGAACAAACGTTGAAAAAAAAGTTCGGCAATCTTCCAGTTAAGTATGTTCGAATGAACATAGAGTCGGATGAGGAACTTCTATTATTTGAGAAAGCTGTCACCCGATTTAATTTTAACCTTGAAGATGATGAGGAACTACAGCAATTGGAACAGTTAGAGGAAAGGAAACATCAGTTGTCTGGTCAACCCACGACGAAAAAATTGAAATGGTCCAACCTAAAAGAATTGGAGATTAATGATTCCGAATTTCAAGAATCACAAGTATTTGATGTCACTGAGTTATGTTAGTTCCTCTTTTAATTTATATATATATATATATATATATATATATATATATATATATATATATATATATATATATATATAGATTAATTTAAATAAAAAAAGATGATTTGATTTTTAAGAGTTTTATTTCCTACAATACACATACCAATTTCTTAACAAATTTACATTTTCTACTGCACAGTTTAATTTATTACTATATACATGTTGATTACAATGATGTGACTTTAAAAACAGCTTTAATTTCTCTATGGAAGGGCAGCTTTCTTCTAATAAGTCCACAACCTTATTAGGAATCAGTTTCTCCAGCCAACGTTTCTTCTCTAATCCTTTGACTAATACCAGAGTCTTATCACACTTAATACAATTTTTTATGTATTCAGATATTTGTTCATACCTTAAACAATCATTATTATTCCATTCTAATCCATGATGCTCTTTTTTTGTATACACCATGTGTTGTTGAATGGTATCAGTCAAATGATTAAAACTGACAGGCATTGTAACAAATTTGTGCGAGTACCAGCCGTTTTCTACATTAATGATTGCAATTTCCTTACACAAAATAGCATCTCCATACTGAAAGTACTGCAAATCCACGATAAACATTGTAACTGCACAAATACTTGACGACTCGAACTGATTAAGTTGAACAATAATACAATATTAAAGAAAGTGATAATTATTTAACAGTTTTATATCAATTTTCAAGGTCATCTGCCTGTATCCAACTGTTATGTTTATCATCAAAACCTAACCACTTTACAAAAATTTTATTGGGTTTCTTTCGTTTCAAGATCCGTTCAATTAGAAATGCATTGGGATATTTAACTTTTAACAATTGTTCTTCATAGAAACCACCCAAAATGTCATGATTGTTTTCATCAACCAGCAGGTATGTTGTTGGATTTGTAAGCTGAACTTTCCTTATCTTGAATATCTCTGTGGACCAATTTGGTTGGTATTTTTTATCAAAAACTCCTCGTAATTTTGATATACGAACATAATCACCAACTAGAAATTTCCGTTTCTTTGATGCTACTTTTATTCTGCTATAGACTGTTTTCAATAAATGTTTTTCATCTCTTTTTGTAACCTCAAATGGTTTCATACCTATGGTTCGATGTTTGGTATTATTATATTTTCTCACGATTTCCGGTAAAATATTCAGCCATTTGTAATGACCCTGTAAACTGAATTCTTTCCACATCATGTTTTTCAAAGTTCGATTTACTCGTTCCACAATTGACGCTTTTTTCTCGCTAAACACCTTATAATGATTCACCTTATATTTGTTCATTAACTTCTTAAAATCTTTATTGAAAAATTCTGTACCAGCATCAGTCTGCAGATTCTTAGGTGTTTGCTGTTTTAAAACTTTCTCCATGGCTGAGCAAACCTCAGACTTATTTTTTGACTTTATGGGATAGGCCCAAACAAATTTTGAAAAACAATTGATTACAACCAATATGTATTTATAGCCTTTATTTTCTCTAGCGTATGGTATCATTTCCACTAAATCAGCTTGAAAGAGATCATCTAAAGATTTAATAATGACTTTTCGTCTTTTAAAATTTATCCTGGCTGCTTTATGGATTTCTTCAACTATTTGCCGCTTCACACTACTATTAGAGTTCATTTTTAAATAATTATACCAGCCTCTCTCAATTCCTCAATAATTGATGTTATTTCGTTTGTGTGGCCTGTATGTCCTGCTGTTTGTGAAGCGAGTAGTAATCGTAACCTATCAACAAGTTCATTTGGATCATCCCAATGAACGTAATCAATTTTATTGTTATCCACTTCCATAAAAATTCCTTTCCCTGCCACCATAGGAGCAATAATTTTTTATATTTTTTCATTTTGCTACCATCTATTTGTTTGTTAGGTTTATAATAACGTCTATGAGCATTAGTTTTTGCTACAATTTGTTTATAATTATCTTCATCTTCTTTAGAGTAGCCTTTCGGTCGTTTTTTGAACAATAATTCATATAACCCCATACTACCTCGATATCGTTTCTTCTTAACGATAATATCAGATCCATCAATATCTAATCTTGAGTCACCAATCATAAGTTTCTCAGTATCGGTATCTAATCTGACACCATACTTATGATCAAATTCCTTATTATCATCATCATAATACATGTCATTTATATATTTTCTGGGTAATGGATCATACTGGTCTAAATAGTCAACATAGGATTTTTCAGCAATATCAGCAAACCGTCCAGGTGTTGCAGGAGAATGTAATGATCCTATCTCATCATCAGATGTGATTTCTTGAAGAATTGTCATTTTATTTTCACTCGGATCTTCATTTTCATCTTGCAATAGTCGTAACTGACCTGTAGGTGTGGATAAACTCGTTGAAAGTTTACGAGGAATCTTCGGTGTTTCCTGATACAGTGATTCAGCTTGATGTGATAGTATTGATGGGTATAATTCATCGTTAAAAATAAAATCTTTTTCCTCATCAACATGACTAGGATCCTCAGTTTTAAAAAAGTTTTCTCTTCTTCCATCTTATTAGCTCCATCCATTTTATGTTCCTTGTGACTCAGTTTACTTTCAATGTCCTTTAGATGTTTTGTTATGGGAGAAAATAACTTTTCCTTAACAATTTCACCATGTTTGAGAAGCTGTAATTTTTCTTTTACAATTCTACGTTTCTGTACAAGACGTTTTTTTAGTTCCTTCTCTGATAGATTCATGTTGCTAATTAGACAGTTAGTATCTGGTTGTCATGAGCTTTTGATCCGCTTTTAATCCGCTTTCGATCCGCTTTTGATCCGCTTTTATCTGCTATTATCCGCTATTGATCTGGTTCAATCAGTTTCTGATATATCTTACACTTATGATGTTAATGATTGTACTGAAATTAATTGTCTTATTCGAAACATATATAGTGATCAAAACCCCTTCTGTAACGTCCCTCATTGATGTTGCTGTCTTTAGAGATACATAAAAATCCATATGGTCTGTACCAACACATGGCGCATAAGCTTTTAAACTGTTCAAACGACATGTCACTACCATATGATCATTATAAACATGTTTCAAATTCAAATCATCTTGTTTGAAAAGAACCAAAAAATTTGCGTTATCTCGAATGAGATGTTTTGGAACCTTCGCATACGTCTGAGACAGATAAAACGAGTCCACTAGACTGTGCCTTCCCATAGAGAAATATTGACGTATAACATCTTGATTGTCACAAGCCACATCATCAAATATAAATATTGAATTTTTTTTGCTTCTGAAGGATGTAGAATATTTTCGCTAGCATTGAACGGGTAATAACCGATGCCTTGTATTGGCTTTAGTAACTTCTCCAGATAAACATATTTCGGTTGATACAACGACTTTGAATAAACATAAACATTCTCAAATCTCAGCCCGTTCAAGTGTTCAATTAGATTAACCATAACATTGGTTTTACCGCAATTGCTTGCCCCACCAGAATACACCTCACAGTTGACGGAAACAATGGACCATGCTTTTTATTTTCAGTATACTATTGAAATTATCATTTTCAATAGCTAAAGAAGTTTTTTGTTTTACCACCCTCATTCTTTGACACATTACTATAAAATGAGATAAATATTCATAAAACAAATAATATATGTTAGTTTTAAGGTGATAGTTAATGAAACAACATCATGAAGTTATATTCAGGTCAAGGTTTATTAAATTCAGCTATAAATAATTTACCGTTTGAAATGCATATACCAGGTTATAATTATTGTGGGCCTGGAACAAAACTCAAACAACGTCTATTACAAGGAAGTCTACCAACAAATCCACTAGATGCTAGCTGTTTAAAACACGATAAATTTTATGAAAGTGAAAGTGATACAAAGTTACGTCATAAGGCAGATAAAATATTAGCTGAAGAAGCTTTTCAGAGATTTCATTCTAAAGACGCATCTGTAGGTGAACGAATAGCAGCTCTCGGTATTGCAGGAGCAATGAAAACTAAAGTGAAATTAGGTATGGGCTTGAAAAGACCTACTAATAAACAAACGATTCGAAAGTGTGTAAGTAAAGTTAATGGAAAAAACTAAACTTATGATTGAAAATACTCTCAAGAATATACAAGACGGCATAACAATTTTGAATGATAATGATGTGGAATCCATTAAAAAATACCATCACAAAGGAGACGAAGAAAACCAAAGGTTCAAATAAAAAAAATAAACAAAAAAGAAAAACCTGTAAATGAACCTCAAGAAATTGATATGAATATGGAAATTGAATATAACCGAAAACGTAAAAGGGATACCAGTGATGATGACATTTATAATTCTGAAAATATAAAACGTCGTCTAATATCTCCTCAAACTCGTAAATTTCGAGTGGGTAAAAGAAAATTACAACTTAATGATGACGAAGTAATTCCTAAAAAGTTAAAACTTGATTTAGATGAACCTCTTATTTTTGACAATCAACAAATCGAAAAACGAAAACTAGATGATAGTGGTGGTTTTGAAGATGACACTACCCCAGTGTCAAAAGCGAACAGAATCAATTAGTATAAAAAATAGTTTCTCTTAAAATTTTATCAGTATTTACTGAACATTCATATAAAACGTACTATAATCAAGAGAGAAGTATGGTTAAAATAAAGTCGAGATGTAAAACAAAAAAGTTAAGAAAAAGTGGAGTGTTGAAGAAAAAACCGAGCAGAAAATGTCTAGGGTTTACAAGAGCTATAAGTCAAATAAGGAAACATGTGCTTAAACATAAACCTCGTACTTTAGGTGCTGCCATAAAAGTTGCATTGAAATCTGCTAAATCAATTAAGAAACATATCAAGTCTACTCCACCTCGTATCATACAAGTACCTAAGAAGGGTGGTATTTTACCCCTTATTCCCATTTTTGCAGGACTTTCTGCGTTGGGATCGATCGCTGCAGGAGGATCAGCTGTTGCAAAAGTAATAAATGATGCTAAGATGGCAAAACAAAAATTAGAGGAAGCTAAACGACATAATAGACAAATGGAGTCTATTGCTGTAGGAGGAAAAGGACTATACTTACGTCCTTACAAAAAAGGCTTCGGTCTTTTTTTACACCCTCCAAAAAACTACCACAACGTCCGCTAACAAATATTGATATAGATAAATATGCAAAAATCTGGAAAATTCAAATTTCCGAGGAGTGTTCATGAGAGACAATTTACCTAAAAAAATTCATAAAATTGAAAGAGGAATTATCAACTTAGATTCTACAATTGGTCCTGGAACTCATTGGACAGCATATATAAAACGGTTCAACAGTGAACTATTTTGATAGCTTTGGAAACCTTAGGCCTCCATTTGAAGTTATAAAATATTTTAATTCCACTGAACTATGTAAAATTGTATATAACTATAATAAGTTTCAGAACTATAACAGTTTTAATTGTGGACACTTATGTTTATATTTTTTATCTCAATAAAAGGCGTAAACAAATCAAATTTGTCTCATTACTTTGAAAACCTTTGAACAATATACATTCATAATATTTTTATAAATGCCTGTTCCTACCGATGAACATTATCAGTGTACAGTTCTTATGGATTGCTGGTGTAACAAGTGTGGAACTAAAAGAATAATTAGTGAAAAACGGAGCTCTAGCTCTACTGTTATTGTCTATATTGTGGAACACCCATGCAAAGAAAATTACTAAATACAAGCTGCTCTGTGTGTTGTGCTTCAAGAGGTAATTAAAAAACAAAATGGCAGACAATAGAAGAGGTATAATACTAACTTTAAATGTGATGATTGTGGTGCAAGTTTTCAAGTTTACAAGTCTGGTATATGTACAGATTATGGAATTCAAAGGGTCTCATATTGTACCAGGTGCCGAAAGGAAACATTAGTATTAATGCGAGTTGAAACTTGTTAATAACTACGTAATAATAATTTAGTTGAAAATTGTAAATAGTAAAAATAATTAAGTGAATATATTTAATAAAACCATACAAATAGTTTTAGTTATTTGGTAACCTTTGACAGATTAAGATGTCTTCATATACATTTACGTTCTCTGAACGTGCTTCTATTCTCAGTAACAAGATTTACCCACCAATTATTCTAGAAGATGATGCTACGTATGTCATGGGGTTAATTGATTTTATGACCTTTAATACCATATCGATGAAACCAACAACAAGTTTTATATTAACGGTATGAAATTAGAATTACCGGTGGGCACCTATGAAATACAGGATATTGAAAAAACGCTTCACACTTTGCTAACTGATCATGAAGAACAACAAAAGGAGACAGCTGTACCATCTGTATTATCGTCACAACCTATACAGAAGAATTTGAAACCTGTGGAAAAAGATGATAATAAGAAAAATAAAAAAACAGAAAAACCTGTATTAATATTGAGAGCTAATCATAACACATTTAAATGTGAAATAAAATGTAACAAAGAAATTGATTTTGAGAAATCTAACACCATTGGTCCTTTATTAGGATTTGAAAATAGAAAATTAAAACCTAAGAAATGGCACTATTCAGATTATCCAATCAGCATTTCAAAAGTAAATGCTATTTGCATTGAATGCAATTTAATTCAGAATTCTTTCAACAATGATGTACCTGTCCATATAATCCATATGTTTTACCCCAACGTTCCCCCTGGTTACAAAATTGTTGAAAACCCCACCAACGTTATTTATCTACCAATCAATACAAGATATATAAATGAGATTATTATTAAAATAACAGACCAAAATGGAAATTTGGTTAATTTTAAAAGTGAAGTTGTTACGATAAGATTGCATTTAAAACGACTTAATTGACATGGTTTTCATATATGATAATCCATCTAATTATTTATCACAACAGGAACAACCTATAAAATATCTACAGCCAATCTATAAAAACGCCAGTATCAAGCAACAAGTGAAACAGTTAACACCTATCAATAAGCAATTTTTAGTATCTTTGGGATTCAAGGTACGAACTTAACAACGGCTAAACATAAAGAAGAAAAAAATAAGAAGAAAAAGAAGAACACTATAGAGAGAGGACAATTCAAAGCATTCATTTGCAGAATAAAATTAAGTATAAGTGTAAGACTCAAAAACTTTTCTGTTTGTTTCGGTGTGTGTTTAAACAAAAAATGACGCTTAACATACTACGAGTGGCTGATAATGTGCTTGTGGATAATGCTATAACCAATTTTGAATATCATTCCTACACACCTTATGCAAATACTACATTTTTCAATAATGATGAGATAAGAATCCCTATACAAACTCAAGACGTGTACACTCTACCTTCTCAAAGTTTTCTGTACCTAGAAGGAAAACTTTTAAACTCAGAAAATAAGTACAGTCCAACACTAAGATTCATTAATAATGGTTTTGCATTCCTCTTTGAAGAAATTCGTTATGAACTTGGTGGAACAGTAGTCGATCGAACAAGAAATCCGGAATCACATCAACGATTAAACCTATCTATCATATTCAAAAAATGAAATAATTCGATGGTATAATGCAGGATGGAATCTTGAAGGCACTCCAAATATGTGTGATGCTAATGGAAATTTTGCAGTATGCATTCCTCTAAAATTACTACTTGGCTTTTGTGAGGATTTTCGCCGTCTAGTGATTTCAGCAAGTCAAAATTTAATTTTGGTACGTGCCAATACAGACACCAACGCTGCAGTTAGTTTTCTGTAGCTACAGAAAAACCAAAGTTCACCTAAATAAAGTTGTTTGGAAAGTACCTCATGTGTCTTTATCTGATGCTCACAAATCCAATTTTTGCAATATATAGAACGTGGAAAAGACTGCCTATCGGCTTTCGTTCCTGGGAGTTATTAGAGTATCCACTTTTACAGCAAAGTCAAAAACATACATGGGCAGTGAAAACGACAAGCCAACTGGAAAAACCTCGTTTTGTTATTGTAGCATTCCATACTGATCGAAAAAATAATATTCACAAGACTATGTCAGAATTTGATCACTGTAACATCACAAATATAAAATTGTATTTAAATTCTGAAGTTTACCCATATGATAATTAAATCTCAATTTTGATCAAAAGAATTTTGCAACACTTTATGAAATGTTTGCCAACTTCCAAGCGTTTATTATAACAGAGAATTCATACAAGTTTCTATAACACCAGAAGACTTTTCCAAACAATCACATTATTTGTAATTGACTGTAGCCGACAAATAGATACCATTAAAGGTGGAGCTGTTGATGTCAGATTAGAATTTGAAACAAGCAAAATATACCAGAAAAAACCACTGCATATTGTCTCATTCTTCATGATCGCCTTGTAAAATATAATCCTTTAACTAATGTTGTAAGAACAATGTAAAAATATTATGTAATATAAATAAAAAATATTATAAATTGTTTATTTAGAACCATTACAATTTTTTGTAACAGCGCAACTCTATATCTTAAACTAAAAGAGGGGAGAATCTTAAATAAATATCAAATACAGTCTATTAAAAACCAGTATGAACGTATCCATTCTTATACTTGTACAAATGTTTTAGAAAAACTGAAAGTTTACTCTTTATATTGTAACTTTACAGTGTGCAAGAAATACAACAAGAAGTTTCACTCAAAATACACAAGAAGATCAAAATACAAATATTGTAGTATTTGTCTACAGTGCACATGTGGTTATTAAACGAAGAATAAATAATAAAGAAAAATGTTTATAAAACATTATTCTTAATTTATGTTCACTATGTATTGTTATTGGAAATGAAGTGTTTTTCTCTGAATACTCACCACATAATGGAAGCTTATATATAACACATGAATTGGCAAACCAAACTTCTTTACAAATCAGTTTAGTAAACTGTTATCAAAGTATCCTGAATTTAAGCTATATTCTACAAGACAAGGAAACCTAACAGAATAAGAAATAAAACTAATAATTTTGCAACTGCCGTATCTGAATCATTAATTGAAAACGAGAACACAACCCTTAGTATGATGTGAAAACTGAAAACAGAGTATCAGGCAACCATTAAACAGTTGGAAGAAACACATATGGCTACTTTAAATGAATTAATTGCTCTAAAAAAATCGCTAAATGAATCGAGAACAAATCTGCTTGAAGTTCGATCAGATTTGGCAGCATGCCTCTCACTCAGTGCAGGATTTAGGCAGACAGTGATATATGGGCCTCCAAGTATGCAGAACTAAGATTTCGAGTTCCACCCTGTACAACAACCTCATCTAATGATTTTAGTAAAAATATATCACATCATTATGTTGCTTTATTACAGTGGAACTATACAAGTTGTATACAAGAATTAAATAGATGTAATAAAAAAATCTTATTGAATTAGAAATATTTTAATAATAAATAGTACATATTTACTTACATGTTGTTTTGTTATTTTTGCACCTTTTTACACTGAAACTCACTTGTTTTTCACTGCAAGTTCTGTACCTTTTATAGGCAGTAAATATTATTTCCTAGAGATTTTTTCAATTGTATCAACATCTTAGGTTTACAAAATTTATCTAAGCACTAATTATAAATGAAAAAATCACATAATTTCGAAATGAATTTCACATTGCAACATTTTATTAATGTAGAGATACACGCATATAAACTAAAAAGTCAGACGTTTGTAAATAAAATTTCACATGTTTGGTCTTCTTTCATAATAATTAATTAATGATTAAAATTTGCAGTGTTATCAATGCAGCGATAGACAGTTGTAAATAATTAGATGTTTGTAAATAAAATTTCACATGTTGGTCTTCTTTCATGATAATGAATTAATGATTCAATTTATCAAGCATTCCCGACCTTGTTATTGGAATAATAATGCAGCTGTTTTTAATTGTTTAAATATTTTTCGAATAAGGTATTTTTAGCAAAATTTGTCAATATAAAAAGTTAAGTTTTTATTTATACATGTATTAGGTACACTAATTAATAATATGGTAACTATTAAAAAGAGAATAAGTGGCTCATTTTTTCTTTATCATAATGAAATTTATTTTATTATAGAAAGGAAGCAAAAATTTTATTTTTTAGCAAAATTTGTCAATACAAAAAATTACGTTTTTATATTTACATATATTAGGTACATTAATTAATAAAACGGTAACTATGATTAAACAAAGAGAGTAAGTTGCTCATATTTTTTTAAACGTAATGAAATTTGTGTGTTAGACAAAGACCACAAAAATATACATTCTACGAAGAAGAAGAGATCAAAAATACTGATAAGCGATACCTAGGTTAGCGCACCCCTCGTACAAGCCAGACAAGGACAGCCTTGGCTAAAACAAGGATAGACAAACAGCTAGCGAAGAAGAAGAGATCAAAACTAGATAAGCGATACGCTTTTCCCAGCAAACCCTTCTGGTTATTGGCGATCTCTTCACCATCTACGTCTAGCCAAATTGTCACTTTTTGTCAACTTTGTCACACCTAAGATGTCTCTTTGTCACCCTAACCATTGTTTGCGACAATTTTTTGGTGACAATTGTGACAAACAAACCCTCTAGGCATTGATGATGTCTTCTGCAAGAACTGAGGACCCCCCTATTACGGTGGACAGTTTGAGGGACATGCCATCGAAGTGTCATATCATCCCGGTAGTTTAACTACTTCTGTTGCCCACTCTTTTCAATATTTCTGACATACCCTGTATATATGGCATAGTTGTAACTGTAATGTTGTTGTCTTGAGTAGTAGTAGTGTTAAGAGAACTTCTGAGTTGATTCGGAAGGTTTGTTTTCTGTTCAAGTCTGTTTATTCTTTGTGAAAATTTTGTGGGGTAATGGTTTCCAGTGAGAACATTCTTTATAATTATTTTTTCTTTGTTGAATTTATGATCATCAGAACAGTTGGTCTTTGCTCTTTCATATAATGACTTAATGACACACTTTCTTTACCGTATTCGGATGATTTGAATTGAAATTTAGGTATCTGTTTGTATGAGTTGGTTTTCTATAAACTTCTGTTTCGAATGAAGATTCTGTTTTTGTTATTAATATGTCTAAAAAAAGATAGTTTGTTATTTTCTTCAATTTCTTGGGTAAATTTAATAGTTGGCTCTTTGTTATTTATATCATTTAATAATTTATCTAGTTCTTCAAGATTGTGTCCAAATTACGAAAATGTCGTCAACGTAACGCCAACAAATTAAGGTTATTTTCTTTGATAAAATACTTGTGTTCAAAGTTTTCCATAAATATGTTACTTAATGCTGGTGAGAGACAAGAACCCATGGCCATGCCAAAATCCTGTTGGTAAAAGTCATCGTTTAATTGAAAGTATGTAGTTTTGGTACAATATGTTAGTAGTTCCATTATTGTATCAATTGATAACTGAGTTCGTTGATTTAATGAAAAGTCCCGTTCTAGTAGTTGTTTTACTATGGAAGTGTTTTGGAAACCGGAAACATTGTTATAAAGATTTACTATATCAAAACTTGCTATTGTAAAAGTGTTTTGTATTCTATATGAGACAGTTTTTCCAAGAAATGTGCACTGTCTTTTAGATGAGAAACATAGAGACCATTAAACGTACGAATAAATGAACACAAGAATTACATAAAGAGACGACAATTTGAAAAATCAAAAATTTGTGAACATGCTTGGGAGCTAGGCCATAAAATTCAGTTTGACAATTCAACTATACTTCACAAAGAACAACATAACACAAAACGAAAAATAAAAGAGTCTGCCTTAATTCTTTTGAATGAAGACGATTGTATCGCTTCTACTTCTGTAGAATTTAATCGTATCTGTTACCGACAATTAAGGAAGAATATTAATGGTAACCTCCTTTTGAACAACCCAATATCGGGATAGTTCATAAGGTTTTTCTAGGTTTCCCTATGACGTTAATGGGATCACTGAAACAATAGAATTCTTTGATCGCATTTGGCTAATGCGCTATCTTATAACAAAGTCGTACCTAGGAACGCCACTTATAAATTCTAAAGACAACTCTTTAAATATTTCTAATTTGAAAGCTGGTTAACTATAATTCATGATCTTAGAATTTTTTGTGCTACCTGTATATCTAAGAACAACAAATTTTTAATGTCAATTTTAAATGCACAAATCAAATTTTCATTTTGCAATCTATATCAATAAATATACAGCCATTGACAACGAAGTCAGAATAGACTTTGAAACGTTTGGTATTCCTGCATATACGTCGTTTTATTTCTATTGTGGTGTTATTCCCCAAAAAACATAAAAGTAATTATAAAAAGGCTACCAAAAATATTATGAGAAATTTAAAATGCAACATTGGCAGTTCTGCTGAAATTACAGTTTCCAAGTTAGCAGTGTAGATGTCACCACAGTCTGTTACTGTCCTAATGCCTTCTTGTGTTTTTGATTTCTAAGTATTTTCTCTAAAAACCAATTTTATGCATATTCTTCATTGCTATCTGTATAATTCTTACTGAAAATGATCTGATCTGATCTTGCTGGATAGAAATTTATTTATGAATCCGATGAATCATACATATTTATTCCAACTAGTATGGTTTTGTTGACAAAAGTGTAAAGAAATGCGAAGGATCATAATATCGATATGAAATAGTGAAAAGACAAGTCAATTTTTACAGTCCATTTTGTTCACAGGTTTGAATATTGATCTTGTTATTCTGCTCTTTATTCTAAATTAATTTATATTTGACGACTACAAATTATCCCCCTGACTTGACCATATGGTGTATGGCAGCACACTTCCTCTAGGAGAAATTTCACTAAACCCCAGATATCAAAAGAGTTTAGCTCTGTGGGAGCCCTTGCTAGGTTATCAGGGCCCGTGGTTGGAGTCGTAGCAATTGCCCATGAATTTTCTGACCGACCGGGCTGTTCCTAACAGCATTAGTTGATAAAGATGTTCGTCCAGACCGAGGTATCTTAAATTATTTAGTAGAAGTATTGGGACTACTCCTGTTGTTGAGATAACAATTGGTACAGTTCGTGTGCTGTTCATGTCCCACTGTGTATTTACTTGAAATTACAAATCCGTGTATTTGGCTATTTTTTCAGCTTGCTTAATATTTATAGTATTGTTGTTAGGGATTGCTATGTCAATTAAGCTTGTTTTTCTAGAGACTTTATCTACTAAAACAATATCTGGTCTATTGTGAGCAACAGTACAGCTTGTAATTGTTATTTTCTAAAACAGATTCTGAATTGTATATACAGGGTGAGTTTTTTTTGATGATCAGTATGAAGATCTCGGAAACTAGCGGAGGTAGAGCAATGGTTAAATTGGGAAAGATTTGCAGTTTTACTGGCCCAATTTAATGACACTTTCGCATTTTTGTAACAAGTCATGGCTTACTAGATATTTTGAAAAAACAAAATTCTGACGATTTAGTCAAATCCCTCTAGTTCCTTAGTTTTTGATTTTATATAAAAAAAAGTGTAAATATCAAAATTGAAGGGAATTGTATCCCGAATATGATTGTCATGTCCTCGCTTGCGTGACAGCTCTCGTTTTCGAGATATAACACAAACTTATCTTTTTTTGAATGGAAACCATAGTTGGCTATGACCTCAAAAAATCGGACATTTTTAGAGCTTTTCAACGATATAATACTCGTTATAGTTATTCATAAAAATAACGGAGTTATGGATGATTATTTATGATTTATTAATTCCTATCCCAAAAAACATTGAACGATTTTTTTAGTAGGTATATCAGATATAACGAGAAAACTAAATAAGTAGGTACTTACTAAAACTTAAGAAAATAAAGCACATAATAATGGTTACAGTCTATGTTCGAAAAGTTCACCATTGTTATTTAGACAAAAATTGCATCTTTTTAAGATTGACATTACCGCTTTCCTCACACACCGCCTATGAATTTCTTCAATTGCTTGTAATACCGCCTCCCTTAGGTCACCAACTGTCTCATACTTTCTTTTGTATACTTTGTTTTTTAGCGCACCCCATAAATAGAGTCTATAACTGCCAAATCGGGAGACCGGTGTGGCCATTCGCATGGGCCACTTCTTCCTATCCAAGCGTTTGGATAGATATTATTGTTACGAGAATTCATCCGACAGCTGGTGCAATCGGCCATCAACCAATTCATGGAAGGGACATTATTCCGATACATTTCTGGGAACCCGAAATGTTTGTCTCTCAACAGGCGGACCGCTGCCGGTACTGGGAATTCCCTTAAAGCTTCCAGAACATGATGGAGTTTCTCGATGGTTCGTGGACGTACCACACAATTCCAAGATAAATATATAAATAAGAAACAGCTGGCGACAGGAGGCATTCAGTTTTCGTCGGTCGTATCGAATAGTTAAGATAAAATGTAAATAAGTTTCTGTGAATATAAATTATGTAAAGGAGCGGAAATAAATTAGAGTGAGTTGGACTGTGTTTTTAAATAAATTCAAGAACTGAACTGAACCCGAGTGTGTAAATAAAAACATTACATTATCTAAGTATTGTCTTACTAATAACGAGTTATACTCCATCATGTTATTTTTATGAATAACTATATCGAGTATTATATCGCTGAAAAGCTCTAAAAATGTCCGATTTTTCAACTATGGTTTTCCTTTAAAAAAAAAAGATAAGTTTATGTCATATCTCGAAAACGAGAGCTGTCACGCAAACGAGGACATGACAATCATATTTGGGATACAATTCCCTTCAATTTTGATATTTACATCTTTTTTATAAAATCATAAACAAAGGAGCTAGAGGGATTTGACTAAATCGACAGAATTCGTTTTTTCAAAATATCTAGTAAACCATGAATTTTTACAAAAATCGGAAAGTGTCATTAAATTGGGCCAGTAAAAACTGCAAATCTTTCCCAATTTGACCATTGCTCTATCTCCGCTAGTTTCCGAGATCCCCATACTGATCATAAAAAAACTCACCATGTCCATGTATATACATATTTCTATACTTTATTAATAAGCCCAGGACAAAATGGTATAATAACTTTTTAGATCTCAACCTTACTAACAATAATTCACATATCACTTTACATTTTACAGACACTATACACATACAAAACATGATTCACGAAACATGTTTGCTATTACTCTATTTTAAAATGATTTCATACTAAAATTAAATGCACTTTGTATTATATCTAATAATAGCTGCTTTAGTAGGTACTAGCTTAAAAATATACTTACACATAATAGGACCAATAAACAATACAAAATAGTTTTCGTTTTATTAATAATTCTGATTCAGTAAAGCTTATTGAAGTGTCTTATTTTGAAAACATTTATAATACAATCACTACAAGTTTAATATTACATAGTAATGTTAGTTTTAAGCCACAATTTACGTTATTGGATTTATGTTTAATGCTAGCGAGGTACTTGGAATATTGCCATTCAATTATATTCAACATACCAGTTAGTTATACACTCACTGAACCTTTCTCACAACAACCTGTTAGAATTACCTAGTGCTTTATAATGATAATCAACTTGTAGATAAACATTTCCATTCTCTTTGTTCGTAGTTAATCCTTTACTACTTTTTAACTGTTTCAATTTATAGAAACTACATTTGATTCGGGTTTTTTCGGATTTGGTCCGCGCCATTTTTTGGAAATAATTTATTTATATACAGAGTGAGTTTTTTATGATCAGTATGGGTCTCTCGAAAACTAGCGGAGATAGAGCAATGGTTAAATTGGAAAATATTTGCAGTTTTACTGGCCCAATTTAATGACACTTTCGGATTCTTGTAAAAAGTCATGGCTTACTAGATATTTTGAAAAAACGAAATTCTGTGGATTTAGTCAAATCTCTTAGCTCCTTTGTTTTTGATTTTATAAAAAAAGTGTAAATATCAAAATTGAAGGGAATTGTATGCCGAATATGATGGTAATGTCCTGGTTTACGAAACAGCTCTCGTTTTCGAGATATGACACAAACTTATCTTTTTTTGAATGGAAACCATAGTTGGTCATGACCTCAAAAAATTAGACATTTTTAGAGCTTTTCAACGATATAATACTCGATATCGTTATTCATAAATATAACGGAGTTATGGATGCTTTTCTCTCTTATTTTCACTTTTAACGTAGGTAGCCATGAAAAAGATTGTTTTCACTTTGACGTTTCCTCATTTGAGAGTAATTCCATTAGTAGTGCTGAACTGACAGTCGATATTGATAAGTTTTCGTGATAAAATGGAATATTCTAACGAAGAAAAACTGAATATGGTGGAATGTTATATCATATGCCATAAAAATTCAGTTCGTGCAGCTGAGGAATACTTTCATAAATATTTTAATCGTCGTCAACCTGCTCTATATACATTTAAGAGGCTTTACGGTAGTTTACGCAGATATGGATCTTTTACTAAACCACGAAAGGAACGTAATCAAATTAACGAAGCAGCACAAATACATGTTTTGGCAATGGCCAGAAGCTGGCACATTTCAACAAACTGTAGTTAAGGTATTGAAAGCGCACAAGTTCCACCCGTACAAACTTTCAGTTTCTCAAACTTTGCATGCTGGTGACGAACATCGACGTATTTTGTTTTGTACATGGTTTAGAGACATGTGTCTTGACAATCCAGAGTTTCCATTAAAAGGTGTTATGGTCAGATGAAACTAGATTTACTAACTGCGGTATGTTCAATAGACACAATGAGCATATCTGGGCTAAAGAAAACCCTTTCCTTGTAGAACAAAGACGACCCCAGATAAAATTTGGTTTTAATGTTTGGTGTGGAATCATAGGGTCTACTATTCTGGGGCCTTTTATCTATGACGAATCACTTACTGGGGGCGCTAGTTGCATTTCTTGCAATACACTTTTCAAGAAATGATGCATAATTTGAATTTGAGAACTCGTTTAGAAATTGAGTGGGTCCAACTTAATGGAGCACCTGCTCATAACTCGTTATTAGTAAGACAACACTTGGATAATATATATCCAAACTCTTGGATAGGAAGAAATGGCCCATGCGAATGAGCACCCCGGTCAAAGTATACAAAAGAAAGTATGAGATAGTTGGTCACCTAAGGCAGGCGGTATTACAAGCAATTGAAGAAATTGATATACGGTCTGCGAGGAAAGCGGTAATGTCACTCTTAAAAAGATGCAATTTTTGTCTAAATAACATAAATTGTAACCATTATTATGTACTTAACTTTTCTTAAGTTTTTCGTAAGTACGTACTTATTTAGTTTTTTCGTTATATCTGATATACCTAATAAAAAAATCGTTCAATGTTTTTTGGAATAGTTATTAATAAATCAATCTATTTCATGGCTAACTACTTTAAAAGTGAAAATAAGATTGAAAAGCATTCATAACTCCGTTATTTTTATGAATAACTATATCGAGTATTATATCGTTGAAAAGCTCTAAAAATGTCCGATATTTTGAGGTCATAGCCAACTGTGGTTTCCATTCAAAAAAAAGATAAGTTTGTGTCATATCTCGAAAACGAGAGCCGTCACGCAAACGAGGACATGACAATCATATTTGGGATGCAATTCCCTTCAATTTTGATAGTTACACTTTTTTTATAAAATCAAAAACGGAGCTAGAGGGATTTGACTAAATCGACAGAATTTCGTTTTTTCAAAATATCTAGTAAGCCATGACTTTTTACAAAAATCCGAAACTGCAAATCTTTCCCAATTTAACCATTGCTCTGTCCTCCGCTAGTTTCCGAGATCTCCATACAGATCATCAAAAAAAACTCACCCTGTATAAATAAATTAATTCGAAAAAATCATCTATGACTCTGGACGGAAAACCCTACGTTCTCAAAAACTATATTTGTTCAATTTATTTATATACAAGATTGTGTTTTGGTTTTTATCAGGAAGTAGTGACTTTTTTTAATTTTCATGAATTAGGTACTTTTTTAGCTAAAACGTTATTATTGATTAGTTTTGAAATGAAATATGAGAGAAATAGATTTACATCAAAATTGGAAATTAAGCAATTTTCGTACTATAGAAATTCCATATATGGAATCATCAATTTTGAACGTCGTCATTATTTTTCGTTATAAAGCAAACGTGACCAATGTACTAGAAATCAATACTGACCTGTTCTCGGCATGGCAATATTAACCTTTAAGAAAGTCTCAACAAATTAACTGAAGTTGACAGATTTCAAAAACAGCACGCGATTTTTATAAAGTGTTTAATCACAAAAAAGTTCACAAGTACAAAGAAAGAACATGTTTGCACTTGATAGAAGACTCTACAAAGTAAATTCATAGTAAGCATCATCTCAAAGATCGTGAATTCATATCATAAAAATTCCACAAATAAAAATTGAATGACTAAAACCGTAAAATGTGTGGATAATAAAGATTTTATAGTTTATAAGAATTGTTTCATTGCAACAATTAAACAAACACGTAGTACCGTAAAATTAAATTACTTCGAATGGGATAGGAATCCTATTGCAAAGTTTATTTGATTCTCCAGAAATACTATAAAACCACAAATTAGAGAAGTTTGTTTTGAATTGAGGTAGCATAGTAAGACGTGATGTAATATTTGCTAGCCAGACAAGTAAAATAAATTAAGTTGTAACAAAAATACAGACTTTTATCACTTCACAAGTTTGTTTCTTCTCTTTATGCTGACTAAAACTATTCTTTAATCTTGATATAAACCCATTTTTGTAATAATCAACATGTTTAAAACTTTTCATGTAAAACAGCTTTTCTTTTCGACTTTACCTGAAGTAAGTATCATGTAATCTACAAGAACAAAGCTTTGTGGTTTATTACCTTTGCTTTTGTTACTCCTTGTGAACTTCATGACATGTTTGACCTCGTTTGAAGTCCAAATAAAAACGTTGTTAGTATCGGTAGAAACATTAATAGGTTCGTTTGGTTTTATTTAACCTGTTGTTAATGTGAACTGGACATAAATCCTGCATTTTATGTCAGACCTTGCAGCATAAGTATAAATTTTATCATCTTCGAATAACATTATACTATTGTAAGGATATTATTCCTTCAACTAAATTAAAATATGTCGATGCCTAAAAGTACATTTATACAAGGGTGAATCAAATGTGAACCGGACTTTTGTTTTAAAAATTTTATTGGTACGATCAATACAAATTTTAATACATATTATTTTTCTACATAGTCTCCTCTCTTATGTATACATTTTTCCCACCGAATCGGAAGTTTTTTAATACCTTTCTCAAGGAATGAAACTGGTCGTGTCGATAACCAATTGCGCACAAACGTTTCTACACCTTCGTTGTTCTCAAAGTGGTGGCCTCCCAGTTCTTCTTTAAGTGGCCCAAACATGTGGTAAGCACATGGCCACAAATCAGGACTGTAAGGCGGGTGTTCAAGAGTTTCCCAATGCATTTTGTTCAATTTTCCTTGAGTCAATGCAGCTGTATGTGGCCGAGCGTTGTCATGCAACAGAATCACACTTCGGATAGACATATCTCGCCTCTTTTGCCGATAGGCAAGTTTCACTTGTTGGAGTAGTTCGCAGTAATACTCAGCATTAATTGTACGGCGTTCGTGCAGAAAATCGATCAGCAGTACGCCTTTCGAATCCCAAAAAACTGTTGCAAGAATTTTCCTGCAGAAGACGGGTCTTGGCTTTCCGCGGTGCTGCCTCTCCAGGTTTTCGCCACTCCATGCTTGCACGTTTGGACTCCAGGGTATAATGATGCACCCATGTCTCATCACAGGTGACAATATGTCTCAAAAACTCATCCCCCTCTGCTCGATACCTTGCTAACAGCCTTTCACATACGGCAAGACGGTTTGCTTTCTGATCTTCCCTTAGAAGGCGAGGAACCCATCTTGCACACACTTTTCGGTAACCAAACTCATCTGAAATGGTTGATTGAGCACTCCCGTATGATATTCCAACGTGTTCAGCAATTGCCAATACTGTAAGATGGCGGTCACCTTCAATCAGCTCACGAATTGCGTAGATATTCGCCTCATTGATGCTTGTCGTGGGACGGCGTGCATGAGGCTCATTTTCCACTGTCTCTCGGCCATCTGAAAACTTTTTGTGCCAGTCGTACACTTGGGTCCTTGAAAGTGTTTCATTGCCGAACTGTGCAGATAGTCGACGCAAAATTTCAGACGGTCTAACGCCCTTCCGCGCCAAAAATTTGATAACAACACGTTGCGCAACAGACGTATGCACCTCTTGCTCTGACATGATGCTACTAACAGACATCGACTAAGCCTCGCCAAACCGACGAACTCCCCTCTTCTTAACATCCCTACCTAACATATATCGAGACGTCACGCCACTCGAATTACCTACAGGGCGAGAAACAGAAATGTCCGGTTCTTATTTGATTCACCCTCTAGGTTAGAAGGTATCTTCAGTTTCAGATGTTATTCTGGTGCTCAAGCTATTTTAAAGACGATTTGCTGCCCTTTGATGCAATTATTAAAAAATGAGGCCCTACTTTGGCCACACAGCCGTAGGTATATATATATATGATGCAAGATTTAAGATTTGAAAGCTAATTTCACAAAATTTTCAATCAAAATAGAAGGAAATGAAATAAAAATGCAGTCATTTTAGACTGAACGATTAAAGCAAAAGCTTCTTACTAAATCTATATATAAATAGGCAAAGACAAAACGATTAGGTACCATTTTCTCCTCTGTCTCTCAACCGATTTTCTTCATTTTTGTTTTTTTTTAGTAACTACTGACAATTTTCAGTGCAGAATGATAATATTAATTTATAATATTGGTTCATTCATTAAATAAAATATAATAAAAATTCATTATTTACGTCCATAATGTCAACGACAAACAAGTAAATGTGCCGCCGCCGCCAGACTCAAAACATTGAGTAATTATATATAGAGGAACCAATGCTGTTATATACTTAGAGCATGTACTTCTGGAAGTGGCATGCAAGCATTGTTATTGTTTAGTGGTAAAGTAATCGTTGAATATTATATTTATACAGGGCGATTCCAGATATGTTAGAAATCATTTTTTTCGTTGGTGGCACATAAGCAGTTGCATATATAGGGTGTTTAAAATATAGAGTAGAGTACAATTATAACTAATAAAATAATTATATAAGGAAGCCCGTTAGCGGTTGAATTTACAGGGTTCTTGGAATAGAAGGTGCAGTAGAATTACAGTTATACAGGGTGGTGCAAAAAATATTATACAGAGATGCATATACAGGGTGGCGGAAATAGAAATGTAACATTTCGTAACCCATAAGCAGTTGTATATATAGGAAAGATGAAATATAGGGTGAGAGGAATTATAGATATACAGGATGATGATAAAAAATGTTAGAAAAGGAAATGATTTATAGAGTAACCCATGAAGAGTTCCATATATATGATGATTGAAATATGGGTCGGATAAAATTATAGTTACAGAAGATAGTTAAAAATTTCATAAACAAAAAAAGTAAATGCGGTGGCTCATAGGCAGTGGCATATACAGAATGGTTTACCGGGTGGTTCAAAAATTTTAAAAAATATTATGTGTGGTTCATGAGCAGTTGCTTATACAGGGTGGTGGAAATATATAATGAGATGGAATTATTATAATGAGGATTTTAATAAATGATAGAGAATTCAGTGCAATTATAGCTATACAGGGAGGTTAGAAAAAATAAATATGTAGGGTAGCCCATTAGCGGTTCTCATATTAAATTTAGAATTACGAATTTGAACACAAATAAAGTCCTATGAATTATATCTGAAAAAAACTTGAATTTCGTTACTTATTTGTAGACCGACATCTAGGATTTTCGAGGAAACTATCACACAGAAGTTCCCAATCTGGATCCGTTCCGTGTAATTGCTGTTCTCCCTAAAGTCATACATAACCTGCCAGAGATATTGACACAATTGGTCAGATTTCGACAACTGGGCGACAGCTAGTATACTTTAAAGCTATAAAGAGTGGCCCAAGAAAATACCAACATGTTTTAAAGTTTGTCAAATTTTAGATCGGTCGTCATTTGGATTTTAAAACTGAATTAAAAAATATGTCACCACTATGACACCATCAATTAACTCATAAAACAAGCCTAATCTAATTAAAATCGATCTATCTATAAAAAAGTTGTAACATGAAAATAAAATTCCTTTTTTCAACAACGCTATATATTTTTTTATGATTATTTTAGTTTAGTTGATTGTCCCTTTTTATATAAAATAATTATAAAAATGCAGACACTCATTTTATTATTTACTAGCAGACCCGACAGACGTTGTTCTGTGGTTGGGTCAATTAGCTGGTTCAACATTTTTTTTTTGATAATAGAATTCGATAAACTCTATACTAATGTGTAAAATAAATCCTCAAAAATAAAAGGAATTCCTAGAAGCCGATGTTTGTGCCACCTACCGGGTTCAATTGTGAATCTAAACCATCCAGGGACGGACCTATCCAAACATATACAAAAAATCTCATTAAATCTATCCACCCTTTTAGGAGGAGTTCAGTGACATACAGAAGAAATATTTAAATACAATTTGAATGCTATTTACAACCATATTTAACTTGAAAATTTTAATAAAAAATCTAAAGCACGCCTATGATGACAACCATGTCACTACGTTTGTATTTGGCATTAAATAAATTCCCAGAATTTATATGTGTCAAATATTTTGTCTAGACGACACCTGGTGATACCAGCAAAAGATTTCATTAATTAAATATATATTTATAGAATAACATTTCTGAGGGGGAACACAACTATAACAGGGGCGTGCGGTTAACAATGCTATTAAATGTAAATAATTATAATCAAATAATAATAAGTTATATTATATTCATTATTGTTTTTGTATTTAAAAAGTTACAGGTTGAAATAGCAAGGCGTATATAGTGAATATGATTAGAAGGGCAGCTTCCATAAATAACAAATAAAGGTATAACACGGACAAAAAGTATTGTAGCTATATAAGAAATTATAACCAATATTAGAAATTAGGAAAAAAACTGAATAATATTATTGCAAGAGAATGTTATAGAGAAGCATTAAAATGTTATTGTAATATTGCCGCAAAGAAATTTAAAGCATTTTATTTGAATATGCATGCCTTAGTACACCTGGTACGCCACTGGTACGTCCGACTAGACAAACACTTGCATTTCTACCCCAGAATTTGCAGATAGTTTTTATATGTTTTTTAATGAGTTTGACCTTGGCCTATATAGTAAGAAGCGTTGGTGCGTAGTAAATTTTTTTAGGAAAACATTTCCTTCATAGTTTAGAAAAATGTGTTCCTAATGTGAATAGACAGTGACGTACAGTAAAAATATACAATGTAGATGTAAATATATGGATTTATTAGTAGAAATATTAATGTTTGTTATTAATTTTAAAGGGTGACCCGATAAAAAGTACATATCGTAAATGAAGAAATTTTGATTTTAGGGGTACTATTAGGGGGAAAAACTAAAAAAATCGACAGTTCCCCCCCCCTGATCTCCGAAACTACTGAGCTTAAAATTATTATATTATTAAAATATAGACTGTTGCGCGAATTTTACAGGAAAAATAAACAGAAACCATTAAAATTAATTTTGAGTGGCAAATTATAGAATTAAATGAAAATTTAAAAATAAAAAAAATCGAACGCATCATGTAATATATCAAATGAAAGGTCCCATTCTGAGGAACACAAATATATTTTTTTCATATTTAAACAAAAATTAATTAAAAAGATATTAACGGAAAATATACCAAAATTTACCCATCCCCCCCCCCTTATCTCCAAAACTATAAAACGTAAAATTTTGAAAAAATTAGAGGTATAATAACCTGAACTTTACTGCAAATTCTTTACTTTTAATTTTAGGGGGCAAATTACAGAATTAAATGGAAAATATAAAATTAAAATTGTTTCTAACCCATCATGTTATATATCAAATGAAAGGGCTCATTTTGACGAAAACAAATATAATTTTTTTCATATTTTTAAAATAAATTAATTAAAAGATATTAACAAAAATATAAAAAATTTACCCATCACCCCCCTTATCTCCGAAACCATAAACTGTAAAATTTTGAAAAAATACAGGTATAGCGCCTCACCTGAACTCTACTGGAAAAATAAAGAGAAACCCCTTATATTTATTTTGGGGGGCAAATTATAGAATTAAATGGAAAATAAAAAATTATAATTGTTTCTAACGGATCAAATAATATATCAAATCAACGGGCTCATTATGAGGAATACTAATATATTTTTTTATTTTTTTAAAATAAATGTATTAAAATATATTTAAAAAAATATTTAAAAAATTACCCATTCCCCCCTTTATTCCCCAAACTATAAGATCTATTTTTTTTGTTTATAGGAAAAATACGAAGAAATCCCTGGTATTAATATAGGGGGCCAAATTATAAAAATAAACGGAAAATAAAAAAATATTTTTTAACGCATCGTGCAATACATCAAATGAAAAGGTTTATTAAGAGAAATACAAATACATATTTTTCATATTTTTAAAATTAATTGTTTACAAGATATTAACATAAAAATATAAAGAATTCTCATTTCTCGCTTTATTTCCGAAACCATACTACCTAAAATTTTTAAAATAATTAAGGGTACTGGTGCTCACTTGAAATTTGTAAGAAAAATTATTAGAAAACCCCTGTAGTAATTTTAGGGACAAATTATACAATTAAGTGGAAAATAAAATTTCAGTTTTCAAACGCATCATATTAGATAAAAGGCTCATTATGTGAATTACAAATATATCGTATCATTTGTTTAAAAGATATTAACAAAATTATTAAACATCCACTTAATTCCCACATTAGAAATTACACTATTTAAATTTTGAAATATATATTTTATTTGTATTTTTAAATAATTTCAACAATATATTTAATAATTTATAATTTAAAACTTGACCTATTTTGCTCTATATCTTCCAATCTACCGAGCCTCAAAATTGAGACAGTGGATTATAAAAGGCTTCCCTGAAAGTTTATTAGTAAAATAAAACTCTAATGTTAATTTTTGTGGGCCAAATTAGAAAATGAAATACATATGTATTCTTATAAAAATCAAGCTAATCCTGAAGCAGAAAATAAAAAGTTTATGTGTGGAAAATGAAAGTGTATATTTTTTATAAATTTAAAATGCTTCCTTTAAAAGATATTAGGGTAAATATATATAAGAAAATGCACTCATTCCTTGCTTGTCTGAAACTGGAATATTAGAATCTTGAAGGTGGTACGGAACCCTTAGGTATGCGAGTCCAACTCGCACTTTACCAAATTATTTACTTTGTTTATTAATTTCAGTTTTATTTAAGACTACCATACTTTTCTTCATTTATTAAAGGCAGTACATTTAGAAATACTCATGCTAAATGAAACTTGCTTCCATGTCCAATATGTATCTTCTTCAGTTAATGTACATCACAGTATCGGTGTATTTTGAAAAATTCCGTCAATTTGTAAGCAGCCACTGTCTTGACGACAAAAAAAATCAATACCACACTCCTCTATCGTCAACATAATGTTATTTCTCGGTGATTTCTCTTTTCTTCTTGCTGTAGTAGGGACTATTAATTAAGTACTCACTTATTCATAAATTTAGTACAGCAATTCAAACATCTATGAATAAAAATCACCTCGAGGCGATGCAATCAACATATTATTTGCAATTCATCTTTTTCCAGGCTGCATTATACCGTAAAAAATTCATTGTACATGCGATCTTTGTTCGTCGAAACGATTGCCTGGAACTGTATGCAGATTTCACGTTATAACACTCGTATAGATGCTGACTGAATTATTTGTATGAGCTCAATTTTCAGGAGTCGTAAAAGCGCAATCATCAGAATGCCCTTTTTGTCTATTGCTCAATTACAATCTCAAAGAACCAAAAAAATCAAAAGAGCTGACATCAAACCTAGCGCATAAACACGCTATTTCTAATTATGGGGTCCTTAAATTTATTATTTCCTCTTATAGACAAGATACATATTAATAATCTTATTTTAAAATATTTAATTAGTTTAATCATCCAGTCGTGCTTTCCAATAATAACAACTTAAACTTTCATTTATTTGCAGCTGTTATCAGAACATACAACAGCGCTTTAAAATTAATGAGTTTCTTAATGACTGCACTAAAATAAATATTGGTGTTCCTCAAGGAACCATGCTATGACCATTATTAGTTGCTTTGTACTTAACAGATTTATTAAGTAACATTCTGACGAGGTCTTATGCTGGTGACACGGCAGCAGGTTTAATAAAAATAAAAATAGACACAGTCTGATCCAAATGTATGGAAACATCAGAATAACTCGACAGTATTTTGTTCAAAAAATGGTTTCCTTCCCAGTTATTCTGCTGTTTCTTTAGTCTCACCTTGTATAATCAGGATTTTAATACTGACTATAAATGTCTTGCACTAAACCAACTGTCACTAAATCTAGATAAAACTACTTTTAAAAGTTTTGGTATTAATATTAATAGTATTTTCAAAAAAAATCAATTGATGAAAGCTGACATCCCTAACACACCATAATATGCTCTTATCTCAGATATTAATCAGTTACGAAATTGTCACACAAAATTTACCAAATAAACATTTGAAAATGGTAAATAGTAACCAATAATAATATATTAAATTTGTTACAACTCATTTCTCCCAATATGTAGCTACAATATTTTGCAACCCAGATATAGAAATATATGCCAATAATAAAATGTTATTGTTCGTCAAAAATGTGAAACAGTACTTGGTACCATATGAGAACCCCCCGAACTCCCCTCCAGCTGGCTACGGCCCTACTTTAATGGGATTATCAATTACTTCAAACCTTAAAGGTGGATTATATTATTTGATTTGTTGTCTGATACTTTTCCTGCTGTATTAATGTTACTTTAACCAATAATACAGGATATGTTATTTAAATATAGCAACTAAGATATAAATAGAATATAGTTCAAATAAAGTGTTTAAGTATTGGGACCCTTGAGTGTGGGAAAATTTTCATGGTCGGGAGAAAATTTTTCTCATATCGAATTTTGGTTCCTTATAGGCCCCAAACTGATGAGGTTATCCGTTGATAAGAAACCGCGGTCTGTCCATTATCGAAAGTGACATCATTGAGGGTAGCTGCGCCCGTAGATAGCTGGTAATGCGCCATCTTGCGAGGCAGCAGTAATTAATTAGCAAAAAGCCTAGGCCGGGTTTTTATCAAACTTATTAAAGGAAGCTGTCTATACAAAATCTAAAATATGAATTGAATCGTAAAGCATCCTACACTTAATACAGAACCAATAAGCAATTGAGGGTACTTAAAATAAATGTTGCGTACATATAAATTATGCAGAAATGTGTATGTAAGTACCAAATCCTATGTTTTTTATCTAATTAATTAATTATACAAACAACAATTTCAAACAAAATGGGCGTATATAAACCAAAATGCTTTTTTGAATAAATAAACAAGCGTTCATCCTGTAATATACATGGAAAAAAATTGTCATTATCTCTGCTGTAGATGTGGTCCTTAAGATTGTGACAAGCTCCCGTCAACCATATGCGTGCGGAAAAGTTTGGAAAATTTATTATAACGAAGGAAAGTCAATAGTCAATGGTTGAAGGGCTGTTCACTCTGTTCTTGTTTTTGCTGTATAGTTGGAGCGAAATAAAAATGTACGAGTGTTTTGAAATGTTTTTAATAAGTGCAAATAACAGTACAAGCAAAAAGCAAAAATACTAGTTTGAAAATAAGTAAAGGTTAAAAGAAACAAATGCAGTTTCCCAAATTTGAAACTTTTGAGATAACATACCTGTGTAGTATTTAATATTCTAACAATATTGCCACAACAACAAAAAAGACATTTGTCTATACTTTTTATAGCGTCTTCAAACTAAGCATAATTTAAATGGTTTTCCGATATAAAGAGATTAAAAATGATAGTCCTATGACATTCTACCGACATATAAAATAATTGATATAACACTGAAATGAAATTCTTAAACATTATATATTTACTTCACAAAAAAATCGCCATGATATCTCCATCACACTATTAGTTTTTAAATGTCATTGTCTAAAATTTTACAATATTTTCCAGCAACCTTGTGAATAAAAATTTTAATGTTGAGCCATACACTATTTCCGGGTTACATAAACAGCTGACGAACTAACAATCAGATTTTCGATTATTATTTTTTTTATATACTTCGAGATAATGATCAAAAACACAATAAATACAAGTAAATAAATAAATAAATATTCCTTTATTTAACATTTAACATCACTGCATTTACAAGAAAATTAATCTTACAAATACAAATGATTTATTTGCCTTGTCAAAACAATCACCACACGCGTCACTCAGCATCTTTCAAAAATTCATCATACGAGTAGTATGCTTTTCTGGACAGGTATGTATAGAGCTCCTTTCCAAACTTCACTATACTTTTCTCATTCCCTCTAGCTCGTGTATATTTATTAAAACTTATAATCCCCCTATAGATATGGGAATTTTGCCCAACTGATAGCATAGAGAATGGCTGATGTAGTTCATTGGTGCTACGAGTTGAATAATTGTGTATTTGATCCTTTCTAATAAGTGATACTTGTTTTTTAATATTCATTATTAATAAGTAAATATATAATGAATGAACCGCCAGAATATTAAAAATTGCTTGCAACTATTTAATGGGGGTTACCTCGCCTTCTAAGGGAAGAACAGAAAGCAAACCGTCTTGCCGTATGTGAAAGGCTGTTAGCAAGATATCGAGCAGAGGGGGATGAGTTTTTGAGACATATATTGGCACCTGTGATGAGACATGGGTGCATCATTATACCCCGGAGTCCAAACGTGCAAGCATGGAGTGGCGAAAACCTGGAGAGGCAGCACCGCGGAAAGCCAAGACCCGTCTTTCTGCAGGGAAAATTCTTGCAACAGTTTTTTGGGATTCGAAAGGCGTACTGCTGATCGATTTTCTGCACGAACGCCGTACAATTAATGCTGAGTATTACTGCGAACTACTCTAACAAGTGAAACTTGCCTATCGGCAAAAGAGGCGGGATATGTCTATCCGAAGTGTGATTCTGTTGCATGACAACGCTCGGCCACATACAGCTGCATTGACTCAAGGAAAATTGAAGAAAATGCATTGGGAAACCCTTGAACACCCGCCTTACAGTCCTGATTTGTCGCCATGTGACTACCACATGTTTGGGCCACTTAAAGAAGAACTGGGAGGCCACCACTTTGAGGACAACGAAGGTGTAGAAACGTTTGTGCGCAAAGAAAGGTATTAAAAAACTTCCGATTCGGTGGGAAAAATGTATACATAAGAGAGGAGACTATGTAGAAAAATAATATGTATTAAAATTTGTATTGATCGTACCAATAAAATTTTTAAAACAAAAGTCCGGTTCATATTTGATTCACCCTCGTATTAATCACCCGTCCAACGGAGTGTTGAGTGGTGTATATGAACATTCTACGACAAGGTGCTATCTAGATCAATACCTAGTAACTTTGCGCTACCTATATCAGTATTAGAAGTACTTGAAATCGTAAATATACAAACCTTACAAACTAATTCAAAATTTTCCTTATAAATTTTCACACGTTCTGCACCGACCAAAATACTCACTCTTGAACTGCCCCTCCGAAATCGCCTCATACATGTTGGCCATGCTTTCGGCATACTTCCTCTCCTTACGCCTGTATTTTTCCAAAATTCCATCCTCCTCAGACGACGAAGAATCCGCATCACTCCCTAAATCAGCACGGGAATCTGACGAAGAAGAAGACGATGTCAAATATCCTTGGCCGTTGGCCATTTTTATCTGGCAACAAGAAAAACAAACGAAGCGCGCGCGAAAAATTTGGAGCACGACATTCGGAAACTGCGATTGCACAATAGAAACTGACAGCAAGTGAATCAGTTTGTCAGCTGCCTCGTGAAAACACACACACACACACACCACAATAATAAATAATTTATCATTAATTAGTAATAATTACGAAAACGGTGGACGGCCATATTTCGCTCAATGCCGTTTGACGAATTAGCAGCACACGAATTAAAACTTTAATGTTGACTGAAATTTTGGCGCCTCATACGATTCGTGTATATTTATGTTCGAAATCCCTGGTCGACAATGTTAATAAAATCCTACAGAAGTTCGTGTTGGATTTATATTTGTTGTATACGCAGATATTTATTACACAATCTGATAAACATTTTCTTTTTTATTCATGATAAATAACGAAGCACGATTTAGAATAATTTTTATGTAAAAGTAACTGGACAATTATAAACACAATATTGAAATAGCTTGACTTATTATGTGTAACCGCAATGAGTTTCGACTTTTTCAGATTGTCATATTGAAAATTTTCATATTAAATGTCTCGCAGCTAGTTATGCGACAACCTGTTTTCTTAAATATAAAAACGAAATTCTGTCGACGAGTGGACATTCTCTTGAGTCAATAAACTATATACATAAATGGATTTTTAGAGCCCGGGTGCTTCAGTGTATTGAAATCGAAAAACGAAAAATGAACATTAATAATAAACGACGCCCGACGTCTTCGACCATTCTGGAGAGTGGCACCGGTAGGACGCTATATTTCAGAAAAAAGTCCAGTAGCATACACAAACACAGAGAAAATAGTCAGGACAAGGAACAATACCCCAACGGCGCGAAACCATGTGGATAGTTGACCTATCTAAGAACAAGAGCTCTAATTGGTCAAAATGAACAGGCCAATAGGAACATTAAAATATCATGAAAGTATTCCACCCCTGTTGACACACCGCAACAGTGCCCATACAATTTTCACAACGCTTACAGAGTGGCAACATTTATTTTCCAAAAGCTGTATTTTTTAAATCAAACATGATTTTAGACGCCGAGTTCGATCTAAAACCTGTACTTCTTAATCAGTTCTTTAGTGGGACTTATAGAGTGGGCAGATCAAGATTGCCATGTTCGATCTAGAACCTGATTTACGTTATTTTTATTTGGTTTTTCAGTTTGTCTCTTGATAAATGGCTCTACGGCTAGAGTCGAAACGTCCAATTTAGACGCGGTTCTCACCCTGAACCTAGCCTAGTCTTAAGTACAAACAAGTAACAGTTTGACATAGTATTTGCTATAGATGTAAAATAATTGAATTGAAATAAAAAAAAATATTTTTCGGTGTCGATTTAAAATTAGTTGGTGCAGTGGGTAGGATTGCAGTAATATTACATTTACTCATATTTAAAATTTTGTATTTATTATTTTTCTTATAACTTACTTGTTTTCTTTAATTTACGTATTTCATTTTTTCAATTCAAGCTATTTGTGTTAAATAACATTCAATTCAAACCCTACAAAGGTAACGAAACCTGTTCATAGGACCCGGACAAAATTTATTAAATAATATGTACATATATACAGGGTGAGTTTTTTTTTGATAATCAGGATGGGGATCTCGGAAACTAGCGGAGATAGAGCAATGGTTAAATTCGGAAAGATTTGCAGTTTTACTGACCCAAATTAATGACACTTTCGGATTTGTGTAAAAAGTCATGGCTTACTAGAAATTTTGAAAAAACGAAATTATGTCGATTTAGTCAAATCCCTCTAGCTCCTTTGTTTTTGATTTTATAAAAAAAGTGTAACATCAAAATTGAAGCGAATTGTATCCCGAATATGATGGTCATGTCTTCGTTTGCGTGACAGCTCTCGTTTTCGAGATATGACAGAAACTTCTCTTTTTTTGAATGGAAACCATAGTTGGCTATGACCTCAAAAAATCGGACATTTTTAGAGCTTTTCAACGATATAATACTCGATATAGTTATTCATAAAAATAACAGAGTTATGGATTATTTTCTCTCTTATTTTCACTTTTAACGTAGTTAGCCATGAAATAGATTGATTTATTGATAAATATTCCAAAAAGCATTGAACGATTTTTTTATTAGGTATATCAGATTTAACAAAAAAACTAAATAAGTAGGTACTTACTCAAAACTTAAGAAATTAAAGTACATAATAATGGTTAGAACTTATGGTCGAAAAGTCCACCATTGTTATTTAGACAAAAATTGCATCTTTTTAAGATTGACATTAGCGCTTTCCTCACAGACCGCCTATCAATTTCTTCAATTGCATGTAATAACGCCTCCCTTAGGTCACCAACTGCCTCATACTTTCTTTTGTATACTTTGTTTTTAGCGTACCCCATAAATAGGAGTCTATAACTGCCAAATCGGGAGACCGAGGTGGCCATTTCTTCCTATCCAAGAATTTGGATAGATATTATGTAAGTGTTGTCTTACTAATAACGAGTTATGAGCAGGTGTATTGCAAGAAATACAAGTAGCGCTCCTCAGTAAGTGATTCGTCATAGATAAAAGGCCCCAGAATAGTAGACCCTGTGATACCACACCAAACATTAAAACCAAATTTTATCTGGGGTCGTCTTTGTTCGACATGGAAAGAGTTTTCTTTAGCCCAGATATGCTCATTGTGGCTATTGAACATACCGCAGTTAGTAAATCTAGTTTCATCTGACCATAACACCTTTAATGGAAACTGAAAGTTTGTACGGGTGGAACTTGCGCGCTTTCAGTACCTTAACTACAGTTCGTTGAGATGTGCCAGCTTCTGCCGCAATCTCACTAGTTGATGAGATGGATTTTGATTTGCCATTGCCAAAACACTTATTTATGCTGCTTCGTTAATTTGATTACGTTCCTTTGGTGGTTTAGTAAAAGATCCATATCTGCGTAAACTATCGTAAAGCCTCTTAAATGTACATAGAGCAGGTTGACGACGATTAAAATATCTATGAAAGTATTCCTCAGCTGCACGAACTGAATTTTTATGGCATATGATATAACATTCCACCATATTCAGTTTTTCTTCGTTAGAATATTCCATTTTATCACGAAAACTTGTCAATATCGACTCTCAGTTCAGCACTACTAATGGAATTACTCTCAAATGAGGAAACGTCAAAGTGAAACCAATCTTTTTCATGGCTACCTATGTTAAAAGTGAAATTAAGAGAGAAAAGCATCCATAACTCCGTTATTTTTATGAATAACTATATCGAGTATTATATCGTTGAAAAGCTCTAAAAATGTCCGATTTCTTGAGGTCATAGCCAACTATGGTTTCCATTCAAAAAAAGATAAGTTTGTGTTACGCAAACGAGGACATGACAATCATATTCGGGATACAATTCCCTTCAATTTTGATATTTACATTTTTTTATAAAATCAAAAACAAAGGAGCTAGAGGGATTTGACTAAATCGACAGAATTTCGCCATGACTTTTTACAAAAATACGAAAGTGCCATTAAATTGGGCCAGTGAAACTGCAAATCTTTCCCGATTTAACCATTGCTCTATCTCCGATAGTTTCCGAGATCCCCATACTGATCATCAAAAATAAATTACCTAGTATACTAAAATTATATTTAAGTCTTTCTTTTTTTATACCGTACGTACGATACGTGTTGTATTATCAAAACATTTATGCAACATTTTTATAAAACAATAGAAAAAATAATGTAGGATTTTCATATTTTTTTTCACAAATTTGCACAGACAATTATTTCTTTTTAAAAAAAAATTACAAATATCTTTTATAATATGTTTATTAATTCTGCTTATCCTTGGGGGTGACAATCATGGGCCCATAATAGAGCATTATTGCAGGATTCTGCTACGTATGATGTTGCGGTCCTTCCATTTGACGCTCATACATACAATAGTAGCAAATCAATTTTGATAACCGATCAATGTTGATTAAATCAAAAATCTGATCTGATTAAATAAAACATACCGCGTCGTTAAATTTGCACAGAGGGCCATGGGGTCCCCCAAAACAGATCAAGCCCCAAATGAGAATCCTAGATCCCCCACTGCTAGTTAACGTAAAAATAGTTTAGTAAAAATTATGATTTTATGTGATTTCACTTTATAATACCAAACTTGTTACGACAGTTTTCTCAATTACCTTACCGGAATCAACCATAGAGCTGATTAAATTGAATGTAATCATTTTAAGATAGATTTTTAGAATACGATTTATTTGTTCCACCCAGTGTTGTTGTTAGTCAGCCAGTGACGTCGCCATATTGTTGTTAGTACACTTTCTTCTATATATCAGAAATTATACCAGCCTCGACTTTTAATAATAACAGATTCATTGTACTAATAATATTGGATAAATGACTATTGAAAATAAAGAAAGTAGAAATGGGAGGTAGTCCATAATCCTGGAATAAAACCGAACAGCTCACTAAGTTCATATTACTCCATTACTGTTAATCAGTTATCATAAAAATTAATCTGAGATGTTAAATATCCCACCACTATTTGTTGTTTTATCCAAATTGAAATCACTACGAGCATTTTCGGTGAATCAATTCTCTATTTTTAATCTGTTTCCACAGGAATAGATCCGAGTTTATTTAGTACGATTTATTATATTTAAATAAACAAACTGATGCCTATTTCCGAATTCATTTTAGTGATACCGATAACACTTTAAACATGTAAAGTACTTCATTTCAAAGTTCTTGAAACTAATAAACAGAAAAAAAACTAAATATTGAAATTAAACGTAGATATTTTAATATTGAATTTATTTATATCCTCAAGGAAAAGATCTGACTCGAAATTTTTATTTTGTAGTTGCGAAAATAGCTTCCACTTCCTTTCAAATTTATGGATTTGGGTAAAATAGCACAAATAAAAAATATCCTCCAACAGCAGTAGATAAATAAATGTGTGCGTTATTGTGTCTAAAAACATTTTTCATGTCTTCGTCACTAAAATACTTATTTCTCTTTCTTCTTTAAGGGTTTCTTTCTATGGGTAAAGATCCTTGATACCATATACAAGTAATGAACTGTACAATTTATATATTTCACCATTGTCCAATGACTTTTAAAGTCCGAGTAAAAATATTAGCTAAAAAACTGTCTCTTGAATTCAAATAAACCAATTTTCTTTAGCGTACTACGAAATAGTTGGGGGTTAATTAGATTAAACACATATTTAATCCATCACTTGAAATAAACTAAAACATAGTTCTGTAACTTTTCATGAAATTCATGCTGTATTGTTAGGTTATGTACAAACTGTATACAGTGATGGGCAAATGTGTGGAACCAAGCAAATATCTTTGGAATTATTAGAGATATCAAAATGAAATTTGGAAGGTGGATACTGCAGTAAATTGCCTATTTGTTTCCAAATTTTTTTACAATTTTGAACTTCCTGTTTTACCGGAAGTAATGTCGATTTTAAAATTTACAATGAGACACCCTGTATAGTATTTTATTTCTGATGAAACATTTTATTGCGAATACAAAAATATCGGGTTTGATATTGTTTACATCAATACCTACCGAGATATTAACAGAAAAGTATTTAACGAAAGGAAAAATCTAATGTCCATTAAAGAAATACATAATCATAATTATTAACTAAATCTAAGTGATTTTCAAAACATTGAAACTTAACTTAACTAAACTTAATGTATTAGATGTTCAAATGTGCTCCATCCTGCTGAAACCAGATATTATTTGGTAATTGTCCATTTACCTCCAATGCCGAAATAACTTGTGTCTCCAAGAGCTGTAAATACCTATCTCCGTTTAAAGTTTCTTGTAGGAGGAAGGGTCTCACTATTCTGTTGTTATAAATGCCGGCCCTAACGTTCAATTTTTGGGGATATTGTGTATGAGTCTCTTGTACCCAATTAGAATTACTTTGCGACCAGACCATTTCTTATAAAATTATTATCACGGTTACAAATATCCATCATCGTTTCACAAAATTGCAAACATCTGTCGAAATCGTTTTCGGAGAATTCTTGAATGAGGCGAATTTTGTATGGATGATATTTTTCCTGCCTTAATATCCTTCCTACTGAACGACGGCTAACTCCATACATATTGGCGAGGTCGGTAGTGGATAAGTGAGGATTTTCTTCCAAAGATATAGCAACATTTTGAGCTACACCTTCATTATTTGCACTTTTTAACCGTCCACTTTTTGTTGTTTTGTGTCGTACCTTCGCAAAGTTTTCGTCACTACTGAACGGGATATTTGTGTATTCGGATGAAAAATGTTAAAAAGGCCACAAACTTCTTGATGCGTCCTTTTCCTCTCCCCATACCCAATCATCATTAATATTTCTATTCTTTCTCTTTCACTTAATTCGGCCATTTTACCATCAAATTAAAACAATACAATCTTTTTACGTTCAAATAAAAAAAAACTAATAACTTATTTTGATAACTACTGTCACTTCTACAATGAATTTCATGGACTACTAAACTTGATTCAGATTTAATTTGCGCCTGATTTAAACAAACGCACGTGTATTCGACTATAGAACAAGCAGTGCGGTTGGCTGTGACGGTAAAATGCCACCGATTGGCCAATAGAAATACAAATCCTTACCGAGCGGTTTGTTTATATCGGGCGTAAATGAAATCTGAACCGAGTTTAGCTACCATCGAATTTTTCCGTTCCTTAGTTACTTTTCTGTTAATATCTCGGAAGGTATTGAAGTAAACAATATCAAACCCGATATTTTTGTATTCGCAATAAAATGTTTCATCAGAAACTAAAATACTATACAGGGTGTTTCATTGCAAATTTTAAAATCGACATTACTTCCGGTAAAACAGGAAGTTTTTTTGGAAACAAATAGGCAATCTACTGCAGTATTCACCTTCCAAATTTCATTTTGATATCTCTAATAATTCCAGAGATATTTACTTGGTTCCACACATTTGCCCATCACTGTATATAAATTATTTTGTTTAATTTTGATTTGTTTAAGTTCGAAAATGTGAACAAATCTAGTGATAGAAAACAAATAAATTGTTTTCAAAAATATTTGAGTTGACATGATTGGAAGAAGAGTTCGGGTCCTGCAGTGCAAGAATTACCAAAAAAAAACATTAAAAAAGTTATTTCGATCAAAAGGTAATATTACAGAATAGTTGAGGCTTTTGAACTAAATAGCTTTAGTCACATTTACCTTCAATGTTTCAATCATAGTTCAAAAACAGTAGTGTCACGACTACCAAAAACGGCCATTTTTCGAAACGAATCTCCATTATTCATAAAATTAAAGTCTGAACATAAATTAATTTCAACCGCTCAAAGACCGGCAACACGAACATTAAGAGTTCGTTGAATGAGAATACACTTGACGTTTACTACGTCAGACTTCGTAACACTAAGTTGCGCTTATTAAAACTTATTCGTGAACTTGGTACGAACTCGATTGTTCTCGGTTTACATCAAGACGACAGAGATATCCAGATCGTAATTAAAAACAACAGGTGCTTTGGATGCTTGCCAGGGAACTTTGTCGTAGGCCAAACTTCGGCATTTTCACGTCGATATACGAGGAATCGGGCTTGCCGTGGATTGTTTGATATATCGCGTCGCATTTGGCAAGTCAGGTCCAAAGTTCTTAACTATTTTCAGTAAAACAATCGAATTTAAGCCGAAGGATGTTTACCTCCATTAAAAAAATACAGAGGGGTTTCAAAAAAATGTATCCCCTGTTTAAAAGTTCATAACTTGCAAACTAATTGACGGAGTTGTCTTATTTTTTGTAGTGTAATAGTTTGAAATTCCGGCAATCGTCATACAAGGTGTTGTATTGCGTTGTTATGTTTTGTCAGATGACAGTCGCCAGATACTCAGGGTTTTGTTGTTAGTTATACCTAGGGTGCGTTCCACTTAGCGATCACAACACTCAAAATAGTCCTTCAGCCGTTCCACATGACGACTGCTGTCGTTGTGAGGGCGGCGAAAACGTCAGTAATGACGTCATTATTTTCGCCCACACCACGCTCACAACGACCCATCTGTAGATATGGGTCCAGGTGGACGTTGAGAAGTTTGGTGCAATTTTTAAACTTTTAAAGATGGCCACAACTAAAATAGTATTATATGATTCGGAAAGAGATACTGCTGTGCAAGCTCATGTTTCTCAAGTTGATGCAGAACGTGTGAAGACAGTTAAATGTAATTATGTTAAGTTTAATAAAATTAATTTTAGTTCATATTCAACATTAATTTATACATTTGTCTACATTTATCAATAACATAACCTAACTTGGTAAATAAACAATGTTCATTATCTACTCTCTTCGAGGTGTCATTCCTTTGTACGCAAGACAATATATATTATATATAAATATAATATATATTGTTTCTGGTCGGGAACCTTCATCAGTTGCGCTTCACACAATTGAATGACCTCTCGAACACTTCTTTATGCATTTGATGCATTTCGTTAAATTTGAAGACGCGAGATGTAAGACCGACATCTAGGATTTTCAAGAGAATCAGTACACAGAGGTTCCGAATCTGGAGCCGTTCCGTGTAATTGCTGTTCTCCCTTAACTCCTAGGAAAAAAAATCCTAGATGTCGGTCTTACATATCGCGTCTTCAAATGTTCATTATTGTTGTGAAAATATTTCTTTCATGAAACATTTTTTTTTTTGTTTATAGATATGTTGTTTGCTAAATGACTTTTGAATTCTTCATCTGAATAAAGATTAATTACATTCTCGTAATCAATAATACGTGGACTAAGTTTTCGTTTTTCACGATTATAATTTTCTTAAATTGTATTCCCCTCTTCATCTGAACTAGATGAAGTAGTTTCTGGAGCATTATTGCGACGCATCAACATATATCCAACTGCCGTAAAAGACATTTCGATTATATTCAAACTCGAATTGTTTAAAAGCTCAACTAAAATGAAATATAAAAAATTAAATTGTATATTTTTTAATATAAATCATGTTAACCTATTTACATGAATGCTCAAAACGCTCCATACACCATTCCACTTGAATTTATGATTTAACCACTCACAAGCAAGTGGAATGGGAAAAACCTTTTCAATGAGCATGGTCGTTGTGATCGCTAAGTGGAACGTAGCCGCCCTAGTTACTGGAGTAAACATGGCTGGCGCAAGGCTTACATTCGATGAAAGGAACTCAGGTTTGAAGTGGTATTTTAAGTACGAAAACATTAATGAGGATCAACGGTAATTACTATAGGAAAGTTAGTATTTTCAATTGCAAAAAAATCCACAGATATTTGATTGGCTTTTCTTGAAGAATGTATATAGCATAACACTAAAGTTAAATCAAAATCGCAATTTTAGCTGAATGAACCGTTCTAGGTTCAAAACCTCAATTTGTTTAATACATGATATGATTTCAATAGCAACTAAATGATAGGTTCATATAGCCGATTGGATAATTAGTTATTGAGTTATTTGGAAAAAATTGTAAAACATACGCAATTTTCAATCGTCCATAGTAATTGTATAAGATGAGTTGATTTAGAAACTGGGCAGAATCTTTCACTTCTACGAGGTAAATAACTGGTAATAATCTTAAATTTACAGCACAGACGGTTTTCTTGCAAATCTGATTGTTTTCCAGGGCTTTTGATTTTACGAGAAGTTTACAATGCTCCCTTTTGAGCGAAATTAATATTTTAACCATCTGAAAGGAACAAATTAATTATTAGTTCTTTGAGTAACATCCCTAATAAATTATTTTTTTTTAGTTTTATTTTATTGTATGTAAATTTAGTTTGAAAAGCTGCATTTTGGTATTCGGAATTAAATAAAATGTACTGGTGGGAGAAGCACCTTCCCCTCATTTTACTACTGCGTTCGAACTGACATTCATTTCAAGTGGCCTTTATTCTTTCCCTAATACAAATGCCATGCCAACTGTCAAACTGTTTGCTGATAGCCCAGGGACGAGAAACGGTGGTATATCAAAATTTTTTCATTGAAATGTTACATTTCTATTTGTTGATAGAACTTTTTTTCTAATCATTTTACAAAAAAATGACATTATACCATTTTTATAGATGGTGTTTTAAGGAATAATTTTCATTATAAACTTTTTAATTTTATTCATTAGTTAACTAACTTCATAGTTCATAACTATGATTTGCCATAACTATATTGTTGACTTTGATTTTCTATTTTCTGATCTTTAAAATTGTCGAATAAATTAATTATGATACTGCAATCGACTTTGATTCAAAACTCTGAGAATTAAAGTCAGCAAAATAATTACGAGGTTAAATCATATATAAACGGAAATTTTGCATACATTTATTGAATAACATTATACAGAAATGATTGATTTAGCATTTTTCAGTAAACCCTCCTGCGAATCTACACACTTTTTCCACCGAGAGTTGGCAGTTTCAGTATTATCTGTTCATAGAATGTTTGAGGGCGAGTTGCAAGCCAACTGCTCATGTGCTCCTCAACTTCTTCAGATATTCCAACTTGTTTTCCTCCCGGTGATTCTTTCAGAGGCAAGTCAGGGCTATACAGAGGGTGGATGGCTTCTCAGCCCATTTCTTGCAGTATTCCTTGTTTTTTGATTCAAATACGCGGCTTTTGCCAACCGTAACAACTGGCAGTACTAATCCACATTCACTGTACTTTGGGCACGTAGAAAATCAATAAGTATATTTATTATAATTATTAACTTTGGACTATTTTAAGATTTGTTATATTATTTGTATTTTTGGTTCGATTATTTTTTATTTTTTTTTTTAATTTGTAAGTATTTCTTTTTATTTATTTATTTATAATTTTTATTAGTTTTTCAAATTTTTTATTTATTTATTTATTTATTTAATTTTGCGGTAATTGTCCCCCCACTTATCTCCGAAACTATAAGACGTAAAATTTTGAAAAAAATTAGAAGTATAAGACCTCATCTGAATTTTACCGGAAAAATACTATTCATTTTGGGGGACAAATTACAAAATCAAATTAAAGGGCTCATTATGGCGAAAACAAATATATTTTTTCATATTTTTAAAATAAAATATTTAAAAGATATTAACAAAAATATAAAAAATGTTACCAATTACCTTATCTCCTAAAGTATAAGCCGTAAAACTTTGAAAAAAATTAGAGATATAGGGCCTCACCTGAATTTTACGGGAAAAATAAGAAGAAGCCTCTACTATTAATTTTGGGGGGCAAGTTACAGAATTAAAAGGAAAATATAAAATTAAAATTGTTTCTAACGCATCATGAATCATCAATGAAAGGGCTCGTTATGACGAAAACAGATATATTTTTTTATATTTTTTTAAACTAAATTATTTAAAAGATATTAACAAAAATATAAAAAAATTACCTTATACCTTATCTCCGAAACCATAAGAAGAAATTTAAAAAAATAGCAATATTGGACCTCACATGAACTTTACTTTACATATATCGAATCGATGGGCTCATTATAATAAATACATTTTTTTTCATATTTTTAGAATGAATATTTTAAAATATAATATTCTTCCTTTATTCAACATACTATAAGACCTAAAAAATTGTTTACAGGAAAAATACGACAAAATTACTAATATTTATTTTGGCTCCCAAAAAAAATTATAGAATTAAACGGAAATTTAAAAAAATAACGCATCATGCAATACATCAGATGAAGGATTATTATGAGGAATACAAAGAATACAAATGTATTTTCTTCATATTTTTAAAATACATTATTAAAAGGATATTAAAAAAATATATAAGAAAATTACTCATTCCCTTATTTTATTTTCGATCTATAAGAAAAAAATTAGGCTTATATGGCCTTACTTGAACTTTACAGGAAAAATAAGGGATACTCCTAATATTCATTTTGGAGGGAAAGCTATAGAATAAACAAAAACTAAAAAAAAATACTTTTTTAACGCATCATACAATACACCAAATGCGAGGGCTCATTATGAAGAATAAAAATATATATTTTTCATATTTTTCAAATTAATGTATAAGAAAAATTAGTAGAAAACCCCAATATTAATTTTGGGGACAAATTATAGAATTCAATGGAAAATAAAAATAAAATTTCAAACGTATCAGATAAAAGGTTCATTATGAGAATTACAAACATATTTTTTCATATTTTTAAATCATTTGTTTAATAGATATATTAAAACAACGACTTATTCCCCCTTTAGAAACTACACTAAAAACTCGCACTTGACCAAATTATTTTTAATTTTTATTTTGTAGAGATTTTGATTTTTTTGAGTTCTGAATTTTTGAACGGTTGGAATCTCGGATTTACACATAGCTCAACCCCCAATTGGAGAGGGGGTCAATAGTTACTAGACACCTAGATATCTAAAAATGTGTAAATATTTATTTGATATACTTGGATAATTATTTTTTCGAGATTTCGGTTTTTGCACCTAGGAGCGCCACATAAAATTCTGAAGATGTCCCTTTCAAATTCTTCCAATTTGAAAGGAACTTTGTGATTATATGATCTTTAGAAGTTTCTCTGCTACCCTGTATATTACAAATAAAAGCTCTTAGTTACGTCAGAAATCAAATAATACATATTGTCAAATATTTTAATTTACATCTTAGAATTGTGCCTTTTTTATCCACCATTGACCATTGACAACGGGGTCTGACGTAAACTCCGAAACGTTTGGAATATACAGCAATTTTCTTAACTGTGGTGTTATTTCCCAAGAAGTACTTAGACATTGAAAATGAAAGGGTCTCTAGTTCCAAACTTCTGAAATCTTAAAAGGCTAATAACTCAATAGATGTCGTAAAAATTTGTAACGCGAGTTTTCTACACATTTTAATAAATTAAATATCAAGATTAGTGTTGCAAATTCTATATTCTTGTTAGTATGTAAGTAAAAACATGTCTTTTTACTTGATACTGTATTTTCCATGTAAGCAACCTTACAGTCAATTACCAGTTGCTTTTGACAAATGATAATAATAATAATAAACAAGGATAATTCCATTCATATTTAAATATGAACTACGAAAATGTGCATGTTTCTTTTTCCTTTATTGCAAAATTATCATTCGGCTTATGCTAAAACAGATTCTTATCAACGATACATACAAGCCTATACATAAGAAGATAACGACGTGACCGAATTTCATCAGTACGACTTGCTTATTACATCCTCCAAAGGATGTGTCATAAGTTGGAGACTCTCAATTGAAATTATTAAACACATTAGATTGTAACCTTGCCACCCAACCCGAATTCCCCGGACTATTTATAGCCCAGAATTCGCAGTTCGTCGAGTCCAATTTAAAATTCTCATCGTCCCATTATTTTGATGGACTGTAAAGCGTATTAACGTATCGTGCAACATTTATTTGATAGGTGATTACCGTTCAAGCTAGCTTAACAGGTGTGCCCTTATTACTTTGTTACATATGACCGTAACCCCGGATTTAATTTTGTTCAGGCAAGGTTGAATCGTATATGAATGGTCCTTGACTCAGAATATCCAAAATCCGTAAAGGTTTTATAATAAAACATTTTAAAAAATATATAACCGACCTCTACCTATAACTAAAAAGCTAGAAATAATTATAAAAAAATACAATTCTAGCAAATAAATAACACATTCAATGTTGTTAGGTAGCTACCCAGGAAGTAAAAAATGTAAACATTAAAAGGTGCTCATTCTGTACAAATTAATTACCTACTAATCTAGTATATTTTTGAAGTCGGTGCCAAACAACAATCAAGTTTGATGAAGTAGTAGATAAGTACGCTATGAAGGATTTTAGATTTGCTAACAACTTTAACTCTAATCATCAAAATTCAGTAAAAAGAGGTATCATTAAATCTCTATATGACAGAGCAAATACCAACTGTTCTAACATCAATAAATTCAATGAAGAAAAAACGCTTATAAAAAATGTCCTTTCTGCCAATCACTACCCAAATAAATTTATTAATAACGAGTTAAACAAAATCGAATACTGAACAATCCCTAACAACCAACATCAAACTTCACCCAGCAACACTGACTCCCAAGATAATCACATTAATACAATAACTATACCATACATACAGGGTATCTCAGAAAGACTACAAAGATTGGGAAACAGATATAATATCAAAACATCATTTAAAACAAGAAATACACTAAATCAATTATATCAAAAACCAAACCAAATAACACAACTCAAAATACAAAAAATTGCATTTATAAAATCCCTTGTGAATGTAATAAATTCTATATTGGAGAAACCTCTAGACCTCTGAATGTTCGAATAAACGAACACAAAAATTAAATAAAAAAACGACAATTTGAAAAATCCAAAATTTGTGAACATGCTTGGGACCTTGGTCATAAAATACAGTTTCAAAATTCAGTTATATTACACAAAGAAGAACACAACACCAAAAGAAAACTAAAAGAGTCTGCTCTAATTTTGTTAAATGAAAACGATTGTATCGCTACTACCTCCGTAGAATTCAGTCGTTCCTGGTTGCCGATGATTACGGAAGAAATTGCTAATGGTCATGTCCTTGTGAACAACCCAATATCGGGATAGGTCATAAGGTCTTTTCCTAGGTTTTCCCTTATGATTTTAATGGGATCACTGAATCAACAAAGTTCTTTGGTCGCATTTTTGGCGAATGCACTATCATATAACAAAGTCGCACCTAGGAGCGCCACATAAAGTTCTGAAGATCTCCCTTTCAAATTCTTCCAGTTTGAAAGGAACTTTATGATTATATGATCTTTAGAAGTTTCTGTGCTACCCTGTATATTGCAAATAAAATTCTCTTAGTTACGTCAGAAATCAAATAATACACATTGTCAAATATTTTAATTTACATCTTAGAATTGTGCCTTTTTAATCCGTAATTTCTTAACCATTGCCAACGGAGTCTGAACTAGACCCCGAAACGTTTGGAATATACAGCAATTTTCTTAACTATGGTGTTATTTCCCAAGAAGTACTTAGACATTGAAAAATATTCCACAAATATCATTCAGAAAACAACTAAAATTAATCTTCACTCAAAGCTCGTTATTACAAAATAAAATTTCGCTTTCTAAGTAAAGTATTCTCATCTCATCGTTTACGTCAAATTGTCAAGCTCCGACGAAGATTATAGCTAGCAAGTGGAAAAATAAAATCTACATACACCATGGCTGATTGTCTCATATTCCTTTTTCACAAGTACGATAGTAACTATAGTATTTTTGTAACACATAAATGTACTGTGTTATTTACGTAATTCTTTTTTTTTACGTTATGACACGGTGTAGGTTTTTTGAATTTGTGATTTTTATCATGCAACCTCGCGTGCAATACCAAGAATATATTAATTAATTAATTGGCTTTTCCTTCCACAAACTTCGATATCAAACAGTTGAATAATGTATTTTTTCATACATGCTAAACACACTTGTGTGCTACTTTCGATGTTGTAAAGTAGGATGTTTCAACGTTTTTGCACCATTTTCGATTATGACTATGCCAACAATATATGATGCTTATAATATTTCTGAAAATTTAGTATCAATATGTATTGTTGGATTCGTATTAAACTTCTCTTGCCACTAAGGCGATCTTGTATTAACTCTAATTTCAGTTTCACCACTATTTTACACTGTAACTAACTCTTGTGGGTCAAAACATCTCCTTACAAATGACTTTTTCAGTGATCTTGTAATTAAGGAGATGCTGTATTAGCTTGTATTAACTCTAATTTCAGTTTCACCACTATTTTACACAGTAACTAACTGTTCTGGGTCAAAACTCCTTCTTACAAATGGCATTTTCATTGCCTTGAAATTAAGGAGATATTGTATTCTGGGTCTAAAGACCTATTTACAAATGACTTTTCAATTGCCCTTGTAACTAATGAGATCTTGTATTAACTTTATTGTTTATATTAACTCTCATTTCAGTCTCACCACTATTTTATATGGTAACTAACTCTTCTGGGTCAAAACACCTGCTTACAAATGACTTTACAAGTGCTCTTGTAACTAAGGAGATCTTGTATTAACTCTCATTTCAGTATCACCACTATTTTATGCTGTAACTAACTCTTCTGGGTCCAAAACACCTTCTTACAAATGACTTTTCAAGTACTCTTGTATTAACTTGTATTAACTATAATTTCAGTGTCACCAATATTTTACACTGTAACTATCTTCTCTAGGTAAAAGCACCTCCTTACAAATGACTTTTCAAATGCTCTTGTAACTAAAAAGATCTTGTATTAACTCTAATTTCAGTGTCACCACTATTTTACACTGTTACTGTAACTATCTCTTCTGGTTTAAAACACCTATTTACAAATGACTTTTTAATTGCTCTTGTATTAACTTGTATTAACTCTAGTTTCAGTGTCACCACTAGTTTACACTGTTACTAACTCTTTTGGGTCAAAACACCTATTTACAAATGACTTTTCAATTGCTCTTATAACTAATGAGATCTTATGTTAACTTGTATTAACTCTAATTTCAATGTCACCACTATTTTACACTGTAACTAAGTCTTCTGGGTCAAAACACCTATTTACAAATGACTTTCCAAGTGCTCTTGTAACTAAGGAGATCTTGTATTAACTTGTATTAACTCTAATTTCAATTTCACCACTATTTTACACTGTAACTAACTCTTCTGGGTTAAAACACCTCCTTACAAATGACTTTTTAAGTGCTCTCGTATTATTAACCGGCTTCAAAAAAGGAGTAGGTTATCAATTCGGTTGTATTTTTGTAGACTTTGTAACCTCAGTACTCTGTCAACTGTGAACCAATTTCGATATTTCTTTTTTCGTTTGATTTAACAGACTTCCAGATTGGTCCAATATTTTTTCAAACACAAACTTCCACAAATCGTCCAGAATTGTTGGTAAAGATGGAACGTAAACAGCTCCCTTAATATAACCCCATAAGAATTAGTCACATGGTGTGAGATCAGGAGATTTCGGTGGCCAGAAGTGTAGAGCCCGTGCGATCTATCCAGCGCTGTTAAAGGTATTCAAAAAGTCTCGTACATGAAGCTACCAATGGGGCAGAACAGCCATTATTCCAACATGTCGAGCTTACAACTCTTTCCACAAAGAAAAATGGTTTATAAACCTTTGTACGGGATACGGCACAGAAGACATTTAGGTGAGTCTCTTTTGTGTTGCAATGTTAAATGTGGATTTTGCAAATCCCAACTCCAGAACGCAGAGAACCTTGTGCTCCACGGTAGCCATCTCACTCACAGCTGAGAGGGAAGAAAATGACGGCCTATTATCGGGAGAACTCTACCTGCCGCCTCTGAAACCATCATTACCCGCCAACACTGTAAAACTTCTGTTTCCATTAGTATAAAGAATGTTTATTTTCGATTTGTATTTTAATCACTACGATTTTTTTTAAATGGATCCACTTCGAGTTTCATTGTCTATGAAAACCGACAAAATTCCCGTAATGGGGCCCTTTACACATCATATATACAAAAACAAGTATAGTCTTACTTAATATCGTGACTACGATAGAACCGAATATCACGACATTATATCACGGTTGTAAGCTTTTGTTTCTCGGGAGTACCCAGTTTGACATTAGTGGCGCCATCTCTTTATCAGACCCGGAACTTAAGTACTCATATAAGAGGACAACAAATTTTCCCATTAATATCGAAATCCTCACTCTTACGACGTCAATTTTAGATGTTAGAAAGATTTAAAATCGTAAATATTAAAACATTTATCGCACACGTGTTCTGGTGATTTATGTTCACTCACGGTAGTATTCAAAAAACAGCTGATACATTCTTTTTAGAAAAACGATTAAATAATAAACGAAAGTCACGAATTGTGAAAATAATTATTCCGAACTCACTCGACACGTGAGGATTAATACGACAAAATGAAAATACGTAGAGTTGAAACTGAAATTTTGTTGATACGCGTCGCTTTATTTTCCACGCAACAAAAATTGGGTCATTACAAGAAAATTCGTTAATAAAATTATAACGCTAATGATTTTCTTTCCGTCTTGATTAGTCGCGGTGAATTAATGCTAAATTATAGTGAATTGTGAGAAATGACTGCTCCAATTCTATCACTGCTTATACACGTTTAAAATATCTTAATAATTCAAAAGTGCACCCGTGAAGATGATGTTAACTGGCATTTAACCAAATGGACAGACTTAGTCGAATGTTTCGCTTGTTTACAAATATTAATACTATTATTACGAAATTGTATACAAGAGAAGTGCGTTTTGCATTTGTTATAATATTGTTGTAAACTCCGTTCTCTAATATTCACTACCACTTTCTAGAACTATTATTTACATCAAATATACACAACAGCTGATTCGAATATCACTTTGCCGTCTAACTAACTCCTGCGATGATGGGCCGCTCCTTTTAAAATCAGCATAGAAGTCTCTCCCACAATCGAGTGTCAACTTTTTTGTCAGTATTAGAAAATTCCAGTTCTTGTTTTTAAGCCCAGCAATTGATGACTTATTGGAAAAAAGTGTTTTACGCTTCTATCGCCAGGGACGGAGTGGATTGTTTTATAACAATATAATAATCGACACTACTGAAAAAAAAATTATTTGGTCAAGTGCAAGTTGGAGTCGCATACTAAGGGTTCCGTACCACCTTTGATACAATTTAGGTGAATGAAAGTATATATTTTTCTAATATCCCAATTATTTCAGGCAAGCAGGGAATGAGTGATTTTTTTTATATTTGCCCTAATATCTTATAATCTAAGCGTTTTAAATTTATAAAAAATATACATTTTTGTTTCTCACACAGAGATTTCTTGTTTTATCTGCTACATAATTCGCTTGAGTTTTACAAAAACATTTATTTAATTTTCTAATTTGGCCCCCAAAATTAACATTAGGGTTTTAATTTACTAATAAATTTTCAGTAAAGTCCTATAAAATTGTTTGTCTGAATTTCAAGCTCAGTAGATTAGAATTAATTGATAGTATTAATTCAGAAGTATTAAAGAATATTTCAGAATATATTGCTGAACCTTTAGCTTATATTTTTAACTTATGCATTGAGCAAGCAATCCGGCCAGATGTGTTAAAGAAGGCAGATGTTGTTCCAATTTATAAGGGTGATGACAAGCATTATGCTTATAGACCAATTTCCTTGATTTCGAACTTGGCTAAAATTTTTGAAAGAATGATCTATCACATGATTTTTAATTTTCTCTGTGAAAGTAAAATAATTTCTAAAAGACAGTACGGGTTTATTAAGAACTTAGGTACCAAAGATGCATTAAGTTTCATTACAAACTATATCTATAAGAGCTTAAATATAAGTAAACCAGTTATAGTAGCTTTTTTGGATTTATCAAAGGCATTTGATACAGTTGACCACAAAATTCTTTTGGATAAATTGTTTTGCTATGGAATTAGGGGGCAGGCACACAATTTAATGAAAAGCTATTTGTCCAATAGGCAGCAAAGGGTTAAAACAAAAGTGCTAATTAGTGAATTTAGAGACATAAATTTAGGTGTGCCACAAGGAACAATTCTAGGGCCGTTACTCTTTATAATTTATGTTAATGACCTGTTAAAAATACTTACAGATGGTTCAATTGTGTCATATGCGGATGATACTGCAGTCATTTCCACTGGCTTTACTTGGTCTGAAGCAATTTCTCACATGAATGAAATGTTAGATATAATTGCAATATGGCTTGAGAATAATAAATTAACGCTGAATGCTGAGAAATCAGTATATATTACGTTTGGCTGTTACTGTGACAGTGTGCCTATGAATTGTAATATTAAAATTAAGGATAAACAGCTTTCGAGAATTGAAAAAACAAAATACCTTGGTGTTTATTTTGACCAAAATCTAAAATGGGATTTTCATATCAATTACATTATTAATAGGACTAAGTATCTAATATCTGTAATTAGTAAGTTGTCTAAAATTATGAATTCAAAAGCACTATTGCTTATCTATTATGCTTTTATTCATAGCTTAATATCATATGGAAATATTGCATGGGATGGTGCTTACAACAACAACTTAATGTTGTTACAAACGATACAAGACAAATTATTAAAAGTAATATTTAAAAACAAATCATTGAATAAAAATTGGCCTTTAAACCTTAGGCAGCTTCTTATAATGCTATCTTAAACCATTTTTCTGAGCTCAAGATTGAATATGATTCTTCAACTAGTTTAAAGAGGTCTATACTGACGAAAAGTAGTACCTTTGTATCAGTAAAGATCTTTAATCAATTACCTAACAATATTAAAAATATTTTCAATGTGAAATCGAAATCCTGGAAACGTAGAATGAAAGAGTGGATAAGGTATAAGATATAACTGGCTGTGCAAATCAATGAAGTTATTTGGTGTGTATATTGGTATATTGTGTTTATGTTGTTTGTATTTTTATGCACATATATATTTATGAATAATAATGGTATATTAGTTCTACAGGTTATATATATACGTTTTTTGTTTTTAACTTTTCGTTTTTTTTTCGCTCTTTCACTATTTATAATTTTTACGTTTTTGTAAATTTTCTTAATAAGGTAGTTTCTAAGTACACCAAACCTCTGTAACGGTATAACATACCTCTATAGGATGTAATTTCATTGTTTCCTTTGTGTTTAAGCAATGTATTACTTTTTTGGTTTAATAAATAAATAAAATAAATAAATATATTTTAAACAAATGATTTTAAAAATATGAAAAAAATATATTTGTATTTCTCATAATAAACCCTTATATTTGATATATTACATGACGCGTTTGAAAACAATATACTTTATTTTCCTTTTAATTCTATAATTTGCCCCCCAAAATTAATATTGGGTTTTTCTACTAATTTTTCTTATAAAGTTTTCAAAATTTTAGGTAGTATAGTTTCGGAAATAAAGGGGTAAATAATTTTTTCTTAAATTTTTGTTATATACTGATAATAATAATACCTTGTAAACAATTAATTTTAAAAAAATGAAAAACAAATATTTGTATTCCTTATAATAAACCCTTTTCATCTGATATATTTTGTAAAAATTTTAGGTTTTATAGTTTCGAAATTAAAAGGGAGAATGGGTACATATCTTTTAATATATTTATTTTAAAAATATGAAATAAATAAATTTATATTCGTCATAATGAACCCTTTGATTTGCTAAAGTGCATGATGCGTTAGAAATAATTATAATTTTATATTTCCCATTTAATTCTGTAAATTACCACCCGAAATTAATAATAGAGGTTTTTTCGTAATTTTGCCAGTGAAAAGAATTTTAGTTAATTAGACTCAGTTTTGATTAAACAAGATGGCAATTGTGTTTACATGGAAAATTTAAGATGTTTTGCAAATAAATAAAATTTTTGTCCAATGTCTCTAAACTACATCGGCCTTGACACTTCACTATCCAAATTATTATTAATTCCAGCACAATTCAACAAATTGCAACTTATTGCAGAAAATTCCTTTCAGTAAATATTAAATAAAAGCTCCCGACTGCACAATTGCGTTGTTTTTGCTTGGGTCATGATAAATGCATCTAATCAATTCTTGCTGGCACGCCTGTGAATTATTAAATAACTGTTCAGAGGTTCTGTAAACAACCGAATTTTTCAGTTTCGTAGCTAATTTTCCGCAGGATAGTTTTTTGTAAACATATGTCAATCTCAAAATACATACTTTTGTATCGACACCATTATGTTATGATTAACATTTTGAGCCTATAATAAGAATTTGTATTAAATGAATTTTGTAAGGTATAAATGTCCGAAAAAATTCTGTAGAGATGTTTACGAGATTATCACAAGTAGGAGTAGGTGGTTAATTTGCCATAAATCCAGAAACTCTTGTGGGTATAAAAATAATTGGTTTACAGCAAAAAGAAAATTTTTGCCATGACATGTAAAGTGATCACAGATTTTGTTGTTGAATTTTATTTAGATAGTACTTCAGTTCATCACCCTTCAGTCCACAATTTTTTTTAAAATGTGAAATGCTGTTTCGATTTATTTGTTTTCTGTATCAATTTTGCCTCTCAATTTTACAACTTTATACAAGCTAAACCTGCAAAGCAACCTTGTATATGTAAGTGATATTAAACACTATAATATCGAAATTAGTATCAGGAGGTGTACCCCAAGGTTTCATATTGGGACCGTTATTGAACAACATATACGAGGGCTGCCTTTTATATTTCGGGATTAGAGAACAAAAACAAATATTAATCATTGAAAATCGCTTTATTGTTTTTCAAAATATTCCCCATGAAGATCTATACACTTTTGCATACGTTTGAACCAATTGTCGAAGCACTTTTTCCACTCTGATTGAGGTATCTCCAAAACATGCATTCTGAACGCAGCAACCGCTTCTTCAGGTGTCGAAAAACGTTGACCTCTCAGTTTGTTTTTTACGTACGGGAATAAAAATAAGTCATTTGGTGACAAGTCAGGACTATACGGCGGTTGACTCATCAAACCGATGTTTTGAGTGGTCAAAAATGCAGTTGTTTGAGCCCATGTGTGAGAGCTCGCATTGTCGTTGTGAAGAGTGATCCGTCTTCGGTGGTTGGTATTCCTCATTTCTTGGAAGACAACTGGCAAACAAATGGTTGTGTACCACTCAGAATTGACTGTTCTGCGTTGTTCTAGTGGTACGGTGGCGACATGTCCAGTTTTTTCGAAAAAACAGGCGATCATTTGTTTGGAAGTGCTTCGTGTGCGAACAACTTTTGTTGGATTCGGCTCATCTTGAAACACCCATACAGTCGACTGCTGTTTACTTTCAGGCTCATACGCGTAAATCCACGATTCATCACCTGTCACTATGTGATAAACTTGTTTTGAAGCACCGCGATCGTATTTTTTTGAGCTTTTCTTTCGACCAATCGATACGAGCCTTTTTTTGAACGATTGATAAATTCTGTGGGATCCAAGGAGAACAATTTTTTTGACATTCAAATGTTTATGCAATATTGAATGTATGCTGGTCCCACTAATGTGTAAGGTTGACTCAATCTCACGATAGGTCACATGACGGTCTTGTAATATCAGTTCGCGCACAGCATCAATGGTTTCCGGAACAACAACTGTTTTTGGACGACCTTCACGAAATTCGTCTTGGAGTGAACTACGACCTCGATTGAATTCACTATACCATCGATAAACAGTGGTCCTTGATGGAGTTTCATCGTTTTCATCAAAAATTAAATTAAGTTCATCCATGCACTCTTGCTGACTTAATCCACGTCAAAAGTTGTAAAAAATAATCGCACGAAAATGTTCACGATTTAATTCCATTTTTTGTCAGAGATGAATCCTTTAAGTTACTGTAAACAACACATAGCGCTCATATGTCAAAACGTTCTGAGTACGTATGACCTCAAAAATGTCAAACTTTACGATAGAGCTGTCAGTTGTCAGATTGCAACAGTAGGGTTGTCCAATCCCGAAATATAAAAGGCAGCCCTCGTATTTATTTTTTTAAAACATCTCAAATTGTAATCAAAATTTATTAGAATTGAAAACATCCAATTGTGCTGTATTATTAAAAAATGTAATAAATTGAAAGTAGATTGAAATTAAATCGAAATAAATGTCAGTTAATCAACTTCAGGTGGATGTTCTCAGTTGGTCTATAATATGCAGTGTGTCTTCAGATGTTGGATTCAAACGGAGAACGTTCCTATGAATATTATTTAGAGAAAAAGTTTTCTTCATAAGAAAATTTGAATTTCATGCTTTTTAGTTGAGTTACTTTTTTGAAGTCTTTTTTGTTTTTTTTTTTAAATATGTATTTATTGTCTTGTATGTGTTCTTATATTTCTGAATCTTATTTATTCTGTTCTTTTCATGGTGGCTATTTCTTTTAATTCTCTGTAGAACACTATTTCCTAAGCGTGTTGTTGTCTCGGCCTGTGCCTCTGTGTCCAATAACATCCTTAGCAGATATGTGATGTCTTTATAGTTGAGCCTATCCAATTGCATATCGCATTAAAATCAGCAATAACATAAGTCGACGGGTATTTTGGGTTTGAAATTACCGTATGTCTGCTGTGGGTAATGCTTCTATAGGAAACAAACAGTAAAGGTGCCCATGGATGTGTTGAACAAAATTTTTCTTAACAACTTTATACAAAGTATATTAATGTTCCTTATCCCGTTCATCGACCTTATTTATCTCGAGATTACTAGTAACCGAAGAAGTACAGGGTACAATCACGACCGACAATTTCCAGGTCCTGAGCAACGAGGAAGAATCCCAGGACTATAAACTGCAACGAGTAAAAATCCCAGGACTATAAACTTCAATTTTCACTGTTGAAGATTCGTGTTTAAAGTAAAAATAATATTGTAAAGCATATTGTTAGTGGGCCTAACATCAATGCGTGTTAAAGCTGTGATACGCTGTTTACTTTTTAAACCTGTACGTTCATTCACTAATATTTTCGACAATAACTGACTCGGTATTTTAATAAGGCATTGTGCAACACCCTGTATTAATAAATATTTTTGCCAAAATTTACCCACACCATTAAACTAATCTCTAAGGTTTCCGAGATTTTGCTATTCATTCACATCTGCTATATTCTCGAAATAAATATTACGAATGTCGGCCTCTATAAAAATAGTCTAATAATAAATATCAAATGACTGGCCTTGATAAAATAAAAATGACATTTTTAATTCCGTAAGAATTTGTCGCTTTCAACGATTCCAAAAACGTCAGAGTGCTACCAAGATAGAGATATAAATCAAACTGGAGTGTCCACCTAAAGTTGATATTAACACATTTTTTTAGTATTTGCTTTCTATACAACATATATAAAGTTGTAATTATATGTTTTATTCGGTCATCACGTAAAAAAATGCTAAAAGGATTTTGATAAAATTTATGTTGAAAGCTCATGTTTAGAGTTTAAACTTAACTTGTATAGATTTGTTCTCATTAAGATGACAGGAACCGGAGACATAACAAACATAATACAAATTTTTAAATTGTGGAGAATTCATTCATAGCATTCTAGACCTCAGAAATATGATGATTCAGCCAAATATGGCTCATACATTTATTACTGATTTCCAAGTTACAGGACGTTTTAAGGTTTAGCACCCCGCAGAATCCTTATAGGAAATGGCTTTCGAATAAATTTTATCAAATTGAGGTATGTGATAGCTCTTGATGAGTAGATCAAAAGTGCTTATGGGTACAAAGCTCCAGAGCCAATAGTTTAAAATCTACGGCCCTCTAAAATTGACATAGTCATGGCTTTCTGCTAAATTTTTTCAATTTCAAGTATGTAATAGCTCTTGAAGAGTAGATCAAAAGTGCTTATGGGCACAAATCTCCAGAGCCAATAGCTTAGGATCTACAGCCCTCTCAAGTTGACGTAGTCATTTCCCATAAGGATTCTGGACCTTCAGATAGACATTCTACATGAATTATGTCTAGAATTTTCTGGAGAATCCAAAAAATGAATAATATATTTATAAGAAAGTTGGTATTGACCACTGTCACATGACACCCTAAATATTTTTTTGTTGAAAAAGTCCAAGAGTTTTTTCCGAACATGCTCTCCTTTATTCATTATCGAATTTATTCTATTTAGCTGTTCCACACTGTATACATAATTTCTCGGATTTTTTTTTATACTAAATTACTGTACTACTTAATTTTTATGTTAATAATTGTACTGAACTAACAATTACATTTTGTAGGCCAGTTATTGTAATCCTTCATGTATGCGTACTACAAAAAGCCGAAACTTTGAAACTATTCAGCGTCATAATAGTTAAATTGTTTTCCTAACATTCAAAGCTCCAACATTGCTTAAAGAAATTATATGTATTATAGAAAATCCCGTTTTCCCAGTTTACTTTAACAATTAACAATTAATTTAAAGCAAGAAATGAAACTTTTTATCTGTTGAATGAATTAACTCTCAAAAAAACCAAATAAGCTCCTCTAGAATCACAGATTAAAGTCTACCCCTATCCTAAGAAATTGTGTTATCTCCTGCAATTAATAATGTATGCCTACGTTTATATTGAAAATAAACATAAAAAATATTTCGATATTTTCTTCCGCCGAGTCAAAAAGAATATTAAAATCATACATGTTTACATACAGTGGGACGCAGGCGAGGTTCGGAAAACATAATTTTCCTCCCTGTTTTTTCAATTGATATAAATTACTATACGTGCTGTATCAAAGAAGCAAAAACATGGAGATTTGCAACAACCTGAGGCTAAATATACGTATTTGGGGGATGCTGAAATGTCAACAATATTAAAAGGGTGTTTTCATACATGAAGGTAACAAATAAAGGGAATATAATCATGAGTTGCTGATTTCCCTTATGTTTATATTAAAAAAAAATATAAGACCATTATAGCCATAACGTATGAGGGCAATGTTTTAACTTAAATCCAGTTAATTAATTAGGGCTAATGGCCATGGTATTTTCAACTTGGATGATACAAGGTATACAAGGATTTTCAAGGTCAAAAACTGGAATTTTAAAAACAAAATGGTGCTTTAGATACAGGCAAAAATATTTATTTTTGTTATAATCATTATCGTTACGATTTAATTTAATTGAAAGTACATAATCATTATCTCCAAATCATGTTATTTTGCTTGTAACATTTTCATTTTCTTCATTATTTCCTATATAATTGGAATTGGAATTGTTTAGATTGTCAAAACTCAAAATTTCCAAAAACGAATGATATTAATATATATAATTTTTAGAATTCAGTTTACCCAAAGTTCCTACAAGTTCCATATTTCATAAAAAAAAATAAAAAACACGTCAGATTGTTTGTGGAAACTTAATTATTTCTAGTATTTCGTCAATAATGTACTGGTAAGGAGTTTTTACAATTGCTGAATCCGAATCAATAGTCAAAATGTAAAAAAAAACATATTAGAGGCAAAAAATTTCAAACTGTACAATTTTGCCGGATAATCTAAAGTTTCGAATTATACAGGATAATTAAAATATTTTTGTATTTTTATATAAAATACAATAGATTGCAAAGCTTTCAAATCGACTATCCACAAACCTCCATATCTTCGAAACAACTGAACCTAAAATTTTGAAAAAAAAAACCAAATCTTGTTAGGGTTCCTTATATACAATATACGGATACCCTTATAATATCACTCAGGATTTCTGCCTCTGTCACATCACAGCAATTTTCTCCTAAACTACTGGACGGAAGAGGTTTAAATTTGGTATCAATGTATAGTTTGGTGACCCGATCAGGAGTACATAGCATAAAAGAAAAAAAATTTGATTTAATGGGTACTTCTGGGGGGAAAAACTAAAAAAATCGACCGTCCCACCCCCTGATCTCCGAAACTACTGAGCCTATAATTTTGAAAAAAATAGGAAATATAGAACGTTGACCGAACTTTACAGGAAAAATAAGGAGAAACCATTAATATTAATTTTGTGGGCAAATTATAGAATTAAATAAAAATTTAAAAATAAAAAAAATTTCAAACGCATAATGTAATATATCAAATGAAAGGTCTCACAAATATATTTCTTTCATATTTAAAAAAATTATTTAAAAAGATATTAACGAAAATATATCAAAAGTTACCCATCCCCCCCTCTTATCCCTGAAACTATAAAACGTAAAGTTTTGAAAAAAATAGATTTATAGGTTCTGACCTGAAGTTTACTGGAAAAATAAGGAGAAACCTCTAGTTTTAATTTTGGGGAGCCAATTACAGAATTAAATGGAAAATATAAAATTAAAATTGTTTCTAACCCATCATGTTATATATCAAATGAAAGGGCTCATTACGACGAAAACAAATATATTTTTTCATACTTTTAAAATAAATTAATTAAAAGATATTAACAAAAATATAAAAAAATTTACCCATTCCCCCCCCTTATCCCCGAAACCATAAGCTGGAAAATTTTGAAAAAAAAATGAGGTATAGCCCCTCACGTGAACTTTACTGAAAAATTAAGGAGAAACCCCTAATATTTATTTGGGGGGGCAAATTATAGAATTAAATGGAAAATTAAAATTAAAATTGTTTCTAACCCATCATGTTATATATCAAATGAAAGGGCTCATTATGACGAAAACAAATATATTTTTTTCATATTTTTAAAATAAATTAATTAAAAGATATTAACAAAAATATAAAAAAAATTTACCCATTCCCCCCCCCCTATCTCCGAAACCATAAGCTAAAAAATTTTGAAAACACAATGGAGGTATAGCCCCTCACCTGAACTTTACTGGAAAAATAAGGAAAAACCCCTAATATTTTTTTTTGGGCAAATTATAGAATTAAATGGAAAATATAAAATTAAAATTGTTTCTAACCCAGCATGTTATATATTAAATAAAAGGGCTCATGATGAAGAAAACAAATATATTTTTTCCATATTTATAAAATAAATTAATTAAAAGATATTAACAAAAATATAAAAAAAATACCCATCCCCCCCTTATCTCCGAAACCATAAGCTGAAAAATTTTGAAAAACTGGAAGTATAGCCCCTCACCTGAACTTTACTGGAAAAATAAGAAGAAACCCCTAATATTCATTTTGGGGGGCAAATTATAGAATTAAATGGAAAATAATAAATTATAATTGTTTCTAACGGGTCATGTAATATATCAAATTCCAGTGCTCATTATGACGAATAGGTACAAATATATTTTTTTAATTTTTTTAAAATGAATATTTTAAAATATATTAGAAAAATATTTTTAAAAAATTACCCATTCTCTCCGTTATTCCCCAAACTGTAAGACCTCATTTTTTTTTTGTTTATAGGAAAAATATGAAAAAAAATACCTAATTCTATTATTTGGCTTCCAAATAATAGAATTAAACGGAAAATAAATTGCTAGGAAACCCCTATAGCAATTATAGGGACAAATTATACAATTAAATGGAAAATAAAGATTCAATTTTCAAACGCATCATGTAATATATCAGATAAAAGGCTCATTATGTGAATTACAAACATATTTTTTAATCATTTGTATAAAAGATATTAAAAATATACATCGACTTAATTCCCACTTTAGAAACTACACTATTTAAAATTCGAAAAATATATTTTGTTTATATTTTTAAATAATTTGAATAACAGATTTAATAATTTATAATTTAAACTTTGACCTATTTTGCCGTTTTTCTTCCAATCTACAGAGCCTCAAAACTCAGACAGTAGATTATAAAAGGCATTTCTGAAAGTTTATTAGTAAAATAAAACTCTAATGTTACTTTTTGGGGGCCAAATTAGAAAATTAAATACATATGTATTCTGATAAAAATCAAGCGAATCCTGAAGCAGATAAAATAAAAAGTCTATGTTTGGAAAATTAAAGTGTGTGTTTTTTATAACTTTAAAACGCTCCTTTAAAAGATATAAAGGTAAATATAAGGAAATGCACTCATTTCCTGCTTGTCTGAAACTGGAATATTCGAATCTTGAAGGTGGTACGGAACCCTAAGTATGCGAGTCCAACTCGCACTTGACCAAATTATTTTAATAGCTCTGTATAGATATATACATATAATTCTATGTATTATATATAATATTAGGTATTTCAGTACATTGGGTAACTTCATAACGATATTGTATTTCTAAAATTATTTTAAAATAAAGTACACCCTATTTTATAAAGAGATAGTGTAGCACTTTATTGTTCAAAGAATTTTTAGCAATGAGTCGACTACCAGATATTACTTCTACAAACAAATTTTGCCTTTATATTACTAAAAATATCGCTTCTTTTATTGCACTCATATTTTCTTCCACCTTAAATTAAATTTTTAGCTTTCGATGAAGATTTATTAAATCGATTATTTTTTCAGCTTAAAAAACTTTATCCTGCAAAAAAATCTTCTAATGACGGTCCCGTGTACCGCCAACAAAAAAAACATTTTCGATGCTCTCATTTTTTCTTCTTCGAGCTTTTAAAACTGTTTAACATCCCAAAGAGCCGACACTAATGCAAAAACGTTATTCTTGATGTACATAAAATTTTCATATTTTAAAGTCGAAAACTTTTTTATCTCATGCAAAAATCATCTTGACACCAACCTTGGTTATCCATTTCGCAAGTGCTGGTATAAAAGTCGCACATTCAGCTGATCATAAATTCTCTGGAACCTTATGAGAGAACGCGAAAAAATAGAAGACCGCGTCTAGCGCGCGTGAAATCCACGGTCGACGTGCTTTTGTTCCACGGCAGCGTCGCGACGTTCAAGGAGGTCCGTCACCGGCGTCAGCCGGTTATCAACTGGTGGATTTTCCCGCTCAGTGAGAACAATTTCGAAGCGTCGTCGGTCTTGTAGCCTCGCTGTTACATTTTCTCTTCCATTACGATCTCCCTACTGCTGTTTTCTCGCGTTGTGCCATCTCAATCGTGATGTGCTTTTTTCAAGTTCACTGAACACTTTACTTGTGCAGCTATTAATCATGATATTTTTCTATTTCCATTCGAAATTGCGATGATGAACGATCCCGCGCTAGTAGAAAGAATCCAATTTACATTTTGAACTTTAAGGAATGTAAACACAGCGATTGGTATTGACAGACGCGCTCTGATAAATGCAAAGTAATGTGTATCAGTTCATCTATATACAGGATGAGTCTTTTGATGATCAGTATGGGGATCTCGGAAACTAGCGGAGATAGAGCAATGGTTAAATTGGGAAAGATTTGCAGTTTTACTGGCCCAATTTAATGACACTTTCGGATTTTTGTAAAAAGTAATGGCTTACTAGATATTTTCAAAAAACGAAATTCTGTCGATTTAGTCAAATCCCTCTAGCTCCTTTGTTTTTGATTTTATAAAAAAAGTGTAAATATCAAAATTGAAGGGAATTGTATCCCGAATATGACTGTCATGTCCTAGTTTGCGTGACAGCTCTCGTTATCGAAATATGACACAAACTTATCTTTTTTGAATGGAAATCATAGTTGGCTATGACCTCAAAAAATCGGACATTTTTAGAGCTTTTCACCGATATAATATTCGATATAGTTATTCATAAAAATAATGGAGTTATGGATGCTTTTCTCTTTTATTTTCACTTTTAACGTAGTTAGCCATGAAATAGATTTATTTATTAATAACTATTCCAAAAAACATTGAACGTTTTTTTTATTAGGTATATCAGACATAACGAAACAACTAAATAAGTAGGTACTTACTAAAAACTTAAGAAATTAAAGTACATAATAATGATTACAATTTATGTTCGAAAAGTCCACCATTGTTATTTAGACAAAAATTGCATCTTTTTAAGATTGACATTACCGCTTTCCTCACAGACCGCCTATCAATTTCTTTAATTGCTTATAATACCGCCTCCCTTAGGTCACCAACTGTCTCATACTTTCTTTTGTATGCTTTGTTTTTTAGCGCACCCCATAAATAAAAGTCTATAACTGCCAAATCCGGGATGGCCATTCGCGTGGGCCATTTCTTCCTATCCAAGAGTTTGGATAGATATTATCTAAGTGTTGTCTTACTAATAACGAGTTATGAGCAGGTGCTCCATCATGTTGGAACCACTCAATTTCAAAACGAGTTCTCAATTTCAAATTATGTAAGTGATTCGTCATAGATAAAAGACCCTAGAATAGTAGACCCTATGATACCACATCAAACATTAAAACCTAATTTTATCTGGGGTCATCTTTGTTCCACATGAAAAGGGTTTTCTTTAGCCCAGATATGCTCATTGTGTCTATTGAACATACCCCAGTTAGTAAATCTAGTTTAATTTGACCATAACACCTTTAATGGAAATTGTGGATTGTCAAGGCACATGTCTCTAAACCATGTACAAAACAAAATAAGTCGATGTTCGTCACCAGCATGCAAAGTTTGAGAAACTGAAAGTTTGTACGGGTGGAACATGTGCGCTTTCAGTACCTTAATTACAGTTCGTTGAGATGTGCCAGCTTCTGCCGCAATCTCACGAGTTGATGTGGATGGATTTTGATTTACCATTGCAAAAACATTTATTAAATGAAACCGATTGTATCGCTACTACCTCCGTAGAATTCAGTCGTTCCTGGTTGCCGGTGATTAAGGAAGAAATTGCTAATGGTCATATCCTTGTGAACAACCCAATATCGGGATAGTTCATAAGGTTTTTCCTAGGTTTTCCCTTATGATTTTAATGGGATCACTGTATCAACAAAGTTCTTTGGTCGCATTTTTGGCGAATGCACTATCTTATAACCAAGTCGCACCTAGAAGCGCCACATAAAATTCTGAAGATCTCCCTTTCAAATTCTTCCAATTTGAAAGGAACTTTATGATTATATGGTCTTTAGAAGTTTCTGTGCTACCCTGTATATTACAAATACAATCTCTTAGTTACGTCAGAAATCAAATAAATACATATTGTCAAATATTTTAATTTACATCTTAGAATTGTGCCTTTTTTATCCAAGTTTCTTAACCATTGACAACGGGGTCTGACCTAGACCCCGAAATATTTGGAATATACAACAATTTTCTTAACTGTGGTGTTATTTCCCAAGAAGTACTTAGAGATTACTTTTGTTATTTTATAGATTTATCTCCCATTTGGTACAAAAATATTTCTATTTGATATAAGAAATTTATTTTTAATTAAAAATAATAATACGTAAGTAGCAACAATTTGATTCTTGTATTCAAATTGAATAAATTCCCTTCCATGCTATGTATCATTGCAGATACTCTTAGTGTTATGAGATTATCTACAGAATATTAGTAAGTATTCTGTTTTCTCATCTTCTTCTAAAGTCAAAACAAAATTCTAACTATTTACTATATTAATTGGAACGCAATCACAAAAGGGATGAAAACTGTTTTAATATAACATTTAAAGAGATTTATAAGGGGCAAACCATTTTTGTATAACTTTAAGCTAGTTATTGATTGATATTATTGATGAATTTTTGTACTTATCACTGCAAAAGCCAACCAGTATACATACTCTCTAGCATGTCAAAAGATATTTTTTCTTAATTTAATTCAAATTATTTATGTTGTTCAAGAACTTTTAAGAAATAACATTTACTCTTTTTTTAGTCTTTAACATGAGCATATTAAAATTATTTACATAATTTAAAATTATAAATTATTTAAATAAAATCTAAATTTTTTATTCCACGACACTGACGATATTTTCCTCTTTAAAAGATCTCCACTATTTTATTGAAATAGAATGAAATCGGCCATTAATAAAATTGAATTTATGAATGAAAGGGTTTCTTCATTGGTTTTAAAAATTGCAGGTGTTTTACAATAATAGTAAAAATCTAGGCAGACACTTTTTATGACCGTCTGGAATGTTAGCGCCACATAATAAAATAAAATTCACCTGAGTCGGGTGGCATAGGCGTAGACCATTAAATTGCTTAAATAATTACAATATTTTTAAAATAAATTAGATTATTTTTAACATTAATCTGGAATTAGTTTTATATTTGGTGTATTTCTAAATTTTCATATTTTTTTAAACAATTTTATTCATAAAATTTAAATTTTAATTTTGTAACAAACCGGATTTTTTAATTAAATTTTAAGGGGTTCATGTTTGAAATATGTTTGTGGGATTTTACGCGTTATTGTCTTGATGTAATATCTTAAGATGCTAAGGCTATGAGTTTTGATGAAAATAAACCAAACGGTTTTTTTTTCAAATCAGTAAAAAGAAACGCCAGCGTCGCGTGACACACCCTATATATACTTTTTGTTGAAAAAATGCGCATTTAAAAACACAAAGATTTCTATAACGTGTCCAAGCGTTTTTCACTACAAGGCCTCCTTTATTCGTTATCGAATTTATTCCATTTCACTGTTCCACACTGTATATATATATATGGGATATTTCATGTCAAACGGATCATCGGCGCCCTCAATAATAGAATGAATCAATTAAGGTAAATAAGGGCCCAAATTGTTCGTCTAGATATGAACTTTCGAAAGTCATGTGGTATTTCTGAAAATTCAACATGGCAGCTCCAATATGGCGGTCGGAATTTAGAGAAAAATCGAATGTCCAGTAAAATAGCTTGGAAAAACAAAAATCTGCTTCCAATTGGGTAGTGTTTTGGCTCAGGTTACAGTTGATGGGATTTCCTAAAAAGACGGTGGGGTAGGTTGCCAAAATCCAATACTGGGAATCCAATATGGTGGTTAAAAATCCAGTATGGCGGTCGCGTTTTTGAAAATCAACCGATTTGCATCAAATTTGGTAGGCGATGGTTTTTGGGGTTTCTGATTACACATCCGAGGTCAGATTAGCAAAATTCAAAATGACGGATCCAATATGGCGGACATATTTTTTTTTAATCAACGTATTTGCATCAAATTTGGTATTCTTGCGTTTTTTGAGACGCTAATACGAATCTGAGGTCAGATTTGATTTTCGCTGTGAGCATTATTAAGTTGTCTTCTAAACGTTGTTTGTGACATATTCTTGATTACTTTTGTTTTTTTGGGCAATAACACCACAATCGAAATAAAACGACGTATATTGAAGGAAAACCAAACGTTTCAAAGTCTATTCTGACTTCGTTGTCAATGGCTTTATATTTATTGATGTAAATTGCAAAACGGAATTTATTATGACATTAGAAAATTCGTTGTTTTTAGATTGTGGTGTTATTGCCCAAAAAACATAAAAGTAGCATTATTAAGGTTTCCCTTAATCCAACATTCCTGACCTTCTTTTTGAAAATTAAAAAGTTTGCATAAAATTCGTGATCAGGGTCCCACAGAATTATCAGCCGATTTATTTGATTAGGTATGCAACCAAACATACTCTCTCTCAGTAATATTGGTTTATACAATATTCTAAATGTTACTCTATTGTTTATGAATTTACCGTATATTTTGTTTCGTTCATAATTCTTAAATCAAATATCAATAAATATTTCAATCCCTTGCTACAGAAAAACCCGTTTAAACTAAAATCTTGCTCTTAATAGAACACATTTTAGATGGCAGGGGCGGATCCAGACACGTGCTTCCGGGGTGGGGGGCGATTTCATGCTACAGGGGGGTCGATCTCATGCGTCAAGGGACGATTTCATGCTTCAGGGGGGTCGATTGCATGCTTCAAGGGGCGATTTCATGCTTCATGGGGTCGATTTCATACTTCAGGGGGCGATTTGATGCTTCAGGAGGTCGATTTCATACTTCAGGGGACGATTTCATGCTTCAGGGGGGTCGATTGCATGCTTCAAGGGGCGATTTCATGCTTCATGAGGTCGATTTCATACTTCAGGGGGCGATTTCATGCATCCGGGGATCGATTTCATGCTTCAGGGGGCGATTTCATGCTTCAGGGGAGGGCGATCCTGTACTCAATTTATCAATATATAATTTTAAACCCATATTTCTTGGACTATTACATTAAAAATAGTCGTTATGTGGTTTAAACCCATAGAAGTGACCTTCTTCTAGGCTCTTAGAGTTAAAATTACCTCGTTTTAATATTAAGTTTACTAACTTTGAAGCTCTAGTAGGAATTAGGATTATCTCAAAGTGCTAATGAAACACCAAGGCAATTAAAAAAAGAAAAAACTGTATATTTGTATATCTAAGAACACAAGCTGTATATAAAAATGTATACTAATAGAAGAACACAATTGTTAATTATTCTACACGATAATAAAAAATAATAATAAAAAAAAACTTTGTATAGATTTATAAAAATTCCATTTCTCTTTCGATCCCGACGAATTTGAGTTGTTCTGTAGGGCCGTATCTGTAATCAAAGAAGAGCTCTTCCCCCGGTTGGATCGGTCTTTTAGCGAAAATTCCGATTCTATGGTCGCCGTTTACCATCATCACCTTGGCGTAGCAATTCGGGTTGATGGAGTGGTTGGCAAAGCGGATTTTGTTTCCTTTCCTGGTTGCATCCACGACGAAATCTAAAAGAACCATGACACAAATTAAAATAAAGTAAGGTAAAATCAAACCTATATTGTAACAGAAAACACAAGCAAGCTAAACAGTGATTTGGGAATTTTAATTATTATGAAATTCAATTATACAACAGATTTGATTCTCGCAATAGGTAGGCAACCAAATATACTACCTCTCGTCATATTGATTGCATAAACACGTAATTACTCTCTATTACTGAAGTAGATTAAAGAGGAATCGTGCTACAACCATAAGTGTTACCTCATTTCTGGCCTTATCTAATAATGGCTATAAGTGAATAACAAATTAAGATAAAATTAAACTATTCTATAGAAAAAAAAAACTAAAAAGTTGAACAGAAAACAGAAGCAAGCTAAAATGTAATTTAGAGACAAAGAAAAAATCTTCTGTTAAAAATTGATATATAAGTGTTTGACACTCTCATCTTAGGGAAAGATCGTATATTTTAGAAGTGTTATTATCAATAAACTCAATGAAGTATCTCAACCAATTTATTTGATTTTGGGACATAGAGCATAAACTTTCTGGAGGTAGCCGGCAGTGAACAAATGTCGTGCCAAGGATAGAAAGAGAGGGCCATAAAGAGAGCAAAGAATTATTTCATTCGACTGGTAGGTACAGCTAATGTTCCCAATCGAGTGAAATAGACTCTTACCCTCTCTATTGCTGTCTTTCTAACCTTGGCACGATATTTATGTACTGCAGGATATCTCTAGGAAGAAGATGCTCTAAGTTTTGGGATTAGGTATGCAACCAAACATAATCACTCTATGTAATATTGGTTGCATAAACAAGGAAATACTTTTACATAAATAGAAGAAAAATTTAACATTTCGTTAGTTTATATTGCGTTGTTTGTCAATTTATAACTTAAGAATCGCCCCTATTTTATTAATGAAATAAAATTGCTTTACATCACTTTAGGAGAAACTCAATGACACATCTCAATAACAAAGTCAATTTATTTGATTCAGGCAGTAGGTATGCAACCAAACATACTACCTCGCTTCGTAATTTTGGTTGCATAAGAAGGTAAATTCTTTCTATTACTGAAGTATATCAAAGATTTGTTCCGTTTATACTGTATTGCTTCTCAATTTATTTATAACGTAAAATTGCATCTATTTTATTTTTAATTTTATGATAGGCTAATTGAAGTTTCTAAGGCTGATAAATAAATGTCGATTTATTTGATTTTCGCAGATAAATACTTTTTATCGCAGACGTAGATTAAAGATTGTTTGGTTTACAATAATTTGCAAACTTTATTGTGTTTCAAAAAGGCTTCTGGTTTATTTTTAATTTCTTGGTTGGTTAATGAGAGTTTTAGACGCTGATAATGGAAATGAAAATTCTTTAGGTCACATCATAAGAAACTATGTTCAAATAAATACCATCTAAGTTGTAAATTAAATTTAAATGAGGTAAGTAAGCTTCCTTCGCACATGTACTACATACGAGATATTAACGGAATCTCGAAAACGGCTCTAACAATTTTGACGACATTTTGCAACTTTAAATGTGATTCATAGAATGTCATCTTTTTATTTTTTTTTATTTTTGGTACATAAATCTCTGAAAAATGATGAAAAAAATATCTGTATAAGAAACTTGGTCATTTTTTTTGTTTTGGCTCATAAAGTGATGCATATACAATGTGATAAATAAGGGTAGTATAGAATTATAGTTATACAGGGTGGATAAAAAATCTTAAAAAATGTGTTATGTAAGCAGTTAGGATATTTGAAATATGTTGTTGAGCTATTATAGTTACAAAATGGGTTGAAAAAAAAATGAATCAAATGAAATAAATTTTTGAACCGTCAAAGAATAGAATCACGTAACAGTAAACAACTAAACTTAAGACAATTCGTAAAGAGGTAAATATATTCTTGAACAAACTGAATGCCAACAACTAACTTCAAAAACAAATCTGCAAAAAATAGGGCAATATCCAAACAATACTCACCATTGTTTAAATTAAATAAGAAACTGCACATGTACTTGTCGTAGACTTTGCCTCTTCTATCAGCCTCGTCCTGCGATATGATTTCCCCACAATATTCTGATATGAATTCGTTCTTCTGAGCGCTATCCTTCAAGAATATTCCCCATCCTGCTACATCAGATGGTGCCATCAATAAATGCTTGTCTGAAAAGCAATACATAAAATTGCAAAACACTTTGTAAGAGATTTAATGTCAAAAATATTTTATATTGGAGAAAACTCTAGTCCTCTAAATATAGGATAACTGAACATAACAACATACTGCAAAATTAAAAGTCTGTCGTGGTTCTGTTAAATGAAAGTGGGTCTACATTAGAAAAAATCTTGATTAGTAATGATTCAAGATTATCTAAATCATTGATAGATGTTTTGAACAACTCAGAAAAGGAAAAAAGTTTTTCTTGAGACTTTAATGGAGTCACTAAAATTTAATTGTTTCTCCTTAAATTTCACAGAGAAATGATTTAGACCTTGAAATATTTTATCTTCGGAATATTGTTCATTTCATTTTTTTCATCCACTAAAGCGAAACACTATCGAAATAAGGCAGGACAATAAAAACTGTCCTTTGAATAAACAGCGGGCGATAGTATGGTAATAAAGAAGATTTGTTTTTATGTCAATTAAGTATTTCTAAGCGAACCCACCAAAATATACAACAATTTGGTGTCAGAAGTGGGATTTGTTGAAATTAAAATTTATTAAATATTCAACAATATAGGAACTAGTTATTATATCAAGTGTTCTATTATTTGTAAAAAATATAAATATAAACTAGATATCATGTGTATTATTAAGCAGATTTTAAAAACTTACGTAAGCCCCTTTGAACGCTGACGTTCTTGCAGGTTATCTTCGATATATCGAACTGATCGGCCCCACAAGTCTGGCAAAGATCCGGATCACATTCACGTACGGCCAAATAACAGGGACACTGCTTCGTATTGCATTGCGCCTTACACCGACACCCAGGAAAGCGATTTTGACCTAAAAATATATCAAACCGTCAAAGTTATCCTATGAAAAATGCAGAGACGACTTACAGTCCGAACTGCACTGGCAGAACTTCTCGCAGAAGTTTTGGGCTCCTATGCACTGGCAGTTATGATCACAGTTTTGTCCCGGGTGATCACAAGGTGTAAAGTTGTAAACGTGATTGCTGCTCGACTCTTTTTTGAGTTGTATCTTGCGACAGTGCATCGACCACAGGCGATGCTTCTTCTTCTTCTTGCGAGGAGGAGTGTAGTCACGCATAGTTTCTTCGGTTGGAATGTCGGCTGCTTCTTTTTGAGCGAAGTAATAAATCTAAAAGGCATATGTTGGTATTTTAATAAGATTGTTTACTTAGTAAAAACTCGTCGAAAACGTTCACAATGTCAAAAATGTCACAAATCTCAAAAATGATAAAAATGTCGAAAATATCGAAAATGTCAAAAATTTTAAAAATGTCTGTATGTCAAATGTTTCTTCTTCGGTTGGAATCTTCTGCTTCTTTTTGGGCGAAGTAATAATTTTGGCATTTTAGTAAGACGATTTACTTAGTAAAACCTCGTCGAAAACGTTCACAATGTCGCAAATGTCAAAAATGTAACAAAATTTCAAAATGACGAAAATGTTAAAAATGTCAAAAACGTCAAAAATGTAGGTATGTCAAATGTTTGTTCGGTTGGTATCAGTGAGTAAATACATCTCACTGGTTGGTATGTCGGCTGCTTTTTTTGAGGGAAGTAGTAAATTAAAATGGCGCAGAATTTGTATGACATATTTTGGAATTTTAATAAGATTGTTTACTTAGTAAATCTCTTCGAAAACGTTCACAATGTCACAAATGTGAAAAATGTTAAAAATGTCAAAAATGTTAAAATTCGAAAATGTAAAAATGTTAAAAATGGAATATCAAAAAAAATGTCATAAGAATGGCAAAAATGTTTATTTACCTGTTGGCAGGTTTTGGTTAGTATTATTATTATATATTATAATGTCGAAAATGTCAAAAATGTGGAAAATATAAAAAATGCAAAAAATGTTAAAATGTCAAAAATTTCAAAAATGCTATAAATGTCAAAATATCGAAGAAAATGTCAAAAAAATAGAAAATATCGATAATGAAAATGTCAAAAATGCCACAAATGTCAAAAATGCTAAAAATGTAAAAAACGTCAAAGATGTTAAAAATGATAAAATGTCAAAAATTTCGAAAATGTTAAAAATGTCAAAAATTTCGCTATACCAAAAATGTAAAAAGTAAAAATTGTCAAAAATGTAATAAAAATGGCAAAAATGTTTATTTACCTGTTGGCAGGTTTTGGTTAGCATTATTATTATGTATTATAATGTCAAAAATGTCGAAAATATCAAAAATGCCAAAAATGTTAAAAATGTCCAAAATTTCAAAAATGCTATAAATGTCAAAATGTCGAAGAAAATGTAATAAAAGTAAAAAATGTGGATAATGAAAATGTCAAAAAATGCCACAAATGTCAAAAATGATTAAAATGTCAAAAACGTCAAAAATGTGGAAAATTTAAAAATGTCAAAAACGTCAAAAATGCCAAAAATGTTAGAAATGTCAAAATGTCAAAAATTGCAAAAATGTTAAAAATGTCAAAAATGTCGGGTATGTCAAATGTAAAAAAGTCAAAACTGACAAAAATGTCATAAAAATGCCAAAAATGTTTATTTACCTGTTGGCAGGTTTTGGTTAGCATTATTTGAGCTATAGCGCAATAGTTATTTAGGAATACTTTATGGAGTGCCCTGAATAGGCTTTCATCTGATCCGGTCCATTCTTTGTGGTCGTTGGCGCCCATCAATCCGAGCAGGCTAAATGAGGTAGTTGTTGAAACTGGGTCTACACCTTCACTGTCTGAAAGCAAATATAATTTTTTTAAAGTATTAGTTTTTAATGTGGCTTACCTTTGTATTTATTACTGTCATTACTGTCTTCAGAGCTTGCTTCATTGCCGGAGTCCACGCTTTGTTGTTTCGTAATTTTCCTGGGGTTAGGATTTCCACCCTTCACGTCAGTTGATTCCATTAATTTTGCTTGTTTTCCTTTGATTTCCTTCTCGGTTTCCTCATCTTGTTTCGCTTTGGCGGCCTTTACAGCATCCTGTAAACAATTGTTCTAGTTTACAGAACAAAAACACAGTCTGTATCAACATTTTCACTGTTTATATTTACAATATACACACACACATACAGATTTTTCATCTTATGGAGATATTAATAACCTACAGAGTAGAAGCTTGCAAAAAGCTACAACTGCAATAGTCTGTGAGAGACAAATGAAAGTCTGGCTTATTTCTTCCCTAAACAGAATGTTTATCCTCCTGTATATGTGTAAGAATCCCAGACTTACTATTGTGTGCCACAAGGATGGAATTTGGGACCGCTGCTATTTCTGTTATTATTAAATAATATAACAGAATTGTGCTAATGGTTTTAAACTTTTCAACAATACATTACGTAAATGAGCATTATCACATCCACAGGCAGTTGTTGTGAACATAATATTACTTCAAAAAATGTTTTACTTCTAAATGTGAAAAAATGCATGGTTTTAATATACAGTGATGGGCAAATGTGTGGAACCAAGCAAATATCTCTGGAATTATTACAGATATCAAAAGGAAATTTGGAAGGTGGATACTGCAGTAGATTGCCTATTTGTTTCCAAATTTTTTTACAATTTTGAACTTCCTGTTTTACCGGAAGTAATGTCGATTTTAAAATTTGCAATGAAACACCCTGTATAGTATTTTAGTTTCTGATGAAACATTTTATTGCGAATACAAAAATATCGGGTTTGATATTGTTTACTTCAATACCTACTGAGATATTAACAGAAAAGTAATTAAGGAAAGGAAAAATCGAATATCCATTAAAGAAATACATAATCATAATTATTAAATCAATCTAAGTGATTTTCAGTTTCAAAACATTGAGACTTAACTAAACTTAATGTATTAGATGTTCAAACTGAGCACCATTTACTTCTTGACGATAAGCAAGTCGGTTTTTAAATAATCTAGTAACATTAGCTATTACTTCTGGTGTAATTCTCTGGATGTCTTGAGTTATTCTTGCAGCTAATTCTTGCAAATTATTTGGTCTATCAACATAAACCTTAGACTTTAAGTAACCCCACAGAAAATAGTCTAGTGGATTAAGGTCGGCACTTCGTGCAGGCCATTCATAAGTACCCCTTCTTCCAATCCATCTGTGATGAAATGTCCTATCTAAATGATCTCGAACAATGCGAGCGTAATGGGGTGTTGCTCCATCCTGCTGAAACCAGATATTATTTGGTAATTGTCCATTTACCTCCAATGCCGGAATAACTTGTGTCTCCAAGAGCTGTAAATACCTATCTCCGTTTAAAGTTTCTTGTGGGAAGAAGGGTCTCACGATTCTGTTGTTATAAATGCCGGCCCAAATGTTCAATTTTTGGGGATGTTGTGTATGAGCCTCTTGTACCCAATTAGGATTACTTTGCGACCAGTAGCGGCAGTTATGTCGATTAACCGTACCATTTAAACAAAATGTAGTCTTGACTGAAAACACCACATTACTTATAAAATTATTATCACTGTTACAAATATTCATCATCGTTTCAAACTTCTGTCGAAATCGTCTTCGGAGAGTTCTTAAACGAGGCGAATTTTGTATGGATGATATTTTTCTCGCCTTAATATCCTTCCTACTGAACGACGGGTAATTCCATGCATATTGGCGAGGTCGGTTGTGGATAAGTGAGGATTTTCTTCCAAAGATGTAGCAACATTTTGAGCCACACCTTCATTACTTGCACTTTTTAACCGTCCACTTTTTGGTAAATTGCTAACTATTCCACTTGTGTCGTACCTTCGCAAAGTTTTCGTCACTACTGAACGGGATATTTGTGTATTCGGATGAACAATGTTAAAAAGGTCACAAACTTCTTGATGCGACCTTTTCCTCTCCCCATACCCAATTATCATTAATATTCCTATTCTTTCTCTTTCACTTAATTCGGCCATTTTACGATCAAATTAAAACAATACAATCTTTTTACGTTCAAATAAAAAAAAACTAATAACTTATTTTGACAACTACTGTCACTTCTGCAATGAATTTCATGGACTACTAAACTTGATTCAGATTTAATTAGCGCCTGATTTAAACAAACGCACGTGTATTCGACTATGGAACAAGCAGTGCTGTTGGCTGTGACGGTATAATGCCACCCGATTGGCCAATAGAAATACAAATCCTTACCGAGCGGTTTGTTTATATCGGGCGTAAATGAAATCTGAACTGAGTCCTTTCCTTAGTTACTTTTCTGTTAATATTTCGGTAGGTATTGAAGTAAACAATATCAAACCCGATATTTTTGTATTCGCAATAAAATGTTTCATCAGAATCTAAAATACTATACAGGGTGTTTCATTGCAAATTTTAAAATCGATATTACTTCCGGTAAAAATGGAAGTTAAAATTGTAAAAAAATTTGGAAACAAATAGGCAATCTACTGCAGTATCCACCTTCCAAATTTCATTTTGATATCTCTAATAATTTCAGAGATATTTACTTGGTTCCACACATTTTCCCATCACTGTATATACAAAAAATATAAGCCATCTAATTTCCAGGTTTAAGCCAAGGTATATTATTTGTAGGAAATACTAGTATCAAGGATTAGGAGTTGTTTTCAATGATAGCTGAACTTTTGTAGAGCACATAAATATAAAATGAATAAATCTACAACCAGCACCCAGGCAGAATAAAATAAAGCAATGAAAAAAACAGCATATTTCAAAAAAATGTGATTGTCTAGTTTCTAAACAGAACCTAGCTATGCTAGAGTTCTAGTTAAAAATACCCCACATCTTAAGACTCCTTCCTGTTCACAGATCCAAAAAATATATAAGAAACTACCATGAAAGACATTTGTAAAAGATGATTTAATATACCTAAACAAACTTTCTAAATAGTCTAAGATTCATAATATTTGATTAAACATTGTCACTTACCAATAACATATAGCAGTCAGAACCACAAGGTTCAGTGAATGGTTTCAAGTCTGGTCCCCTTCTCTTTTGCAGATTTGGACCAGGATGGCAAGCTTGAAGTCCTAGGAAAAAATGTGTTTTACAAGTCACATCATACCAGATGCTGATTTACAAAAAAAAATTCATGTTTAAAAAAATATTAGTTTCATAATTAGCCTGTAGCTTGTCTGGAAAATAATTCTCATCACTTTAAACAACTAATCTGTTCAAACAAAAAGTTTATTTCAAGTCATGAAAATCACCTTTTCTGAAACATGTTACCAAAATAATTATTTAAACAAAATAAATTATCAAAACTAGTAACATTATTTTTTCTTTATATCTCCTAAAATTGATTTTTCAAACCTTTAATTACTACCTATAAACTAAAATATGATTCTTAGGTATAACCTTACTTAAATGAGATGAAAACCTATAGACGCAGGGCCCAACAAAAAGGTTGCTACATTATTGTACTATTACAAGCTTCAAAACAAATCTTTATATGAAGATTACATATTTCCTTCCATATTTGAAAGGTTTATTAAAGTTTTTTGTAGCCAACCATATGCTGGTCACTGTTTTGAATTCTAAAATAATGAATTGCATGAAAAGACAAGTATAACAACATTTCTGTTACCTTGTTGTCCTAAAAGTGCAGCAAAACAGAATAAATAACCCTAGTGTTCATATTTTTATAACATTTGAACAAACAAAACTTTTTTTAACCACAAAAAAAAACAAAAATATTTGTTCATTGTTTTCACTAGAAAAGCAATGTTTTTTATGCCCATGTTGCTGGAAAAAATATAAAATAGCCCAGCAATTGCTACTAGAAAAACAATTGATAATATTTTAAAAACAAGTTAAAGTTTTACAAAAAAGAATCACCCAGAAAAAAAAAGGAATATGTTGGCATGAACATATCTAAATATAATAAAATAATTGAAACAAAAGAATGGCGTTGATCCACTCCGAATTAATAGTATTTTTTTTATTAATTTAAACTGAAAACCTTGAGATTATTTTTTCATAGTTATAAGCAATTGCTGGAACATTTTCTGAATAAACAAACATATATAAATGTGCAAAAAGACTTACTATGTAAGAAGCAGTCATATTTGAAGCACCTTCTGCAAAACAATGTATGAAATGAGTGCAAAGTTTGCTCTCTTGGCACTGAGGCAGCATTTGGACCGTCAATATTGGGAGTACATTCTGGGGGAGCATTTGGATCTGTCCTCTCTGTTAACTCAATATACCTGAAACAAATACTTTCAATTTAATTTTCTGGACTAGTTTTGTTGGAAATTTTGGCTAAATGTTTGAAAAAAAGTCTGTATTAGTAAAGTGCTTCAATAAATGATAAACATGACAGAACTTTATATTTCTCAATGTCTTGCAAGATGATGATTTGATACCTGTTCATGTGGTTTTTCCAAAGTATAAAGCCAACAATGTTGAATCAATATTATGAACATTATTAGCAAAACGAGATTTTATAATTTTGGAGGTTGCACTACATATTTTGTAGAACCTGTATATCTAAACTATATTATGCTTCGTTTTTTATTATTTTTGTATTTTTTTGGTAATAACTTTATTTTAAACTGTTCGAGAGAGATAAGAGGTTTTAGATCTTTGTATTCCTATTTAAATAACAACCATAAAAGCTGCAAGCATGACGAATAACTAAAATTAAACTGGTAGATGAAATGAAAATAAAAATAAAAAGTTTTGAGTTACAAATAATATACATACTTATCCCTCAGTTCTTCAGGTCCTCCCTTATCAGGAAACTGCAATGATATTGCTTGAAAAATCACAAATGCTGGAAACTGCATGTCATCTTTATTCTTTTCTTTCTCTTCCTCCTGTTCTTTTTCCTTCTTTGGTTTTTCCTCTTTTTTCTCCTTTTCATCTTTCTTCTTCTCGTCCTTATCCTTTTCCTGGTACTGCATTAGTGCATGCACCAATTCAACAAATAACTCGTCATCTATGAATCCAGATTCCCTATCACCATGGACTTTTCCATCATAGTTTTTAATCAACTCTTCTATAAATGTACCATCTTGGTCAAGAATTTCATCCCCCATATAGGGAATGTTGTGTAACACAGTTTCGTCTTCAACCATGAAATTTTGCTGGATAGGAGCCCAGTTGTACATTGTGGGAATTGGGGTTACTGCATTGATTATTTTAATAGCTGCGACTTGAATGTCTCCTAAAAATTAACAACATATATTGATAGTCTTTGTTTGAATGAAATAAGTGTGGTTACCTTCATTTCCTATAACTTCAGCTTTCTTCATGCAAGTAACATGAGCTGGTAAATCTGGAGTTGGCACCCAAATAGCTTTGGTTTCTGTCCATCTTTTCTGCTCTATAATAAGAGTTTCAGTCATCTTATTGCGATTTTTATTCCACGCAAGTTTCACGTCATCTGCTCGTTTGTACCGTTTTTGCTGGCGTAATCTCATGTATTCCTGCTTCACCCTCTTTTTCCAATCAGTACTCACTTTAGCTTTGGCCATTTTTAAGTTATGTTATAATTTTACTTGCAAATTACATACAGTAGTAGTATAATTTTAAGATATAATCATTATCCAAAACGTCCCTAAGCGTGACTTTACGTGTAACATGTATTACTTTATTGTTCTTAATTCAAAACAATAACATGTAATCCCAATCCATTCTCTTTAACACTACCCGCCCAAACTACTGTTTCTTTCTTGAACTCATAAAAAGGTCGAAACTAACCTAACAAATCGTTAAATCATATGTCCAAGAGTCCAAGTGACAAGCAGGTTTTGGAATGGTTTCATAGGTACATACATGGAGGACTGCTATATAGTAACCATATTTCAATATGGCGCTGTGAGGCAAATCCTTAGAGCATTTAACTTCTACCTAGAGTAAAACAAATTCAGACGTATGAATGTGTTGTAATGCTGAGATAATAAATATCCAATGCTTGGTTGTAGTTGTAGTATTGTATATTTGCATTGTGATAGCCTTATATAAAGGCAGTTTTCCAATTACCAGAGCACAAAGTGTTTTTGGGTCGAACTGTGCCGTAATTTTCGGGCGTTAATTGGAACATACTTCATGTTTTATGATAAAGTTTAATGTTTACTTAGTAAACTTACTTAAAGCATTCAAAGGCACAGATATTTATTTTGCCCATTTGTGCGAGCTAGTGCTGTAATTAGAACACTTATTGCTTAGCACTGTGCCGCATTGTGCGGAATTGAGCGGTAATTGGAAGACAGGCAAAGTCTATTACAATTGCGAGCTAACTACTATTTTGCGGACAAAAATTGTAGTCAAACCAACCGTTACGTGGTGCTGCCCCTCGACTATCATGTTGAAAACAGATCTCGATATCGACAGTCCTTTAAATCCGATCTATGATTTGACCTTCACAACCGCAAATCTTTGTCATTGTCCTACTCTGTCATTGTTATTGTCATTGTCAAATTAAATAAAAAAGTAGAAGTTGTTAGTTTTCTTTTGGATACTCTCATTCTTTTTAATGAATTCAAAGTTAGTTTAACCGCAGAAGAATTATTGATTTTCATAAAAAGCAATGGCAAATGTCGATGATTTGTTTCAATCAGTTCGCGAAGATGACTTCGTTGAATATTATTTGTTTCCACCCATCGAATCGGGGGATGATAGTGAACAAGAAAACATTTTAACCAGTATTTTGGATAAGGCAAATAAGATTATAAACAAATATGTAACGGACTTTCTGTGGCACAAGGACGAATTCAAATTGGCAGTAAGAACATCAGTTCACAATAAGCTGAATAATATTGGTGAAGGTAAGAAATGACTAATTTCATTCCTCACACATTTTTAACGCCTGTTTTTTTTAACTAATTACTGAAAACTTTGTAAACTTATGCAAAAATTTATTCAAAAATAGGAGAATTTTTTTTTATTGTACTTGGTAAAAAATAAGCAATTGGTTCAATATTTTTTTTATTTTTCTAAAGTAGGTAGCAGTAAAGAACTGAATATAGAATTTTGAAGTGGAATATTGTCAAATTTTGATACTATTTTTTAAAGAATTTACAATCCAAAGAACACAAGATAATATATTGTTTATAGTCTAGAATCTCCATTTGTTGTGATTTTTTTGTCTCTACTCAGGGTCTTGTGGTAAAAATGTCTAGGGCCTCAATAGAAGTTAATATGAAGCTAAGACTTAGAACTAGTTAGAGTAAGAACCTTCATATTTTTGCAAATATTTATGGTATACTGTATTTTTAAACTCCACTCTTTTAAAAGATTGATAACTAACTATATTACAGTTCTTATAAATATCAAAACATGTTTTTGGTAACACTTTTTTAGACAAGATATGCAAATAATACCGTAAATCATGAGCAATAAAAAGATCTTGTAAATCATATTAATAGCATAACCATGAATAGTATTACAAGGCAACATCAACTCATATCACTAATAATATGTAAAAAATATTTTTTTTTTCTTTATTTAGTATATTTTGGTTGAAATTGTAGTTTTACATTGTCTTCAAATTTATTTTACAAACTTTTCAGTCTGATTTTATTATATTTCACTGAGGGTCCCAAATAGGAGAAGAATAAGTTATGATAGATTCCAGGACCAGGCTTTTATACAAAGTCGTTATTATCCAAATGTTATGATTTTTTTGTGGATATTAAAGTAAATCACCAGCATCTCACAGGCGACATTCTCATCTATGCTATACATTAGGGGAAGCTTATTGAAAGATCTATATCAAGACTTATAAACTTTTACAGACAGGATTGTATTAATTTGTACAACTATGTGTTTTCGTTTTTATTTTCACAGACCTACCTCCACATCTGTATGGCATATCTCATTATGGTGATAATATAGAAGATGAGTGGTTCATGGTCTACATCTTACAACAACTGACAAGAGAAATTACTGGATTGATAGCTCGTGTTCATGATGTGGATGGTGAATTTTTATTAATAGAAGCTGCTGATTTCTTACCTCCTTGGTCCAATCCAGAAAGTAGCGAAAATCGGGTAATTTTTCTTCCACAATTAACTTTTTATACATTTTATTTAATGAATTTTTATTTTAAGGTCTATATATATGATGGAAACATCCATTTGATACCTCCCACTTCTGAAGATGACACCAAAATATCAATAACTGAAGCCCTTTGCCAAATCCGTGAACAAACCTTACAAACACTAGCCTCACCAGACATCCAAAGTTCCATAAAAAACAAACTAAGTGGATATCCACATAAAACAAAAGACAATCTTCACAATACCAACCTGTTCATACCAGCTAGCATAGCAGCGATATTAAAACACAAACCGAACCTAATATCAGCAGCCGTTCAAGCATTTTGCAACAGAGACCCCATCGATTTGAATGCCTGCAAAGCTATGAAGTACTTCCCACCTGAAAACCGAGTTATGTCCAGAGTCACCTTCACCAAATGCCTGTACGCCATGCTGACGCACAGCAAGTACGTGCCAGACAGAAGAACAGGCTGGAACTTGCCCTCTGTAAATTCCCCACAATACAAATCGAACATACTGGGGGTGAAAGTCGCTTGTGGTTTCGAAATTTTGGTCTCGCAAGCTAAACCCAGTGCGGATATAGCCAGCGACAAGGGTTGGCATTCGTTTTTGAAACGGTTGAAGGACAAGGGATATTTCAAAGGGTTGTTGGAGCATTCGATAGAATACAACAATTTGCTTAACGTCGCTAAGGCGTACTACGTCGATCATAGGGATTCGATGCACTACAGCCCAGCGATTGGGCAGGAGATTTTGGAGCTGACGAAAAATTTGGACATCAACACTGAAGAACTTAAAAAGGAGGGAGAAAACTTGCCTGATGAAGACGACGACAATTGGCTCAGTATCAGTCCCGAGGATTTGGATAAAATGTTGCAAGAAAAATACGGACAAAAAAAGGTTTTTAGCGTAAACAACAACAGCGACGCATCTAGTTTTACGCAAAAAATTTCAAGTTTCTTAAATCACGTATCTGATTTGGAAGGGGCCGAATTCCCGGATCAAAACGATTCTCCGGTGCGACCGCCGAGAAGGAAGAACAAGTCTAAAGTGTCGTTTTCGCAAGACACCAAAGAAGAGGCGAAACAAACGAACAACAAAGTGAATTTCGATCCCAATTCCTTCGCATGCGCCGTCCAAAATATCTTGAATTTCGTGATACCAGAAGACGACTCCTGGGATCTGGACTCTGACTCCGACATGAGCGAATACGAGGAAGATACGTGCGTCAAAGAACAATCCTACGAGGACGTGAAGAATAAGATGCAAGAGTACATGGAACAGATGGACAGAGAGCTTGCAAAGACGACGATAGGTGAAAGCTTCGAAAAAACCAACGGGGATTCTTTCGCTGATATAGAAGACTTCAAGCCGGTCGATATTGACGTGAACGCTTTGAAGAATATTTTGGAGAGCTACAGGTCGCAGCTAGGTGAAGCTGGACCTTCGAGTAACATGCTTGGGCCCATGGGAATCCATTTAGATTCTAAAGGCAATATGGATATCAATTAATCATTTGTTTTAGTTTTTTGCACGATTTTATATTCGTTATTTATTCTAAAAGTAATAGTAAATGATTTCATGATCTCTCTCGAAAAATACTGGTTTGATGTTGTTGAAAGGTGGGGTTAGTTGTTTTGGATGCGGTCTCAGTATACGAGGTGTGGCTATTAAATAAAGGGACTGATATTGTGAAAAAAAATATTTTTATTTTATACATAATTACTTATTATCGCCTTCAATATACAGCCCTTCTCTATCCCTACAACGCTCCATGCGAATTTTACATTATTGGAAACAGTGCTGGAAGTCATCTTCTGTCAACTATTTCAGGACTCTTGCCGCTTTCTTTTGAACAGCTTCTACGGATTCAAATCTCGTACCTTTCAATGCAGATTTCACCTTAGGGAAAAGATAAAAGTCACAGGGTGCTAGGTCTGGTGAGTAATGGCATTCAAAGTGTCAGTACAAACATTTTTGCGAGCTGCTTGTTGTTCGATCGTGAGAATTTTTGGTACCATTTTTGCACACAGTTTTCGCATGTTCAAATTGTCACGTAAAATTTGCCGTACACATTCTCTATCAATGCCTACAGATTCAGCAGCTGCTCGAATACTTAATCGGCGGTCTGACCGAATCAAATTAGCAACTTTTTCCACATTGCCATCCGTTTTTGATGTTGAAGGACGACCTGGCCGCGAATCATCTTCAACATCTTGTCGACCATCTTGAAAACTCTTAAACCATTCAAAAACACATAAACATTCACTGTCATACACTTCTTTTAGTATATTATAGGTTTTGGTAGCGGTTTTTTCAAGTTTAAAGTGAAATTTAATAATTCGTTGCTCTATTATTACGCTAACCATTTTTCCGGCAAAATAAAATAACAACACTAACGTAAATAAAGGTTATGTCTCAATGATGTTGTTTACAGAAACGAGACTAACCTCATTTTGAACGGGAAGCCTCAAACTAAACAGCTATTAGTCAATGTTGATTGGCGCATGCGCACTTGTTCCACTGCAGTGTAAGTCCCGTTATTTAATAGCCACACCTCGTATTTGCTGTACCAGCTTTCAAAACTGAGGAAAAAACTGTACCTCTTTACTTTACAGTTGTCATTGTTTGTTTTAAAAAAAGTATAATTGTTCTTGCTTTCGAACCCAAGAACTTTGGATTCGCAGGCGTGTGCTATAGACTCTGGACCACTTGTTTTTCATTCCGAATGTATCTAATACATAATGTAATTCATCAGTCCCTCTATTGAGTGATAAAGTACTTTGTTTATTACAATAACACAACAATGTCAACAAAGGACATGTTTTGCTTCATGTGTATACTTCTATGAGTCTATATTCGTTAATAATATGAAAGTTCTTTTTAATTTCTTGTCTGTGTCATGTCTCCAAATTAATATATCACAAAGGGAGAATTGAAGTGTTTATTAGAACGAAAAGCAAATTTTGTGCAGATATTCTATATTACTTGGATGTTATATTGGTTTATTTTCTATTTATTATTAATTTTCTATGAAAGAAGAGACTCTTAATATATAGGTCCATATTTCTTACACAAAGAACTGAATTGGATGGATATTTCAAGATCGAGGCAGTGTGAAGTGTCGGTCGGGTCGAAACAAATGAAGTTTCAAGTTATGTATTTCATTCCCTTCATCTATTTTCATAGGTGTAAACACCTGGGTTTTATATGGAATTACTGTAATGTTTTGTGAAGGATTGCCAATATAAGAGTGCTAAATATGACAGATAAGAGTGGGTACACTATGAGAGTTGACATGACAGTTACTGTTATGACAGATACTAACATAACAGTGAAACCAAGATTTTACTTTTACAATATAAATAAATCACACAAAATATAAAGATATGTACTATTACTATTTTTTTGTCAAACAGATCAAAACCCTAAAGAAGAAAAACATAGACCCCTATTAACACTACCTAACCAAATTATTTTTTGAGAGAGATTTTTGTGCAATTATATTATCCAAAATGTTTGTTTTCTATTATCAAAGAATGGTCTTCATGACATTCAAATTTTTTATTTATATCAGTATAATTGGTATAAAAATTATGTTAAGTAAATGGTTATTTTTAAGTTAAAATTAGGATTGTTGAAAAGTTATCAACTGTTTTTGGTGTTGTGAATCTTCACAATTCGCAGGGTACTAGAATGAATACGATAGTCCACAGTTTTAAGTTGTAGTTGCTTGGATTCACTTAGTTTCTCATAGTATTTGATACTGCGGGATATTGTCCATGTGATAAAAATATAAACCACGTCCTAAAAAATGCCGTTTTTGCTTTCCTCTACTAAATATCAGATTTGTGTTTTCTGGTGAATTTTAAGAGGGTGGGCAACCTTTCATGTTATGAGTATACTATATGTATAGCAAACTTTGTTTTTACCTTTACAAAGAAATCAGACGTAAAAATGTCGTAGGGATTTGTCTAATCTTTTAGAGTAAGAAAGTATAAAATCTATTTACAAGTGGTCAGAAATTATACATATAATCGCTAACTGTCGACATTACATCAAACATTTTCTGACTCAACTTTAATTTCTATCATTTGTAAGATTTTCTAGTTCAATTTTTGAGGGGCACACTCACCAAACTCGACACTTACAATTGTTGAGTGCATTTTCATTTTCTATGCTGTCTTTGTCATTTTTTAAATATCACAATGATCACATATAACTAACATTTTTTATTCTAATTGCCATTTACTTTAGTCTCATAATGTTCCTTCATCACAAAAATTTTTCCATGAAGAAAAAACAACTTTTTTTAGAAAGTTCTGTGAATTTGTTAAAGAAAATTATGAGCTTGGGGCGTTTACTTCAGAATAAATAATATGAAATTTTGGTAAAATAAAACATTTGTATGAGAGCTGATTATTTTCAGAAGAACTACAATTTATTTGACCAAGTTACCTTACTGCTCATTATCTTTTTCCAGGGTTAACCAGAATTTCCTGTTCAATGCTTTTGATATTCAGGCTATTTCATTTTGTCTGTTATATATTTTTCACATCTTTAAGTAGCCAGTACAATTCCTGATTATCCCTGATTTCTGTTGTTTATCTACATCCATTTTAATTAAAGTCCTTCCTATTTTAATGTTCTGTTATGTGAACTCAGCTATTATAAGTGGGTTTTTAAATGATTTTTGTGGTAAAAGATTTGTGGTGACAAAAATACCAAACAATTACTACAAAATATCGATTTCCCGATTATTTAAAAAAATACATGAAACAGTAAAGTAATAATTAAATTTGTTATATTGGTAGTGTAATAAACTACCAGCTACATGCGAAAAAAAAATACACTAAAGCTTAACACCCATGGTAAACTAATAACACAGTAATAAAATAATTTGAGGCAAACCTAGCACAATTTTTAGAAATTACTGATACTAGTCTAGTTTCAATACAAGCTGCCAGTTTTTACATCAATATGTATTAAAATAGGTTTAATAATCGGGCTGCCAAACATAACTTAAATCATTTTTGTTAATTTATACCTTAATAGATTAGGTGTATCTTAAAGAACACGGCCTGTTGATAATTTGAGCCTTATTGCCTAAAACTCTTAGCATAGGAAAGAAATTATAGTCGAGTTTTGATATAGACTATCAGTTTTTCATCAAATTAAATTCATAGTTTGAATTAACGACTTCCCAGCTATATCAAATGATTTAGAAGTGTTAGTGATTTGAGTCTGGTGTAGTAGAAAATACGGAAATATGCAATTAACAATTTCAGACATAAATTTTAGTCTAATTTTTATCAAAATATCATTTTTTTGTAACAAATCTTCATTAAACAAGCTAACTTTACAATTATTTATTTTGAAAAACTTTGTTCATTTTAGTCATTTTCAGAAATTCTTTATATAAAATTTTGAATAGATTTAAAATATAGACTGCCAATGTTTGTCAACGCATAGAAACGGTTATCCAATAAGAATGAATAAGATTTAACCACTTTATTTATATGTTTGATTGTAGTTTTTCCGTTTGTACTCTGAAACCATTAGTTATCCTGACGTTTTGTCAAACTCCCATTTGACATTTTCAAAGGTGAAATCAGAAACTAGAATAAAACTGCTGTGTCTTCGGTATCCCATTTTCAGTCGTAAATAATATACTCGTTGTTCGGGTACCGTGTCCTTAGTGTTTTTATTGCTTTCCCTGTTAATCCTTTTGCGCAATCTCAGTCGGTCTCGATGTGACCACTTTTTAATACTTTCTGTATCAGTAAAGAACATATGTTATGCAAATTTTGTAAATGCTCTATTATGCACTAAGAAATCATTAAAACATAGTTAAAAATCAACATACCCCATTTTCTTATTGGAAAACCTTATAGACATTTTTAATTACCAGGCTGACAAAAATACCTATGATTATCTCTGTTTATTTGTTAAATAAGGCTTAACATTTAAGAAGGTTAACCTTTGGCATGCTGATTATTTCAATTTGATTTTTTTATCTTAAGAAAATTATCAGAATGCTAAAGGTATGCATTACTATAATCAGAAAGTGTTTACACTGTTAATTTTTAAGTTTTAAAATAATAGTCCATCTAGTCCTTTTGTATTTTTGTATTTTCAAACAGTTTTATTTCAATAAAAATAAATCTCTGCAATATTTTCCTTATTCAAAAATTGAAGTAATAAATATAAATGCACTTATATAAAAATATGAATCACGGCTTGAACCATTTTGGTAATGAGCTTTTTGGAGTTGGCACTTTCTTTTCAGAGGTATGAGTAATCCCAGTACTTGTACTTGGTAAGTCATTGGAAGGTGCAGGTGTTCCAGTATCCATATCGAAGTCTTCCTCATTATCATAGACTTTGCATGTTCTTGTGTTCTGAGCCCTGGAAGAAAACAACCATTACAAAAATTGCACACTGGAACTATGCTATAATAACCTCATTTTTGATGCTGCTAAACTGGCCAGGGAGTTACTGGTGAATTTATCTTGAAGATCCTTTCGAAGAAAATTTCTGACTTCAAGGTCATTTGTCCCAAAGTGAATCAAAGCTCCTGGCACAAACCCCATCTGAATAAGGCTGCAATCTTCATGTAAAACCTCTTTCGGTGGGGTGGTATATAAATAAAATTGTGACGATTTGTCATCTAAATACTCCCTAACAAATTCTGTGACATCTTTTACTGTTTCGATAGGTTGAAAAGTTCCTTGCAAGACAGTTCTGTCTGGGAACTGTATCCTTATAATCGCCTTTTTATATTTGTTAAGTTGCCTGAGTTGCCTTTTAGATTCCTCCAAGTTTCTAAGGGCTGATGTCATAAGTGGGGTGTTGTGCATGGTGTGCTGTTGTCTTCTGACATCCCTTATGAGTCTTTTGGCATCATCAATAGTTAATTCGAAGAAGTCATCTGGTAATTCTTCTGATGGGATTGCTTGGGCAGTTTCAAGAGAAAATAACATGGCATTTCTTTCTCCTAACTAAAAAGTGAAAAGACATGTTAGAAGGATAATGAAATAGTCATGAATAACATATGAGAATGATATTAAATTATACTTACAAATACAAACTGGTCTTCAAAGTTATGGTCTGGCAGCACATTGATACAATTTTCTTCACATTTACCACAACAATCTACCTCCATACTTTCATCTCTCTTGCACTCACATACTTTCACAGCCTGAGTTGCTTCACTAGTATTACTGGACTTGAAAGGTTCACTAGACATATTAGGTCTTTTTTCTTGATTAAAAGAAGCATCAGTACTTTTTCTCTTTTCTTTTGCAAGTTTAACAAGATCCACAGATCCACCTTTTCTAAAATTTTCAGGATTGCTAACAGCATTCCCTGTTGCTTCATTTTCCTCTTTTTTAACATCCTGAGTTTTCAAATTTACCTTATTTTCTGGTAGTGGAAGAGGTTGAGGTGATTCTTTAAATTTTCTAATGTAAGGTTTTTCTTCTACAGGTTTATGTGGTAAGGGAGCAGCAACGTTAGCCTGCACCTTCAAATCCTCTGGAGCTTTGTCAATTAGCCTAATCATGGCTCTACCACCAGTTATTCCAAGACTTCTCAGTGTTGCTGTTTCCAACTTGTGTCCATAAATTTCTTGCCTCATATAAATTACGACTGGATTTTTCTCAGAAGATAAACATTCAGGACAGAGTTGTGTTAAGACACTTAGGAGTGTCTGATTTGGAATAAAATTACCAACCAACCTATCCCCATTCTCTAAATTTACAGCCAAAATTATTTCAGATTCAGAACGAACTTTCGTAGCTGGGACTAATTCTAATTGGGCATTATTTGGCAAACCAGAAAATCGAAATATTACTGTAGTATCTAAAATTTTATTATGATGTTTTAGATCGTATTCTTCTGCTATTAGATTTTGTTTTTTGCACACTTCCTCTAAAATCTAAAAAAAGATACATCAGAATTATGATATTATTTAATGAAATTACCCAATACCTGTAGAATTGTCGTGTTTGGTGTGTATTTTATAGTGTTTCTTCTACCATTTGGGGCCAAAACCACCACACTTCCTCCAGACATATTAATATTGTTTGATAAATAATTATTTTTTATTTTCACTTTTATAAATAATTTTAAATGTCATCGAATTCTATATAACCTATTTTTTGAATTTGACAAATCCACAGTTCAAATATTAATGCTTTGACCTGTGGCTTTGATATGGATGCAATTTATTTTTAAATATACCCTGTTTTCCAATTAGCGCACAATTGAGCACAGTGCGGCACAGTGCTAGCACTGAGTGTTCCAATTACAGCACTAGCTCGCACAAATGAGCACAAGAAATAACTGTGCCTTTGGGATGTTTTATGTAGGTTTACCAAGTAAACTTAAAACTTTATCATAAAACATGAAGTATGTTGCAATTAACGCCCGAAAATTACGATACAGGGCGACAGAAAACCACTTTGTGCTCTAGTAATTGGAAAACAACCATTATTGAATTATTCTGTAAATAATTTACGTACACATAAACGTCAATTGATAACTTATGAGAAATACACTTTTAACCTTATGGTGATCAGTGTACTCTACCGGTTGGTTTTAAAACAACCATGTTCGAATTAACGTCCTAAAAATTGCCGCACTGTGCGGCACAAAATCACTTGTGCTCTGCTAACTGGAAAACAGCCACAATCTACCGATTAAGCGATGTGTGGCGTCACGAGGCGGTTGATTTGAAAATATAATGGTCCACAGAAAATTAATTGATATTTATAATTACAATCAAATTAATTGTTATTTATGAGTTGTATTATTGAAATTAATAACAGCGCAATAAGATAAGAAATTAATAAGTGAGAACTGCTATATTTCTCTCCTGTAACCTGTAGAACGATTTAGGATTTTTAGCTTTTCTGGGGTACTTTTAATTGAAATTTGTCCGGCATGAAAACAGAAAATAAACAAAATGACAATTAACAGTTCGTCTGGAGAACAAAATTTACGTTCTCAGATTTTTTTGTTCCATGTTATTTCAGCCCATTTGGAATTAATTGTGAAATGTTGCCGCCAATTTTAAGACGCCACAAGTTTTGGTAAATGATTGTTGGTTTACATCTGTACTTCGAACTTTTAGTGTAATTTAAAACAAAGAAAATGAGTAAATACGAGTTGTCAGAAGGATCCCTACAGGTAGGTGTAATGACATTATATTTCTACTTTTTTTAACAAATCCTATTTCAACAGGTTATAATGAAAGGGGGCGACTACCCATCTGCCATTATGCAAGTACTGGGGACCAAAAAAATAAGTTCTGGTGTACCAGGCAAGGAACGATACCGGTTATTGTTGTCAGATGGAAGAAACACAATATCTTTTGCAATGTTGACTACTCAGTCTAGTGATGCTGAAGGATGTCCCTCCAACTTTTCCATTATCAGAATTGACAAATTTATTACAAGTATTCTTAATAATACAGGAAAAGGTGAAACGTAAGTATGGTCAATCTATTTTGACTATTCACATACTAAGGGAACCAAAGCTAATGTTTTGACATTATTGATACATGCAAGATGATTTTAATATAAACTATAAATCTGTTGAAAATAAACTCGCTTTAGGGAAAAATTTTGAAAGAAACAAATTGTTTAGACATTTACTGTAACATTACACAACATTGAATCATTGTCCATTATAGAATGTTTATTCTTACATTAATTCTGTCACATTTATGTTTTAGACGAGTTTTGCTTATCCTGGAAATGCACATAGTAGCCCATGGAGATGATATTGGGGAAAAAATTGGGTCTCCAACTCCACTAACTGATACATCAACCAATGATAGTAATAGCTCCACAGCAACAGCTTCAACATCAAAAGTTAACACCCCATCGGCAAAACCATCTACCAATGGTACAAGTTATGTAGCTCCCAATACAGCAGTAGCAAATTTGAATGTATCACACACCCATCCTATTTCGAGCTTAAGTCCATACCACAATAAGTAAGTTTACAAAAATTAATTGTCATCTTACTTAATTATTCAACTCATAGAAAAGTGAAGATTGAATATTTAAATTTGTACTAATTCTTAACTGTTGTATTGAAAATACATAGTATATGAACCATAATGTTACTTCAAAAAAAAAAAAAAAAAAAGAACTGTTGACCACAAAAATGAAATCTGCTTAATATTTTAACTTAGTTATGATTTCAGTATTATTCATGGCCAATGTAGAAACAAAAAAAAACATTATTTAGTTCAGCTTGTGTTCCAGAATAGTATCTTTTTTACTATATAAAGGTTAATATTTATGGAAGCCACTTACATTGGGCATACCATAGGTTGCTTCAATGTAAGGTATGAAGAACATAATATTTTAAAATTTATAGAAATACTTATCCAATTAAATAAAATAATGCAGTACATTAATTGGTTATAAATAACTATATTTATAACATATTCAGTACTTTCCAATATAGAAATTTTGTGTAATCTCCTAGACAACATACATAAAAATTAATTTCCATCTATATTGGTGGATCTCTAAACAGAAAAGAGTTGCAAGACATAAATAAAGCAAAAGGAATGTATTTGTGGCTAAGATAAACATAGTTAATATGGAAAAATTAAAAAATATATTACCAGTCTATTTCACCATTTGATTTTTGCAACATCTAAATCTTTGTTTTGTTTTTCACTTCACTTTAATAATTAACTTTAGGTGGATTATCAAAGCCAGAGTTACAAACAAATCAAACGTGAGAACTTGGTCCAACTCTCGTGGAGAGGGCAAGTTGTTCAGCATGGATTTGATGGATGAAAGTGGTGAAATAAGGCTTACAGGATTCAAAGACATGGTGGATAAATATTATGATTTGGTGCAGGTTGATAAAATTTATTACATCTCCAAATGTCAGTTGAAGCCAGCCAACAAACAGTACAGTAGTCTGAAGAATGACTACGAGATGACCATGACACCAGACACAATAATTCAAGAATGTACTGATGTGGAAGATACTAAAATACCACAAGTTCAATACAATTTCGTCACGATTGATAGTCTGGCAACTACTGAAGCCAATGCATTGGTCGGTAAGTCAAGTTTTAGTCATAGTTTTGTAACAAATTGTACTTACTTGGGTTTTTTGATAGATGTAATTGGAGTTGTTAAAAGTGTTGGAGAGCTACAAACCTTCCAAGCCAAATCAACTGGTAGGGAATTAAAGAAGAAGGAAGTCTTGTTGGTTGATCAATCGCAAAAGGCGGTAAGACAATCAAATCATTTTGGTACAGTTCATATTTGCTCAGAAATCTAATGGGTTATAAGGTATCTTGGATATCAGTGATTCTTGTATTACGATTATCTTCTGATCTAAAGCTAGCTTGTTCAATTCATTGGTAATCTTCCATTTATTACTTGTGTGATATGTAATAATTTTGTTGATTTATAGTTTCTGAGGTTTGTGTAATCCCCCTTCTTGTGTAATATCACTACTCAATCATCTCCTTCATTTGATTCAGTATTTTAGTTGCTTGATTATGAAATCTGGTGAAGAGATTGAAATGCTGTCAATGGATATGAGCGATCAAGGTATATACTCTCAGATAAATAGATTCTCAAGAAATGTAGTTTTAATAATTTGGAACAAAATTTTGCCAAACACGCAATATTAACCAGGCTAATCCGATCGAGATATACTAAAGAAATTTTAAAAGTTCATATTATAAATTTGTATATTATAGATTTTGGTTATATTCCATTATCTGTATATGTCTGTCTTTTGTGCATTGGTTTATTGCTATTAATTAAAAGACTTTTTACACTAGCTGGATCCACCATTGTCAAGAAATCTGTGGAAAAGTCAGAATCGCTCTATTAAGCCAATATGAACAAGCATTAAGAAAAATGAAGTGCTTTTTATGTGCTTTCAAAATATTTTTAGTATATGCCGTTCGAACGATCCTGGTTAATACGGTACCATGTGCAAAATATTCCAAAACATGATTTTAATGTCTATTGACTGGATTATTTGTGTTAAATGTTTCCTTGAAGTACTCTTGAAGTTGTCTACAGAGAGGCACCACAGTATTAAGTAATGATTTTTATAGATTTCCCTTACTTTATGGGGCTCCGAAGCAGAATCATTCGAAGTCAGCGGAAATCCCGTACTAGTACTAAAATCCGCCCGCGTCTCGGAGTTCGGTGGCGGTAAAAGCCTATCGACTTTGGGGAGCACGACCTTGAAAATCAACCCAGAAATCCCGGAGTGTTACCGAATGCGATCCTGGTACGACAACGAAGGCGAGAATATCGACGCGACAAGTCTCAGCGCCAGAACCGGATCGGGTGGCTTCAGCACACCTTGGCTGAACTTCAAAGAGGTGCAAGAGCAGAATCTTGGAAACGGTGATAAAGGTGGGGGCTGGTTTCTCAAATCTTTCTACTTGTTATCACTGATTTATTTCTTTGCAGGGGATTATTATCAGGTAATGGGGACTATATTACTTGTCCGATCGGAGAATGCCTTTTACAAAGCTTGCCCGACACCTGAATGTAACAAGAAAATCATCGATTTGGAAAATGGGATGTACAGATGTGAGAAATGCAACAGGGAATATCCAAATTTCAAATACAGGTTACTGTCAAGTGTAAGTATCTAAACAGTTTTGGTATTTTACATGAAAAAAAAGCTATAAATACATGTCCAAAGAGAAAATAAATGTTTCTTGAAAAAGGGGGACATTCAATTTTGTGCTTGATAAGCTTTTCTTATCTTAAAAGGCAAACTAAGGCTTACAAACTCTGTGAACATACTGTTTAAACAATATGTTCATAAAAAAGAAATGGAAATCACAATTAACATAATATGGAACAACTGGTTTATTATTTTGTTTGGAATGAGACGAAACAGTAAAAAGTGGGTGCCTTCACAGTATTCCATTTTTCTTGACCCCCAGTGAAAATGCTGAAGATACGTCCCCGTTTATAAAGGGGGGGGGGGGAATCGTATTTTATTTGTTACATGCTGAATATAATCAATTTTAAGTAATGACATTTAATGTCAACCTATTGTACCCAGCTATTGGTTCATGGAGGGGCAAATCAGAAAAAAAATTATCCTAGAGAAAGGGACAAATCAGACAATTTTTTAGCACCGGGTGGGCAAATTAGCAAATTTATAGGAATCTTTTAAGGCTCACGGGAAGTTTTTCAGGGCCAGTGGGGTGCAGCTGCGCCCCCTTGCCTCCCTCGGTACACCTATGTACGTAGTCAGTCAGTACTGAGTAAAACAGTGTCATCAGCTTGTGTATAAATTTCTGGACAAAAGAAAAATATCTCTCCTTTATGTAAATCAGAAGTAGAGGAGGCCCTATTACTGGTACTTGAGGAAGTGTATTTTATTAATATTTTGTGATTAATTAATAATAACTAGCTGTCGCCCAGTGGTCGAAATTCGACCAATTGTGTCAATATCTCTGGCAGGTTAAGTAACCTGAAAATTTTATCGTAAAGTTCTATCCTAGGACTTTAGGGAGAACAGCAATTACACGGAACGGATCCAAATTCGGAACCTCTGTGTGATAGTTTCGTCGAAAATCCTAGATGTCGGTCTTACATCTCGCTTCTACGAATAAGTAACGAAATTCAAGTTTTTTTCCGATATAATTCATGGGACTTTATTTGTGTTCAAATTCGTAATTCTAAATTTAATATGACAACTATTCAACCGCTAATGGGCTACCGTAGATATTTAGTTTTTCTAACCTCCCTGTATAGCTATAATTGCACTCAATTCTCTATCATTTATTAAAATCCTCATTATAATAATTCCATCTCATTATATATTTCCACCACCTTGTATATGCAATTGCTCATGGACCACACATAATATTTTTTAACATTTTTGAATCACCGGGTAAACCATTCTGTATATGCCACTGCCTATGAGCCACTGTATTTACTCTTTTTGTTTATGAAATTTTTAACTATATTCAGTAACTATAACTCTACTCCGACCTAATTTCAATCATCATATATATATGGAACTCTTCGTGGGCTACTCTATAAATCATTTCCTTTTCGAACATTTTTTATCATCATCCTCTATATCTATAATTTCTCTCACCCTATATTTCATCTTCCAGATATATACACCTGCTTATGGGTTACGAAATGTTGCATTTCCATTTTCGCCACCCTATATATACATCTCTGTATAATATTTTTTGCACCACCCTGTATAACTGTAATTCTACTGCGCCTTTTATTCCAAGAACCCTGTAAATTCAACCGCTAATGGGCTTCCCTATATAATTATTTTATTAGTTATAATTGCACTCTACTCTATATTTTAAACACCCTATATATGCAACTGTTTATGTGCTACCCACGAAAAAAATTATTTCTAACATATCCAGAATCGCCCTGTATAATTATAATATACAACGATTGCTTTACCACTAAACAATAACAACGCTTGCATGCCACTTCCAGAAGTACATGCTCTAAGTATATAACAGCATTGGTCCCTTTATATATAATTACTCAATGTTTTGAGTCTGGCGGCGGCGGCACATTCAGTTGTTATTGAACCAATATTATAAATTAATATTGGCATTCTACACTGAAGGTCGTCAGTAGCTACTAAACAAAAGAAAAATGAAGAAAATCGGTTGAGAGACAGGAGAAAATGGTACCCAATCGTTTTGTCTTTGCCTATTTATATATAGATTTTCAGTATTTTGGAACAAATAGATGTCAAATTTTAGTTGTGATAAATGACAAAAACTAGGTTTTTGGAATTACTATCTGATAGATACTGCCTTTGGTTCTGCTGATTGAGATATACTGACAAGTTTATGACCAATGATGGTGGAAAAAAAACTGAGTTTATTTGCAATATTGGGTGGATCATCAACTAAGTTAGCATCATAAAGTTTTTTATGAACAAAATTAACATTACTCATATCCAGTCAAATTTCTTAATATTGTAAACATAACTTTCATGGATTCATTCTCACTTCTTCACATTTATTTTTGGTATAGTTAAAAAAAATTCAACACTAATAATTTATACAGGGCTTTCGTTTCAAAACTAACCACCCGTTAATTTATATTTACGTAAGGACATATTTTACACGTATTGGTCACCCTGCAGTTTCAACCCCTAAGCAGGGTGAATATCACTTCCTACAAGTTTAATTACAAAGGGGTATCATGTGATACCTCTTTTTAAAGGTCTATTTTTGCCAATCTTTTGGCTCATCTTTTTTTTTTAAATCAGATTATTCTTTACAGAGAAACCGTAAAAAATTAAAATTTTGAAAATAATTGCAAATGACACCAAAATTGGTTAAAGGTGGTTTTTGGGGTTTCTGATCTCAAATCCGAGGTCAAATTTACAAAATTCCAAATGGCAGATAAGATCGCGAATAAAAATTTAAAAAATCAGCCGTTTTGCACTAAACTTCTTATAAGGATATTTTTGGGTTCGCTGATGACGAATCTGATCGACAAAATACAAGATAGGGATCCAATATGGACGATGAACATAACCCACGACACGAAAATTTGTTCGCCATCTTGTATTTTGTAAATTCCGGACTCATGATCAGAGACTTCAAAAACTGCTATATACCAATTTTGGCGTGTGTCGGTTGGTTTTAAAAATTTCATCCGCCATCTTGGATCCGCCATTTTGAATTTTGCAAATCTGAACCCTAAACCAATTTTGGTGTAATTGTATACTGTATACTGATTTTTAGCAGCATGAAGTTTTTATTTGATATCCAAGGACTATGAAGTTTTCCTTATGTATAATGGAATTAACACCTTCAAGGTTTTTTGATATTTTGACCAGTGTACTATCACTACAGAATTTAATGTCAATAATAAGGTTAAATCTAAGACATAACTAAAAAATGTAAACCAGTTTCATTTAAGAGTATTAAAAAGTCGATTGAGACACATTCAGTTCTTGGTGATTTATTTATTGCCAGTTTATGACAATTCTAATTTCACAGAACTGTAAATTAAAACTCAGAGGTGCATAAATTAAACACAAGGACTTAACATTTCATTCAAACCATGTTTTATTATAATTGTTTTGTTCAGGCAGAGTGTTAAATTTTCAGATGAATGTTGGTGACTGGACTGGCAATCAGTGGATAAGTATGTTCAGTTCAGAAGCAGAAACAGTTCTAGGAATGACAGCAGATGAAGTAGGGAAAAGAGTTGAAGAACAATCACAAGCAATGGCCCAAATTGCAGATCAGGCTCATTTCAAACAGTTCATAATGAAATGCAGGGCAAAGATGGAAACATACAATGTAAGTCATACATACTGCTCAAATCATTTTTGTTTATTAAAACTCATTTTGTTGAAACACTTTTAGGATGAATCACGTTTGAAGACAGTCTGCATAAAAGTCGATCCTATAGATTATGAAGAATACAACAAGCACCTTATTGAAAAAATTGAACAGTTTCTTGGTTAACATTTATTTATTCTTATAATACAAATATTCTTAATATTAAGTTATTATTACATTTGTTATTTTTATCCTCTGTGGTTAGTATTATTCGTTTAGAAATACCTGGAAGTTATTAAAATTATATTAAAGTTAAACTTTGGTCTTGTGTTTACTTTTAATGATTGAAAATCATGTTTCTGCTCTGCGTCTTGCATACGCTCCTAAGCATGCCAAGATACTTATCGTAGCAATAAATAAACCTATAAGTAACGCTAAAGTATCGGCACCGTCCATATTTTCTAAATGATTACGAAATTAAAAAGCCTAAAAGCTTGTTGATTTGCAAAATAAAAGATAAATCTGACAGTAGACATCACAAACATCGTTGACGTCAGCGCCATCCTTGGTCTAGAACCATAGAGTAATTACATATGTATAGTTATCACGCAATATATAGAACTAATTTTTTAAAATATACGGCATTACATCAAAAAAATACATATTCAGTCATTATTTTCGCTGGTTGGATAAAGTTGAAATAAAACTTTAAATTTGATGCTTGCACAATTGAAAACAATTTTTCATAGGTATTGTATCCTATAACATGATACTTTTTCATGTTGTAATCCAGTGTTCGGTACATTCAGATTTAATAAATAAAATCAATGGTCAAACTAAGGATTGCTAATTATTTTTGGTATTTTTTATAAAATTGTTAGCAATCAAACCTACAAACAATTAATCTATAACCTATAGATGGCTGAATATTACTTCGTAATGATACTGCTCTAAAAACTTACAATGATCCTCAAAATGATCATTTGCTATTGGTAATTGTAGATTGACATATATACTGTTGCAACAGTGCAATGTTACAGAACTATAAACATACATTATATTATTTGATGTAAACTTAAATGTCAATAAAATACCACCATTCTTTGCGGACAATAGTAATTCTACACCAAACGTTACGTGACGCTGATCATTGCTTAACAGGTCGAATTGGAAATACCTGTATTATAAAATCTATGGGAAGTAACCTTGTCAACATGTCAACTAACCTCATTTATTTGACATCTAACCTAAATTTTTAAGAATTTATAAATCATATGCATATACATAATACTAAAGTATATGATTATACGTAAAACTATGTGAAGGTGGAGACAGTAAGAATCATGCCTTGTATAGTAATTTCCGGTATTCCCTGCAGCGGAAAAACCACCAGAAGCTTAGAACTCAAATGCTTTTTTGAAAACTTAAACATAGAAACCCACATAGTGAGTGAAATCGAACAAATCGAAAAGGCTGGTTTTGAGAAGAACAGTTTCTATGCAGATTCAAATAAAGAAAAACACATAAGGAGTTTATTAAAATCGGAGGTATTGAAATATATTAAACCAACTAATGTGGTAATACTAGATGCACTGAATTACATAAAGGGATACCGTTATGAAATCTTTTGTGGTACGAAAGCCAATAAATGTAACCAGTGTACAGTTCATACTGAAATAAATCGAGATGAAGCTTGGACGTTCAACGAAAACAGAGAAATTGTTAGTGAAAAATATGATCGGGAGACATTTGATGCCTTATTGATGAGATATGAAGAGCCTAATGGTAACAATCGATGGGACTCTCCTTTATTTATGATATTTCCAGGACAAGAATTAAATAAGGATGAAATTTATACTAGTTTGTTCAAGAAAAAACCTCCAAAGCCTAATATGTCCACTCAAAATCCTCCTCTTAGTTCTACAAACTTTTTATATGAACTTGACCAAATAACTAAGAAGATTGTTGATAATTTGATTTTGTTAAAAAATAAAGGAGAATCTGGTGAAGTTCATGTGATGGATCAAGACGATTTACTTATAGACCTCACTAATGTAAATGTACAGCAGTTAGCAATATTGAGGAGACAGTATTTAACATATTCAAAAATGCATGCACCTGACATAAATGACATCCCTAGATTATTTTTACAATATCTAACTACAAATTTACAATAAGATCATATGTGTACATATTTCTAATATAACTGAAATTATGTTTTGTAATTGCTTTAATATAATCTATTGTTTATTTAATAACTTAAGAAATTTTTATTTTTGTTTTTTTTTTTGGGCAAGAACACCATAATCAAAATAAAACAACCTATATTGATGGAAAAACCAAACGTTTCAAATCTATTCTGACTTTGTTGTCAATGGCTTTATATTTATTAATTTAAATAAAATAACAAATTTTCTAATGTCAATTTAAATGTCATAAATCAAATTTTCATTGCAATTTAAATCAATAAATATAAAGACATTGACAAAAAGTCAGAATAGACTTTGAAAAGTATGTTTTTTCCATAAATATACATCATTTTATTTCAATTGTGATGTTATTGCCCAAAAAAAACACAAAAATAATCAAGAATATGCCACAAACAACGTTTAGAAGACAATTAAGAAACTTTTACAAAAACATTCATATTTTCTGCAAGGATCTGACCAAGCTAGAGATCATAAAATATATTTTTTATTGCATCATCCTTGTTTGAAATCCTCAACATCAGCAAAACTTAGTGATTTGTTTAAATACTCTTGGATAAATTATACATAAAAATTATATGCCATACATCACATAACATTTTAGAAATCTGATAAAAAAAACTTAATTTTAAAATCTGATTTAAATTTAGAAAAAATAAATGAAGAGTGTTGTAGGAAATTAAAAAGAAATACTAGAAATTGTATATATATTTATAAACCTAATAAAGAATATAAGATATCTTATGAATATAAACTTTTTTTTGAAAAAAGGACGAAATATAACAACATTACAAAAATAAATGTTTAAACAAACAATATGAAGAACGCAAGTTCTAAAAAATGATTATGGAATTAAACAAAAAACAAATGGAAATGTGGTTGGTGATGTACTTATTTAACTTTTTGTTTTCTTAAAGCTTTGTTGGTGTTTTGATCAACTTCTGGTAAATCAGATTCATCATTCTTCTTATCTAAAACATTAAATTATTAGGACATTTGTGTTGATTATGTTTCACAATGTTTTATTACTTTTCTTTGGCTTTTCTTTCTTTTGAGTCTTCATCTTGGCAGGAGCAGTAGTTTTGCTTTCTCGGGATCTGGCGATTTCTTGATTTATCACCTTGAAGGTCAAATACCTAGAAAATTTTTATAAAAATTAATAAGATTAGTTCTTAATTTTTATGAGTTTAATAAATTCTTTTGTATCATCTAAAGTACTTTTCATATCATATTCCGTCACTAAAATATTCGGAATGTGTTTATTATGAGAATTTAAGTATATGGTGTATAAAAATGTTATTGTTGTCACAAAACGGGTATTTCCCATTTAACATTCCAAGTGATACTGAAGTACCTAATCATAATCCAGTTGAACTTTTGAAATTATTTTAAACCATGCCATGCTAATATTATTTTTTTCCAGGTTAACACATCCTAAATTCACTAAAATCTACATTTATTTTTCATAAATGAATGGCATTTTTGGACAATTTGTATAAAATAATAAAATTTATAATTATAAATTAAAATTGTTATTGCAAGTCTATAAATAATATCACAATACTTACATTTGCAATCCCAAAATACCAGCCAAGAAGCTAAGACGAATTGGTGGAATATTGAAGTAACCAGCTTGAATATCAAGAGGTTGTTGTTCACCTTGGGCAAATCCATGCCAGAGAGTCAAAACAGAGAGAATGATGCTTCCTAAGCGGGCTAATATCTGGACAATGTTCGAGACCAGATTGGTAACTGAAAAAAAAATATTATCAATTAAAATATACTGTTTATCAAAAATATAATCAGAATAATGAAAGCTGGAAAGTCAGAGGTTGGAGAAAATCAAATATGGAATCAGTAGAATTATATGAAATTGACATTTAAAATTATATTCAATATAATATGCAATTAAGACATTTTATAGTATTTCTTTTTTTTTTTTGTTTCTTATGACATATTTTCCTTGCATTACTGTTTCCTTATTTAATTCTTAGGAAAATCTGAAGTATTGAGATCATTATATTGGATCAATTTGATTTTTAGGATTATATTTAATTACTGAACTGTTAAAATTAATAACTTTAAATATTTAAATCATGTATGAGTTTGGCACATTAAATTAAAAGTATTTTCTTTAGATTGTAAGTTATTAACTGACTTCCAAAATGGAGGAGGTTAATAACTTCGCGTTTTTCCCTTTTTTGTAATGTTACCTGATTTCTTCTCCTGTGGTACACCGTTTTGAACGAATATGCTCTTGTTTAATAGAGTATATATCCGGATTGGTGAAACTTCAAATTTTGGAAAAGAATTCTATTGGTAAAGTGATAAAATTTGTGAATGAAAATCGCCGAAAATTCCAAAATTCTTATCAAAAATTTCATCAAAATGACAACGGACATTTCCTCAAATATTTTAATTCCAACGTAATAGTGCCGTAATTTTAGGCACTGGAAGTTTTAATTGCGTATTTGAAAATTTCAAGCATATAGGTAGTAAAGCATAGTATTTTCGGCTCCTTAAATCAATGAGTACCAAGCTCGTTTTGGTTGTATACCAGGCAAATACCTATTTAAATGCAAATTTTTCCATTTTGCGAAGACGGTGCTTTTGGTTGTCACATTCTCCCGGTCTAATAGAAAATTCAATGACAACACATGTTAAACTTTAAACTGCTATTTAGTGTGTTTATAGACAGAGTGTTTAGTTATAGCAAACAAAATCACAGAGTAAAGTGGTAGGAGTTGCATTTATATGAAGATTGAAATATAGGACGGACTAGAATGATAGTGGTCCGTTGGCAACCGTATATACAGGATGGTTGGAATATAGGGTGGACTGGACGTTTGGTAGTATAAAAATGTTGGAAAAAATGTGAAATTAAAATTATATAGGGTGATTAAAAAATTGTATATGTGGACATAAGCAAATCATATACAGGATGTTTGAAATATATGCTGGAGTTGCATTATATTTATACAGTGTGATTACAAAATTATTTCTTTTATAACCCATAAGAAGTTGCATAAAGTGTGGAGACGAATTAATGTTACACAGGGCGATAATATAAAATATTAAAAATGAAATAATTTATGGGGTAGTCCACAAGAAGTTATATACTATGGTTGAAATATAGGACGGATTTGACTCCGTAAATATGGGATGGATTCTACTCCGTCCTATAGTTTACAGAAGGCAGCTAACAAATTTATGCTTGTCCGTGGGCAGTCATATGTACAGGATGGTTGGTACATAGGTTGGAGTGGAATTATCTATAGTTATACAGGGTTATCAAAAAAAGTTGAAAAAAGGTTACATGGTGTAGTCCATAAGGCATAAGTATATTTTGGGCTTATTAAGTCAACGCATACTAGTGCATTTTGTTCGTAAAGATTTACCTGTCAATTTAAATGAGAAAGTATCGTGTAATATTGAGGCTTTCGATGTTACCTGGTTCTGTCTATTAAGGTTATACATACAAAATAAAAAATAAAGAATGAAAACTACCTGAGTTAAAAAAAAACTAAAAATTTGAAAATAAAACATAAAAAAATATATAACCGACTTCTACCTATAAAAAGCTAAAAATAATTATAACAAAATACAACTCTAGCAAATAATTAACACATTCAATGTTGTTAGGTACCTACCCAGGAAGTAAAAAATGTAAACATTAAAAGGTGCTCATTCTGTACAAATTAATTACCTAGCAATCTAGTATATTTTTGAAGTTGGTGCCAAACAACAATCAAGTTTGATGAAGTAGTAGTTAAGTACGCTATGAAGGATTTTAGATTTGCTTGGCACCGACTTCAAAATATACTAGATTGGTAGATAATTAATTTGTACAGAATGAGCACCTTTTAATGTTTACATTTTTTACTACCTACCCAGGAACCTAACCTAACAACATTGAATGTGTTATTTATTTGCTAGAGTTGTATTTTGTTATAATTATTTTTAGCTTTTTAGTTATAGATAGAAGTCGGTTATATATATATATATATATATATATATATATATATATATATATATATATATATTAATGTGTTATTTTTCAATTATTGTCAAACACTTCTTACACATAGATATTAGTGGGCACACAATTATTTTTCCATATTATTTTATTGCATTTTCCAACCTATTAATTTCCCTCCCCCCTTTCATTTATTGTAGATAAAAATATTTTGAATATATTTTTAAAAACATTTAAATATTTATATTTCAACACATAAATTTGATTTCTGTTATAAAATCTGTAAACATTTATTGTAGGTCATGATTTCCCCCCCCCCACTGATTATTTTTAAATAGAAGACAAAAATTTTTTCTCTGTTTACTTTTTAAAGGCTCATTCTATAAGAGTTCTGTAGATAAAATGCATTGTCTAAATTTGTTAATTATTCAGCATAAAAATTTAAAAAATATATGCAATTTATGGCCTCACCCATAATTTATAGGACAACAAATAAAAATTCAGATTTTAATCTTGATTAATAAAAAAACAAAAAAATTCAAGTACCTAATGTGTTGCAAGTATAAGTCACACTTAACTAAATATTTTATCTTTACCCTCAGATAAAATTTCAATTTAATAAAATTATATAATCGATGTTTGTACCTCTTATTAATAATTTTTCTGACATTTTTATGACAACAGTCTTCTGTTAATTACCTTTTGTGAATTTTTCATCCTTATCGACAGTCTGAATTAACTGTGTGATATGGTAAACCAATTCAGCTGCATGATGAATACTAAGCAAACAAACAGCCAACCGATTGAAGCTGGAAAAAAATTATTACTCCACATTCTGCTAAGACATTGTACTTATCTTACTTCAAAAAATAAGGAATATAAACCAACAAAACAGACATCAAACTGTGAACAATCTTTCCTGAATATTCTTCTTTCTTCGCTCTTTGGAAATACAACTCAGGAATTTCATGAAGGCTGTACGAAAACTGGATAATGAAGTAAAGCTTCACCAAGAAAGACATCGGTGCAGGATAATCAGACCATAACCTGCTGAGCTCGAAGATGTATCTTTCTTTGAAGATCAAATCCAGTCCCCAACCTGCTGATATCAGATAGAAAGCAGAAAGTTGTCCACTGGTTGTGAAGATCGCCAGCTTTGATTTTGACAGGTGGAGCTTTTTGGAAACTTTCTAAAATATGGTATGATTAAGGATGGTAAAAATGAAAGTTTTCTTATACTTACATCGAGTACATATTCTTGAATGACAGCGTGGATTATAATACAAATTAAACTGTAGAAAAATATGTTTGCCCAATCTTTCATACCAGGGCTGTAAAACAGCCCTTCTGGTGAAGGTTCTGTTACATTATGTTGGAGTGCTATGAAAATGGAGGCAATTGGAGTCGTTGCCTAAAAATATATTGAGCTACTAAATACCCTTTAAGAAAAATAAAAGTTATGTCGTCTTACCTGGACCATAAGGCCAACAACAAACACCATAGCCACGCACGATACAATATCGGCATGATTTTGAATGATAAATTCATGACTTAACACCGGTGGGTTTTTATTTGTGGATTTTCTGACGGGTTTTACCATTTTTTTTGTGTTTTTCTTAGTTGCAAGTATAAATAAACTATCACCGTATGTTAACTCCAGCCACCTGCCCAGTCTATCACCAGATCTAAAGTGAACGAAAGCATCTGCTAATCTGCCAAGCCAAACACCTCATTTGACGTGCCACGAATTCGGATAAGCAAGACACGTCATCCGATGTGTACAACGTAACGATGTTGTAAATAAGTTTTGGATTTAAAAAAAAAATAGACAAAAATTACAAATTTCATTTAGTAACTTAATTTATTTTTAAATTTTTTTAAGTATTCAAATATAATTAAATATTAATATTCATCACTCCTGCTTTATTAATAAACTTATATCTTATATGTAAACAAAATAGACAATTTATTATTCGAATTAGAGTAATGTTAGTTGCCTAACAAGTAGGCCTACTTGCAATGCTTTTAAGAAACCTAGAAACCAATGTGAAAATATAAAGGTTGACCAGTAATTATACTGGTTATATACACTCGATAAGAAATCAAATAGGTATACAAGCTTGGGTTAGTTATAAATCTTATGAAACACTATTGGTGTTTAGAAGAAAACCTAAACGTTAACAAGGCGAATCCAAAGAAAGCCTCAAGGTCAGTGGGTAAACGCCTTAATCACGGATCTTAAATACAAGAAGTAGAAAGTCATTTCTGTAGACTTAGATCCTAAATCGACTATTTTTAATAAAAAAACACACGAAGTTCAATATGTCTCAAACAATATAGGCCCCCCAGTCACGTAAACTGCGTACAAGACCAAACCCAGAACGAAAATACTAACATATATTTTTTCCAATTACAACCACCGTAATTTTTCCGTAAAACATAAGATTTTTTTAATGGAAACCGACTGAATTTATATAAATACCATCAGAAACAAACAAGTTTTTAAAAAATCGTTTTTTTTTTCTCTTTTGTCAATAAAATATTTGTGCGACACAGTATCACTCGAATTATTTTTTAACGATTTTCAATGAATCTGCAGTTTTCTCTAAAACGGCTCAACAATACTGAATATTCTAACTTGTATTCTAGAAAGACATGTTTCAGCTTGATTTTATATAATTTTCTGACACAAAAAAACATACCGTTTTTCTGAAAATTGTAAAAATATGGTTAACGACAGCGGCACATACATTAATAACAATAAAAATATGGCTAATTTTCCAAATAATTATTTCGAAAACATTGGATTGCAAATGCTGGACAACATTCCAAAACAAAGAACGGAGTCTGTTAATACTAGAAGCGTAAAAAACTGAATTTTTTTAAATCCTGTATCCAAACTCGAAATCATAAGGCACATTAAAGCCCTCAAAAGCAACTGTGCTCCTGGACCCAACAGTATAGCAACAAAAGTAATAAAAGATATGCATATGTACATTATTAGTCCTCTTCAGCATATAATTAATTTAATATTTTCAATAGGGGTTGTACGCACACAATTTAAATTGTCGGTAATTACGCCAATTCACAAAACAGACTATCGACCGATAAGTCTAATTAACAATATTACAAAAATATTGAACAAATGTCTCAAAGATCGATTTGTAAATTTCTTTCAACAAAATAATGTTATCCACAAAAACCAATTCGGTTTTCTTGAAGGAAAAAGTACGTCAGATGCAATGTATATGGTTGTTAAAGAAATAACAAACAATCTTGACAACAGCAAAAACTGCCTTGCAGTGATTCTTGACTTGGGGAAAGCCTTCGACACCGTGCATCATAATATTTTACTTGAAGTATTAGGTTATGCAGGTATTAGATGTTCTGCGAGAAAGCTAGTTATCAGTTACTTAACAAATAGGGAGCAATATACGAAAATTAATGGATGTTTAAGTGAAAAAACTCCTGTGAAAATAGGCATTCCCCAAGTAACGATTTTAGGTCCGATTCTGTTCCTAATTTATATAAACACACTTTTGTCTTTGGAGATAGACGCAAGAATAGTATCCTACGCAGATGACACCGTTATAATATTTAGGGGAACAACATGGGAAAGTGTCGAAGAAAAGGCGAAATCAGGCCTCTACAAAGTTAAAACCTGGCTAGACATACATCAATTATCCTTAAACGTCGATAAAACTAACTTTATAGCATTTGGTCTATATAAGACTAACAAACCTCACTTAATAATATTAAAGTTGAAAATATAAACGAGCCTATCAAAGAAGTCTCACACACAAAATATTTAGGCGTAATTATTGATAGGCATTTAAGGTGGAATTACCACATTCAGTATGTAACAAAAAGCTTAATTAATAAATTTTATCAACTACGGGATATATTATGCAAATCAGTTTTAATTGTTGCCTATAAAGCTTTCGTTGAATCGCTGTTTAGGTATGGTATTTTAGTATGGGGTGATTTATATAAGAGTAATTTAAAAAACCTTTGTACTGTTCAAAATTACATCCTCAAAATAATTTTCCGAAAAGACACATATTATCCCACAAGACTGCTATACACGGACATTGCAAATCTAAGATAGCTCTACCTGCATGCAGTATGTATGCATGCATTTAAGAACTGTAATGCTCTGCAAGTATGTACAAACACTTTTTATGAAACACGAAGTTAGTTATACAGGGTGTTTAAAAAATGTTATATAGTGTGGAACATAATTAGTTGCTTATACTTGACATATGGGGCGCAGTAAAATTATAGGTATATAGGGTGATTTAAACATTAGAAAAATAGAAACACTCAATAGGGTGGAGATAATTAATAGTTATACAGGGCGGTTGCAACATCGTGTAGAGTTGAATTATAGTTGTGCAGGGTGATTCAGCAGATGTTAGACAAATAATTTATACTGACTGACCAATACATAGAAAAATATACAGGGTGGTTGCAATATAGCGTGAATTAGAGTTTCACTTATAGAAATTGGTCCAAATAATAAAACAAATAAAAAATATGTGGTTAATATTGAAAAAAAATTAAATTAGAGAGGGAGAGATAAGAATAAGCTAAAATAATCAATAGAATTGTACCTTAAATTTTTAAATATAAATTATTTATCTTTAAGTCTAACAGAAATCATTTGTTTTGAACAAGCTATATTAATTCCCTGGGTCTACTTATACAGAACTCATTCAGTTCGTTAAATCTTAAACTCGCAGCATACATGATTATGATACATAGAGCATTTTCAATTTCTTTGTTAACAATTGATCTCTAAATACCGATTAAACAGGTTGCAATTATTTTCTAACTTAAACCTCCTTTGTATCACTTCTAAATGGGATATCATGACAAAAATTTATAAAATATAATGTTAATTCTTGATCGTCAAGTATCAAAGTATTTCTCGTGGATTTTTTCATCAATAACTTCTTCACCAAAGCTGCGAACTATTCCCAACTGTTTTCTATATTCCTTATATAAAATCTTTAAATTATTTCATTATTCACGTAAAAATACTATTAAAGTTAAGTTAGTAATTGAATATTTTAGTACCAATTAATTGGCAAATGCGTCTGTTTCATTTTAGCGTCAATCAGTAAAAAACCTCATACTCTTTTATTAGAATTCACATAGGATTAGTAGTTTTATGAAACCCTATAAATCCCTCAACAACACTTCTTCCTAGATCAATACACCAAGCAAGCTGAAACGTTTTATTCTAAAAGTAACTCGGTTCTACTTCATATCCTCGTTCTCCGTTTTAGTAGAGAAAGCTTCAACGTTGGAACCAACCCCTCTTCGCAAGCAAACTCGAGTAGCACGGTCGATCGTTGATGTGGGGTCGGAAGCCCGTTGTGACAGAAGGGTCACCCCGGCCCAAAGGGATCCACCGGCATGGAGGGAATGCGGGTCGAACGCTGTTCACCCCTATGCCTTTGCTTACTACATCAGTCGGTGGTAATTCTGCTTCAAAGCTTCGTGCTATAAAATATTGATCTCGGCAGCAGCCTTAGTGGTGCTGCTTTTCTCCGATGAATTTATCCAACGATGTTTTTTTTCTCCTCTTGCATGTTTATACCTCCAAGGAGGGCTTGGATGGTTGTGTTAAATTTCGTTTAGGGTCTATTAGATGTCTAGTACTTTTATTCTTAAAGGGAACTGAAAGAATTTGGCTAGGATGTGATAATAATGTCATATTGCAATGAAAATGTTGTACAGTAGTAATTGAAAGTCAAGTTTTAGTGTTTGGGATTATTTATTTACAAAGTCAAAACCAATGTGTTGAGAAGTGTCTGTACTTTTTCAATGGAATGACTCTTTTGGATTGTTTGAGTATATTGTTAGAGTACTTTTCAGTACCTAGGTGGTACCGTACTTCTAGTTGCATTTCTTCGCGGCCAGTAAAACATTACCGAAAGTCTTATTGGTTCTTATCTTGTTTTTTAGTAATGGATCACAGAATTTTATAGTATTATTAACCGATTTCAATATAAGGAGGGTAGTCCCAGTTCGTCTGTACATACAATATGTCTACTTTCGTTGGAATAATATTATTAATGTTAAGAAAGATTTCAGTCGATGATAAAAAATCAATCATACAGTACAGTATTTTTCCTCTTTGTTAAATTTTCAGTTAACGAATTTGTTACAAATATATTAAAGTGTTATATGAAACATCAATTTTTCTAGTAATTTTTATCAAAGATAATTTTTGGTTTGTTTTGATGACAATTTTTTGATTACAAGACGTTTAGGAAAATGTAAACTAGTGAAAAATAAGTCATCTTTATATAAGAGTTGTTCTCATATAACTTCAGAATTTGTTCATTCTTCAGAAGAGTCTTCAGGGGGGCGATCCTGTACTAATTTTACCAAATTATAATTGTAAATACATATTTCTTGGACTATTACATTAAAAATAATCTTTATGTGCTTTAAATCCATAGAAGTGACTTTCTTCTAGCCTGTTGGAATTAAGATTACCTCGTTCTAATATTCAATCTACTAACTTTGAGGCTCTCGATGGGAGCGATAGCCCCCCCCCCAAGTCTGTAGGCAGCGGGGGGAGTCTGGGGGACGGGTTAACCCCCCCATTTTGGAATTTTTGATTTTAATCATGTTTTTCATAAAAATAAGTTTTATGTTTATACAATTTTATATAAGATAATATCCTAATAATACCATCACCAATCAAAAAAATACCCTCCCACCGAAAACCCACCCCGAAAAAAATTCCACTCTAAGGCCTTGGCCCATCCCTTGGATCCGCTCATACGGCTACTTCCGGTTATACTGGAAGTTGACATGGTTATCTATACTTATAATAAAACTGTAATAAAACCATGCCTTTACATGAAATATTTTTTGAAAATTTGGTCGTGGTGTAATTAGTCATAGATTTAGGTTGCAAACAATTTTTTGGAATTACTGTCTGTCTGTCTCAACCTGCGTTACCCAAGAACTAGTCGATGGATTTTAATAAAATTTAGTGGGGAGGTACTTTACTGGCTGCATTAATATATAAGGGATACTATTTACCCCGAGAAAATAACTCATTTCGTTGGAAAATTAAAGAAAATAGAAAAGTACGCAAGTAAACCTATTTAAATGTTGTCTGACAGCCTGAACACGCATTGCACAAAAACTGCAAAAAATTATTAAAATGTGAAAATTGATAAAATTGTGGAAAATCTCTTAAACATCAAAATCAATAAATGTCAAAAATATCATAGATTTCATAAATGTTTTTAGTTTTAAATAAAATTGTATAATTTATAGCATAAATTCTTATAAAATTAAAAAATTAGAAGTAAGTTTCATATACATTTTGAATGTCTACGATGAATAATTTCTCAGATAATTTAATTTATAGAGAAAAAAATCTCCAATGCAACCCTGACTACAAAAGACATAACTTCCAAAAAAATAGAAAATTTTGAAATTTTTACTAACTATAGATAAGGTTCATGCAAACCTCAAATTTGGCTAAAATTTTTACAGGGTGTTTTTACTGTTAGATTTCACTTTTTACTCTTCTTCGATCAATATGATTTTTTCTTATTGAGCAAGAAGAGAATGCTTGAGTTATTTTTATTTACAATACCTAATTTCGGCATTTTTTAAAAATAAGTCACTAATGGACATCTGACAGTTAGGGGATTGTCGATTTTTGTAAAAGTTCCTCCCAAAAATACTTCCCAAAATCAGAAATTGTTTATTTACTTTATGTACTCTTGATGTAACTATGTACTATACGAAATTTCCAAAGGTTTTGTCCAGTAGATTTGTGGAAACTAGATTGTGATAGACGGAGGACCACAATAGTGATTCTATAAGGGTTACTGTTACCGATTTCTTGTAATTTGGAGGGCCGGAAATTTGTCCTAATGTGAAACCGGCTTCCGAATACCAACAATGAGCCCTCTTTAGAATTCATTCAAATGAGAAATTTTGCCTCAATCTTCGCGGCCCATTCAAACTGAAGAGGACTCAAAATTTAGAATTAACTTTTTTATAAAATTAAATATAAAATGTGTACCCATTGTTATCTTTTAATATCAAGGATAGAAAATTTCATTGTAATTGCCTGACTCTATCTGGCTGCTCAACTTTTTTGAAAATCAGCATAAATACCAATTTGTTTGTTTTGCAATGATGAATTTAGAAATATTTACAACTTATCTTTTTAACCGACTTCCAAAAAGGAGAAGGTTATCAATTCGTCGCACGTTTTTTTATGTATGCTCAATGATTACTGAAAAACGGCAGACAATACGGTGGATAGGATAAATACTTATACAGGACGGTCGCAACATCGTGTAGAGTTGAATTATAGTTGTACAGGATGACTCAGATAAAGATGGACCAATAATTTATATTGGCTGACCAATAAACAGAAAGATATACAGGGTGGTTGCAATATGGGGTGAATTAGAGTTGCACTTATATTGAGTGTTCCAAACACCGACGGATCCAGGGGGTACCCAAATCATCTGAGTGGTATGCTTTTTTAGTGTTTATTGGGCTAAAATCAACCTTCAGTGACATCAAGCCCCCCCCCCCAAACGAGATCAAGCCACTCCAAATGACAATCCTGGATCCTGCCCTGGGTCCAAATTATAAAACAAATAAAAAAGTCAAGAAATATGTCGATAATCTATATATAAATAGGCAAAGACAAACCGATTAGGTACCATTTTCTCATCTGTCTCTCAACCGATTTTCTTCATTTTTGTTTTGTTGAGTAGCTACTGACGACCTTCAGTGCAGAATGCTAATATTGATTTATAATATTGGTTCATTCATTAAATAAAATATAATGAAAATTCATTATTTACGTCCATAATGTCAACGCCAAACAACTGAATGTGCCGCCGCCGCCAGATTCCAGATATGTTAGAAATCATTTTTTTCGTGGGTGGCAAATAAGCAGTTGCATATATAGGGTGTTTAAAATATAGAGTAGAGTGCAATTATAACTAATAAAATAATTATATAGGGAAGCCCATTAGCGGTTGAATTTACAGGGTTCTTGGAATAGAAGGTGCAGTAGAATTACAGTTATACAGGGTGGTGCAAAAAATATTATACAGAGATGCATGTACAGAGTGGCGGAAATGGAAATGCATTTCGTAATCCATAAGCAGTTGTATATATAGGGAAGATGAAATATAGGGTAAGAGGAATTATAGATTTACAGGATGATGATAAAAAATGTTAGAAAAGGAAATGATTTATAGAGTAGCCCACGAAGAGTTCCATATATATGGTGATTGAAATATAGGTCGGAGTAGAATTATAGTTACAAGTTAGTTAAAAATTTCATAAACAAAAACAGTAAATACGGTTTACGGTTTACCGGGTGGTTAAAAAATGTTAAAAAAATATAATGCCTGGTTCATGAGCAGTTGCATATACAGGGTGGTGGAAATATATAATGAGATGAAATTATTATAATGGGATTTTAATAAATGTTCGAGAATTGAGTGCAATTATAGCTATAAACCTTGAATTTCGAGGAAACTGTCACACAGAAGTTCCGAATCTGGATCCGTTCCGTGTAATTGCTGTTCTTCCTAAAGTCCTAGGTTACTTAACCTGCCAGAGATATTGACACAATTGGTCGAATTACGACCACTGGGCGACAGCTAGTATAGGAAAATTAGAAATGAGCGAGATGTATCTTAAATTAGATGTACCTAAAATCGGAAACAATATATGTCAGAAAATAGTGATTGATTGCACACTGCATCTAAACTATTTTTATTGTAAGCAAGTTGAAGTCGTTTTTTTTTCAAATATAAATTATATTACAAATCGCTGTACAAGAATGTAAAAAAATATTTTCGGAATTCGTCCATTTGTATTTCCTGGACTAATTAATAAACAAATTAATTTTTTTCTTTTTTTACACTTACCTTTACTTTATACTAATAAACAAGATCTAATCTATGATCTCGACATTGTCGATTATGTCACATTCGCTTTCAAATTGATTGAAGTATGAATTATTAAACTTTTTTGTGGTGTACATTTGAATAATATCGACCGTCTCATTAATACAATTAAAAATCTTGATGGATTCTTCGCATCGAGCTTCTTGGAAAATCAAAAAGGCAAATCGGCGGCGAAAAAACAATGAAGAACAACACAGTTCTTATGCAATGAGGTTTTATCGGTACGCGATAATCACGTGATTGATTTTTAGTTAGTGTACTTAACTGTAAAAGAATTTGAAACAAGCCGGTAACTATATAAACGAAGAGAAGGGATTCTATTCAATTGTTTATTTGACGTTAACGCTGTGAGAAGTGCGAGTGATCATGATTTCAATTTCGACGAGTATTGTCGTGTTCGTTTTGCTCGGAACAGCTTTTGCAAGTAAGTTTGAAGTCGGTAAAAGCTTTTGTGATAGGTACTAACATTGTAGACACTAACTGACATAATTTGGAAAAAATCAATCGGCAATGCTTCAACAAGTATTGGTCACCAATTAATTTTTCCATTTATTTAATTTTATCTAAGTGCAACTTATATAAATATATTTGAAGACGCGAGATGTAAGACCGACATCTAGGATTTTCGAAAGAATTAGCACACAGAGGTTCCGAATCTGGAGCCGTTCCGTGAAATTTCTGTTCTCCCTTAACTCCTAGGACAGAATGTCACGATAAAATTAAAAATAATAATAAACAAAAACTCATAAATGTAATTTCATAATTTTTTAACTTTAACTTGGCACCGACTTCTAAAAAAGTATTTAATGGTGGTAGATTTTGACTGTTGAATAGAATAGAGTAACTTGTTTTTTTATAGAGGGTGAGTTTTTTTTGATGATCAGTATGTGGATCTCGGAAACTAGCGGAGATAGAGCAATGGTTAAATTGGAAAACATGTGCAGTTTTACTGGCCCAATTTAATGACACTTTCCGATTTTTCTAAAAAGTCATGGCTTACTAGATATTTTCAAATAACTAAATTCTGTCGATTTAGTCAAATCCCTCTAGCTCCTTTGTTTTTGATTTTATAAAAATAGTGTAAATATCAAAATTGAAGGGAATTGTATCCCGAATATGATTGTCATGTCCTCGTTTGCGTGACAGCTCTTGTTTTCGAGATATGACACAAACTTACCTTTTTTTGAATGGAAATCATAGTTGGCTATGACCTCAAAAAATCGGACATTTTTAGAGCTTTTCAACGATGTAAACTCGATATAGTTATTCATAAAAATAACGGAGTTATGGATGCTTTTCTCTCTTATTTTCACTTTTAACGTAGTTAGCCATGAAAAAGAATAATTTATTAATGACTATTCCAAAAAACATTGAACGGTTTTTTATTAGGAATATCAGATATAACGAAAAAACTAAATAAGTAGGTGCTTACTAAAAACTTAAGAAATTAAAGTACATAATAATGGTTACAATTTATATTCGAAAAGTCCACCATTGTTATTTAGACAAAAATTGCATCTTTTTAAGATTGACATTACCGCTTTCCTCATAGACCGCCTATCAATTTCTTCAATTGCTTGTAATACCGCCTCACTTAGGTCACCAACTGTCTCAACTTTCTTTTGTAAACTTTGTTTTTTAGCGCACCACATAAATAGAAGTCTATAACTGCCAAATCGGGAGACCGGGGTGGCCATTCGCGTGGGCCATTTCTTCCTATGCAAGAGTTTGGATAGATATTATCTAAGTGTTGTCTTACTAATATCGAGTTATGAGCAGGTGCTCCATCATGTTGGAACCACTCAATTTCTAAACGAGTTCTCAAATTCAAATTATGCAACATGTCTTGAAAAGTGTATTGCTAGAAATGCAAGTAGCGCTCCCCAGTAAGTGATTCGTCATAGATAAAAGGCCCCAGAATAGTAGACCCTATGATACCACACCAAATATTAAAACCAAATTTTATTTGGGTTCGTCTTTGTTCTACATGGATAGGGTTTTCTTTAGCCCAGATATGCTCATTGTGTCTATTGAACATACCGCAGTTAGTAAATCTAGTTTCATCTGACCATAACACCTTTAATGGAAACTACTGTTCGATGAGATGTGCCAGCTTCTGTAGCAATCTCACGAGTTGATGTAGATGGATTTTGATTTACCATTGCCAAAACATTTATTTGTGCTGCTTCGTTAATTTGATTACGTTCCTTTGGTGGTTTAGTAAAAGATCCATATCTGCGTAAACTATTGTAAAGCCTCTTAAATGTACATAGAGCAGGTTGATGACGATTAAAATATCTATGAAAGTATTCCTCAGCTGCACGAACTGAATTTTTATGGCATATGATATAACATTCCACCATATTCAGTTTTTCTTCGTTAGAATATTCCATTTTATCACGAAAACTTGTCAATATCGACTGTCAGTTCAGCACTACTAATGGAATTACTCTCAAATGAGGAAACGTCAAAGTGAAAACAATCTTTTTCATGGCTTCCTACGTTAAAAGAGAAAATAAGAGAGAAAAGCATCCATAACTCCATTATTTTTATGAATAACTATATGGAGTATTAAATCGTTGAAAAGCTCTAAAAATGTCCGATTTTTTGAGGTCATAGCCAACTATGGTTTCCATTCAAGAAAAGATAAATTTGTGTCATATCTCGAGAATGAGAGCTGTCACGCAAACGAGGACATGACAATAATATTCGGGATACAATTCCCTTCAGTTTTGATATCCACATCTTTTTTATAAAATCAAAAACAAAGGAGCTAGACGGATTTGACTAAATCGACAGAATTTCGTTTTTTCAAAATATCTACTAAGCCATGACTTTTTACAAAAATCCGAAAGTGTCATTAAATTGGGCCAGTTAAACTGCAAATCTTTCCCAATTTAAACATTGCTCTATCTCCGCTAACTTCCGAGATCCCCATACTGATCATGAAAAAAAACTTACCCTGTGTAAAGATGAATCCAATAGTATTCGATTATTCGTTTAATGTTCAGACTATTGAGCGATGCACTATCTATCATATGAGGTCCTAGGTATATATTTCGATCATAAATTCTCATAATTTGCAAATCGTCACTGCGATCGTTGGGTTTTATTTTGCGAAATTTCAACAGCGTTCATAAGGTAATGTTTTTATTTTCACACTCGGGTTCAGTTCTTGTATTTATTTAAAAACACAGTCCAACTCACTCTAATTTATTTCCACTACTTTAACACAATTTATATTCACAGGAAACTATTTACATTTTATCTTAACTATACAATACCACCGACGAAAATTGAATGCCTCCTATCCCCAGCTGTTCATATTTATATATTTATCTTGGAATTGTCTGGTACGTCCACGAACCATCGGGGAACTCTTTCATGTTCTGGAAGCTTTAAGGGAATTCCCAGTAACGGCAGCGGTCCGCCTGTTGAGAGACAAACATTTCGGATTCCCAGAATTTATCGGAATAATGTCCCTTCCACGAATAGGTTGATGGCCGATTGCACCAGCTGGCGGATGAATTCTCGTAACAATAACATATCCGATTATTGCAATCTTATCTGGCATCCTGTCTACAAGATTCACCATAAGCGTGAAAAAATTCCTAAAATTTCTCACCTTCAGCACAAAATAATCAAACCTATTCTGTGCCTTCAGTTTCAGTTACTAGAAAATTCTCTTGTCAATTGTCTCCATTTATTGTTTATGAGTTGTACTTTGCCGTTTAGTTAAGGTACTTTTTAAAGTCGGTTTTTGGTTTTTTAAAAACATATTGAAATAATTTAAACTTAAAAAAGAATCTACCACAATTTAGCTTGGAATAAACATATTAAAAAAACAACAACCGACTTCAAAAAAAAAACTTAACTAACTCGCTGTTACAATAAAATTGTAAAAGAGAATTAGTTAAGTTCTTTTTTTGAAGTCGGTTGTTGTTTTTTTTAAATATGTTTATTCCAACCTAAATTGTGGAAGATTCAGCCTTATAATTCCTCTCCTAAAATAAAGTTTTCTTTCACGTATACGACAGTAAGACACAGATATATTTTCGATAATTTGCAATATTGTTAAATTTCCAAGAAATCGAAGGCAGAAGTTGTCACCTTCAAGATGTATATGCCCGCAAATATCGATGTAATACACTAAAATTATCGATGACAGCAAATTGGCTACAACCATCGACGACATACTTAAGATGCATTACCGAATAGACAAATTTAGCGACAAAGAAGATCTCCAAACATGGTTTTTACGTTTAAATCACGACAAACATGTCAAAACAATGCGTGAGAAAGGAATTAGCTAAGTGGAAATTGTCGTTGAGAGTCAAATAAATAAAACGGATACACAATTAATTCGACAACATCATTAAGGAAACGTTCCAAATTATTTGATGTGAAAAAATGGGTTTTGTAAACAGTCTCTAATTGATCAATTACAATTAGTATGCAATCCGCTTCTTCTATTAGTCTCCCACGTTGATTTTTGTATATAATACACATTAAAGGTGTTTTAAGAAAAAATAATAAAGGTAATTACGCAATTTTAGAATTAATTGAAACTATTAATTGATGTTATTATTTAAAGTTTTTTACCGTGTAATGGAAATTCGTACTAATAAGTTATAAATTGTAAATAATACATCATTAGTGTAGGTTGTTGGATTTAATTTAGTAATGAATGGATAATGTTATTATAATTCCGTGACCAAGACTTGATTATTATAATTTCCCTAACACATACTGTAACATGTAATGCTAGAAACGTTGCGTCAAAGTGTAGCCATATCCATATTTAATAATTTATATTTAAAAAAGAACCGACTTCAGACATATCTTCTTTTTTATCTGATTTTTCTGTCTATATTTAATGTTTTTTGGAACAGTTATTAATAAATCAATCTATTTCATGGCTAACTACGTTAAAAGTGAAAATAAGAGAGAAAAGCATCCATAACTCCGTTATTTTTATGAATAACTATATCGAGTATTATATCGTTGAAAAAATCTAAAAATGTCCGATTTTTTGAGGTCATATCCAACTATGGTTTCCATTCAAAAAAAGATAAGTTTGTGTCATATCTCGAAAACGGGAGCTGTCACGCAAACGAGGACATGACAATCATATTCGGGATACAATTCCTTTCAATTTTAATATTTACACTTTTTTTATAAAATCAAAAACAAAGGAGCTAGAGGGATTTGACTAAATCGACAGAATTTCGTTTTTTCAAAATATCTAGTAAGCCATGACTTTTTACAAAAATCCGAAATTGAGATCCCCATACTGATCATCAAAAAAAATCACCCTGTATAACATTATATTTGGGATCAAAAATAACTATTTCAAGTGCACATTTAATTTTATTTATAGTAGTGTAGCCTCGAAATACAACAGCAAACTACGGCTTTCTGAATGACTATTACAATCAAAATTAGTCGTTGTATATCAGAACATAAAGATACGAGAGTTCTCGGTGCGATGGATGACATCTCTAAATTTCTAGACGGACGTACCGGTATAGAATTTTCTCGAACTACCATGGGCAGAAGTTTTATTTACAGCCAATGGTCAGCAACAATATTAATAGATTAGTTTAATAATAAACTCTATGAAGTTCTAAGACTTTTACTAATGAATAGTTTTTTAGTAGGCCTTGGGTGTAGTCATATGAATTGAACAATTATTTTGTCATGGATTCTATCATCTTGGCCAAATTTATTTGGAATCACCTCGATGGTACAAAATTACCAAAAAATAGTTGAAGATACTGTGACGGGAATTCTTCCGATAATTCCTGGAAGCGACTTTCATCCGATATTTCGGCGAATCCGAAATGTTGTACGCCTGGCGGATCGAGGTCGGCGGCTTGCGTTGATGATGTTCTCGAAGCAGTCTAGTACATGAAGGAAATCTCCCGGCGGCTCTTTGACGTTCTGGAGAATTCCGAGAACAAATATATAAATATGGAAGAGGTGACGGAAGCATTAATTCAGTATTAGATTGCCGTATATTAAAGGTAAATTGTAAATAGATCTGTGAATATAAATTACAGTAGTGGAAATAAATTATAGTGAGTTGGACTGTGTTTTTAAATAAATCCAATAACTGAACTGAACCCGAGAAGTTTAAATAAAAACATTGTAATACGTAAAAATCGGTTACATTAAAATATATCAGCAGACACCAAATCTAGTAAAACTATTTTACTTTCACTTTTCATACAAAATAAACAAAAACCAAAACTAGCTGTCGAAAAGGCGTAAAGTGTGAAAAATAAAGGTTTGGTGTTTAAATTGGGTACAAAAATTGAATTGCAATCCACTAATTATATTCCACGGATTTAATAAAATGTCTTCTAGAATTAAATATATGTTTAATTTACAGATTTCGGGGAATACATTCCCAAATCATATTACATCATCGATCAGAACGGCCACAAATCAGAAGTTGTATACATCAGAAGTCGAAGAGATCTCTTACCAATATTGAGACCCAGAAGGATGGCATCCTCCTCATCAGCGCACGCCAGCGCTAGCGCTTCTGCCTCAGCTTCGGCTGGTGGCGGAGGTGGTGGTGGGGGTAGTGGAGGTTAGTAGAAACTCACTCTTAATTTAATTTTCACTTATCTTATTGTTTTGACAGTCCTTAAACCCTACGTACTACTGTATTATGTATTTTATAGTGCATAAATGAGTTATCTACCTGCTATTCAACTTTTTTGTCGGCAAAAATAAATTAATGTAGTTTAGATTTGAAACCAAACATATGCATTTGATTTGATGAATTTACAGCTGTTTTAAACTAACACTCCATCCATCATGAGACAAAACAACTGACCGATTTGTTTTACACGTGAATTTGGCAAGGTTCTTGAGATCAGGGGGTCTAGAGACGAACTTCGGGGGGATATCGAGCTTCAGGAAGGGAGGACGACAACCTGCTTCAAGAGGCGATCTCAGACGTAACTGGAGGGGGCTCTCTATGTTTTTAGACACATTGTGTTTTGTAAGCTATTGCTTTACAATTGATTTATCTGCATATTTCTTCGTTTAAGTGTTGAGCTTACTGACTTAGGCTCCCGGATAGGACAGTCTCTTTCCCATCGCTAGCCCTTTGATCGCTTCGTTCAGAATATCGTTGTCTTATTACCCTCAATGAAAGCTTGCCCTACTAAGATAAAATTCACGTCATCAGGTTGATCTGCTTATAATTGTTATCATGAATTCTTACAGAATCTTCACTCCCTTTCCTAGTTCCAATGTTGTTTTATCTGTGTGCTATGGTAGAATGTAGTAGTGAAGTATGTGTAAAAAGGTTGTGGAATTCTGCTCCGTCCAAGTAATTTCAGATACGAGGCTGCCTTTTATATTTCGGGATTAGAGAACAAAAACAAATATTAATCATCGAAAATCGCTTTATTGTTTTTCAAAATATTCCCCATGAAGATCTATACACTTTTGCATGCGTTTGAACCAATTGTCGAAGCACTTTTTCCACTCTGACTGAGGTATCTCCAAAACATGTATTCTAAACGCAGCAACCGCTTCTTCAGGTGTCGAAAAACGTTGACCTCTCAGTTTGTTTTTTACGTACGGGAATACAAAGAAGTCATTTGGTGACAAGTCAGGACTATACGGCGGATCACTCATCAAATCGATGTTTGGAGTGGTCAAAAATGCAGTTGTTTGAGCCGATGTGTGAGAGCTCGCATTGTCGTGGTGAAGAGTGATCCGTCTTCGGCGGTTGGTTTTCCTCATTTCTTGGAACACAACTGGCAAACAAATGGTTGTGTACCACTCAGAATTGACTGTTCTGCGTTGTTCTAGTGGTACGGTTGCGACATGTCCAGTTTTCCGGAAAAACAGGCGATCATTTGCTTGGAAGTGCTTCGTGCGCGAACAACTTTTGTTGGATTCGGCTCATCTTGAAACACCCATACAGTCGACTGCTGTTTATTTTCGGGCTCATACGCGTAAAAAAATCCACGATTCATCACCTGTCACTATGTCATAAACGTGTTTTGAAGCACCGTGATCGTATTTTTTGAGCTTTTCTTTCGAGCAATCGACACGAGTTTTTTTTTAAACGATTGACAAATTGTGTGGGATCCAACACGAACAATTTTTTTGACATTCAAATGTTTATGCAATATTGAATGTATGCTGGTCCTACTAATGTGTAAGGTTGACTCAATCTCACGATAGGTCACATGACGATCTTGCAATATCAGTTCGCGCACAGCATCAATGGTTTCCGGAACAACCACTGTTTTTGGACGACCTTCACAAAATTCGTCTTGGAGTGAACTACGACCTCGATTGAATTCACCATACCATCGATAAACAGTGATCCTTGATGGAGTTTCATCGCCAAAAATTAAATTAAGTTCATCCATGCACTCTTGCTGACTTTAAGTTACTGTAAACAACACATAGCGCTCGTATGTCAAAACGTTCTGAGTACGTATAACCTCAAAAATGTCAAACTTTACGATAGAGCTGTCAGTTGTCAGATTGCAACACTAGGGTTGTCCAATACCGAAATATAAAAGGCAGCCCTTTTGAATGTCTAAGCGGAGTAACTGGCTACGCATAGTTCTACTCCGTTTTTACATACTGTAGTCTAAAATTCTTTTGTCACATAAATTTGGTAGTTATAGATTATCCAGATTACATAATAGTTCGAGGCTAGTTGTATGTAATCGAGATTTCAACTGTTTTAATTTAAAGAAGTGTTATATATGTTACGAAAGATATATTAGATTGAAACAATGTGTTATTTTATAAACAATAGTTGATCAATTCCCACTTGGTAATGATCAAATAATAGAAATTTTTGTCCTAAGATGAGCGAGTTAAACGCCTGATTACTTAACTAATCGATCTTACATTGTTCGCTGTATCCTCTTTTTCTCCTTGATTGGTTGCATTTTTTTCACACAGTCATTTCCTATATGAATTGGATTTCAGAGTTGTTGTATCTTTAAATAACCTGGTGTTAGATAAATTTTCCATCATCTTATACGTTAAGCTTAATATGCCAGTTTATAAAGCAAAATTTAACTCATTTTCGGAAATAAAATTCAACAGCAATTCGTTTATATTAGTCAGTAACAGTTTATAGATAATTATGGTTAAGATTTTAACAGCAAACTTCTAGAAATAAACGATTTAAATAATACAAACCTGCAAAAATACGAATTTCTTTTGTGTTCTTGCTTATATAATGAAAAGTAAGGGAGGTATCGTAATACCGTCTACAGGAAAGTTTTAGAGAATAGGAAATCCTTCTTAATGTTTATACATCCTGATTGGATCATTTTTTACTGAGTAAACTCAGAAAAACTGGTCAAAAGTGGATTTTTTTCAAAAATTTATAACTTTCTGGTAAGTAATACTGGAATATTAGTCATCGTCAAAACGATATTTTATAATATTAAGTTTATATAGGCTCACTGGATACAACTGAATAAGTACTTTTTGAAAAATTCGAATTTAAATAATTTAGAGAGCTATTTTGCACATTCCACTTTATTAACGAGACTAGTCCGACCGGGATATACTAAAGATATTTTGAACGTTCATAAATTCCACTTCAATTTGTCTACCTTGGCTTTTCGCTATAATGCCGAGAACTTGGTATAAAATGATAGTAAACATTGCATTAAATATACGAATATGCGACAGCCAGCCAGTGGTGCACTGACAAAAGCTGTCAAGACACTTGGAAGGATCTAGAATTTTATTAAAGTGGGGACACGAGATGAAAATTATGGTATATTGTATTATTATTAAGTTAATGGTTACCTTTATACAGTTTACTGATATTAATTAAATGACTTTTTTTCACTAACTGGATTCGCCAGTTTCAGAACATCGGAGAGTCCATCGTTTAAGTCAAATTTCATAAGCAGTATTAATACAGTTTACGGCACTATGACAAAAATCCAAGATAAATGAAGTAAAGTGTATTTTATAAGCTTTCAAAGTATATTTTGCATATCGCTATCGAACTATCGTGGGTAATACGATACGTCCTGCAAAATATGTCATTAAATTATTTAAATTGCAATCATGCAAGGTCTACTTAACGTACAATATCGATCTTCAGCGTTATTAGGAGGCATTAATTTGAAGATTTTCTGATTCTCTACAATTTTTCTATTGACGGCATTATGAACTGATCATTACCTTTTACACTATAAGCAAAAAACAAAAATACCCCATATTTTTGGGGGTTTTTAAGGCTCAAATAATGTACTTCTACGAGTTTGCTTATGACACCTAAAAATCTCTATTGACTGGTGTATAAGAAGTTTGAACGAAGGTTACCAAAAAGTTTACGAAAAATTGTCGGACATTTTATACAAAAGAGAAAAAATTATCTCAGATGTATTAATAGAATGTTAATAGATTCAAGATCATTAATTATAATCACTAAATGAAAACCGTAAGGTTTAATTACAGAACTGAATCGCATTAATTAAAAACAAACGACAAGAGAAATAATAACTCCTTGAAGAAAAAAAAAACATATCAGTGAAAGAATTTCAACAAATCTCATTACATGACTGGAAAAAATACAATAACAACTAATATGTATAGAAAAACTGAAATCACCCTTTTGCATAACCAGAAAACGTTTTGTAAAGCCAAAATAATCCAACGCAATTGAAGAAAAAAAATAGTCATGGTCCAGAATTCACTAGAATGATCGTTCCCTAAATTGGCCGTCGAATAGATGTTTCGAGAACACTCCAGAAAGAACCTTATCGTGTACATAAATAGAGTCTAACTTGTAGATTGAGAGTTGATTCTTAAGTTTTTGTGGATAAAAAATTATAGTAAATTTTCTTGGTCATCGTTCACATAGTTTATAACTAATTATTCTTAGGATTCAAGTCCTTTTCACAATAGCTGCGTATGTCTGCTTACGCTTCGGTCTTTATTGCCTTGAATTCCGAAATCTTTTGTTTGTTCGACGAAGAGGTCAATGAGTGGATGTTTCGAGAATACTTTGTTCTTTCTAGCTAGAAAGAACTTTATGGCGTACATAAATACAGTCGAAATTGTAAACTGAAAGTTTGTTCTCTAGTTTTTATGGACACTAAATAAATCGAGTGGTTACTGGATAGCAATAGGACCAGTTTACAACTGATCCTTAAGAATTTTAGAGAATGACGACGTTTTGATTATATCGCATCAGGCTTACTTCAACTCAACCACCGAGGTTCCGCAATTTATTTACTCAAATTAGAAAGGCAATATCAAACCTACTAGAATAACAGTTCTACAATTTAGACGGCGAATAGATGTTTCGAGAAAATGCTAGAAAGAATTCTATGGTATACATAAATATAGTCGAAATTGTAGACTAACAATATACTCTTACATTTATATGGGCATTAAATTGATCCTATGATTTTTAGTTAGCCACATAATTGATCGTTCCTAGAATTTCACTAGAATGACGACGTTTCGACTGGATGAGTTCTGTCCTCTTCAAGTCTTTTATTTCAACGTGTAGTCATTAACAAGATCTTTTTTCGGGCAAAACATATCACGGAGTTTAAATTAAAAAATAAAATTGTTTTTAGAAAAATTTGAAATTTTAAATGATGTTCCTATAGCAAAAAAATAATAATAAGGCAGTTTTAATGATTATAAAGTAGCAATGTGCTCTGGTGTTTGGGATTATTTTCGAATTTAATCACCTTCCTCTATTGTAAATCGTAATGCAAATTAAATGTACCGGAACAAATAGGCGACACAGCATTGACGGGTTAAAAACAATTCGGTATCATCACAGTTATGTTCCATTTAGAATAATAATAATTCTTCCGTAAATACTTTTTTCCGTTTTTGTTCATTGGTATTAAACTCGGATGGTTGTTGAACCGTTGAAGGAATTTTAAAATCCAGAACGGTGACAAAAAATACACACGATCTGCAGTATTTAAATTCTATGTTAATTTTGTTCGTGAGATTGACTTCTGCGGGCTACTTTTACGACGTGTGATCGGTACAGTTATTCAAAGTTCGTACATTTTTGGTACTACTTGTAAATTTACCGTTATTGTATGTCAAAAGAACGAAAAATTTTAGTTTAAATATATATATATATATATATATATATATATATATATATATATATATAGTGATGGGCAAATGTGTGGAACCAAGTGAATATCTCTGGAATTATTAGAGATATCAAAATGAAATTTGGAAGGTGGATACTGCAGTAGATTGCCTATTTGTTTCCAAATTTTTTTACAATTTTGAACTTCCTGTTTTACCGGAAGTAATGTCGATTTTAAAATTTGCAATGAAGCACCCTGTATAGTATTTTAGTTTCTGATGAAACATTTTATTGCGAATACAGAAATATCAGGCTTGATATTGTTTACTTCAATACCTACCGAGATATTAACAGAAAAGTAAGTAAGGAAAGGAAAAATTCGATGGTAGCTAAACTCGGTTCAGATTTCATTTACGCCCGATATAAACAAACCGCTCGGTAAGGATTTGTATTTCTATTGGCCAATTGGTGGCATTATACCGTCACAGCCAACAGCACTGCTTGTTCCATAGTTGAATACACGTGCGTTTGTTTAAATCAGACGCAAATTAAATCTGAATCAAGTTTAGTAGTTCATGAAATTCATTGCAGAAGTGACAGTAGTTGTCAAAATAAGTTATTAGTTTTTTTTATTTCAAGGTAAAAAGATTGTATTGTTTTAATTTGATCGTAAAATGGCCGAATTAAGTGAAAGAGAAAGAATAGAAATATTAATGATTGGGTATGGGGAGAGGAAAAGGACGCATCAAGAAGCTTGTGACCTTTTTAACATTGTTCATCCGAATACACAAATTTCCCATTCAGTAGTGACAAAAACTTTACGAAGGTACGACACAATTGGAACAGTTAGCAATTTACCAAAAAGTGGACGGTTAAAAAGTGCAAGTAATGAAGGTGTAGCTCAAAATGTTGCTCTATCTTTGGAAGAAAATCCTCACCTATCCACTACCGACCTCGCCAATATGCATGGAATTAGCCGTCATTCAGTAGGAAGGATATTAAGGCGAGAAAAATATCATCCATACAAAATTCGCCTCGTTCAAGAACTCTCCGAAGACGATTTCGACAGTCGTTTGCAATTTTGTGAAACGATGATGGATATTTGTAACCGTGATAATAATTTTATAAGAAATGTGGTGTTTTCAGACGAGGCTACATTTTGTTTAAATAGTACGGTTAATCGACATAACTGCCGCTACTGGTCGCAAAGTAATCCTAATTGGGTACAAGAGGCTCATACACAACATCCCCAAAAATTGAACGTTTGGGCCGGCATTTATAACAACAGAATCGTGGGACCCTTCTTCCTACAAGAAACTTTAAACGGAGATAGGTATTTACAGCTCTTTGAGACACAAGTTATTCTGGCATTGGAGGTAAATGGACAAATACCAAATAATATCTGGTTTCAACAGGGCGGAGCACTACCTTAATCCACTAGACTATTTTCTGTGGGGTTACTTAAAGTCTAAGGTTTATCTTGATAGACCTAATAATTTGCAAGAATTGGCTGCAAGTAATAGCTAATGTTACTAGAGAATTTAAAAACCGACTTGCTTATTGTCAAGAAGTAAACGGTGCTCAGTTTGAACATCTAATACATTAAGTTTAGTTAAGTTAAGTTTCAATGTTTTGAAAATCACTTAGATTTAGTTAATAATTATGATTATGTATTTCTTTAATGGATATTAGATTTTTCCTTTCCTTAATTACTTTTCTGTTAATATCTCGGTAGGTATTGAAGTAAACAATATCAAACCCGATGATATTTTTGTATTCGCAATAAAAATTTTCCTCAGAAACTAAAATACTATACAGGGTGTTTCATTGCAAATTTTAATATCGACATTACTTCCGGTAAAACAGGAAGTTCAAAATTGTAAAAAAAATTGGAAACAAATAGGCAATCTACTGCAGTATCCACTTTCCAAATTTAATTTTGATATCTCTAATAATTCCAGAGATTTTGCTTGGTTCCACACATTTGCACATCACTGTATGTGATAAATGCGTATTATATTTACATCAATATTCTTCACATGTTAAATAAAAAATCTGCTCGTCGTCCAGACTCGAGACCCATTGATATTTTTCATGATACTCTTAATTGAGAACTGTAGATTCAATATTTCTTTAATTTAAGATCCCAAGCACACTGAATATTAATTTGTGAATACATTTAAATTAAGTAGTTTTAAAATAATTGTTGTTATATTGTTTACAGAACATACCAGTTTTTCTAACTTTCCAATAATATGTATGCAAATTTTATTTGAATTTTCTTTAAACCATTTTTATTGAGTTTTGATGTAATTGGCAATTCTTCTAAATGGTAACTTCGTATTTTTTAAAGTAAACAGAAAGCCTTCGTTAAAAACTCATCTTTGGAGTTCATCTCAAATAATGTTCGAAATTCTGGGGTCAAATAGAAAAAAAAGTAAAAACAAATTTAACATGTTCTTATATTATAATTAAATATTTTGATTTAATTGATATATTTTTGGTGGTCGATTTCAATACATTTTACTTCAGTTGGCCTTAAATAGCCCTAAGAAAAAGTTCAATGTTGCTAAATCCGCTTAACTCGGTGTCAATTTAATATGCCGATTTCGATCAATCCACACCCTTTGCAAAAACTGTACGTCATAAATTTTTATTTTTTTTTAATTTGTGTCAGTGAGTCCATTTTTTCCTGGGTCTTTAAAGGGTATTCTTTCCTTACATAGTAACCGGTTTAGGCAATATCTCACATTTCAGTTCGTTTTGTTTAGGAAACAGATATATAGATACTGTTATTATAATAATTATAATAATTTGGCTCCCTTTATAAAAATTTTTTAATACTGATTAATTTTACACTGAATTAACCCCAATTAATTGGGATTCTGAAGTTTGCTGCTTTTTATACAGGGTGCTCCAAAAGTATGGAAACCCCTGAATGTTTTGGCATTTCCCCCTGGCTATTTAAAGATGAGTTTGACTACTTGATTTGACGGTCATATCAAGGTCAAATTCATTTTATCAAATGAAAATCTCCATTTTTATATCAGAATCAGAAAGAGTGGAAAATTTTACGTCCAAAATACCTTAAGCCTGATCTAGGTCATGACCTTGACCCTGATCTTGGTCATGGCCTTAACCACGACAAATGTTAAAGTGATTTTTACAAACTGGAACCTCGTTAGATAGCCAGGGAAAAATTCTAAAACTTATGTATATAACATTTAAAAAAATACATTTCTGAAGAATTATTCAGGGGTTTCCATCCTTTGGACCACCCTGTATATTAAACCAGCATTTTTACTCCCAAATAGCTTTTATATAATACTCTCTTTGAGCTGTCATTCCTTTGTACGCAAGACAATATATATTATATATTTATATATAACAAATATTGTTTCTGATTAGGGAACCTTCATCAGTTGCGCTTTCCTCTCGAACACTTCTTTATGTATTTGATAAATTTCGTTAAACTTGAAGACGCGAGATGTAAGACCGACATCTAGGAATTTCCAGAGAATTAGCACACAGAGGTTCCGAATCTGGAGCTTTTATATAAGAACATAAAAAAATACAACTTCTTTAGTTTGATTTGTTGTTATGAAGTTGACATTTATTTTTATTTTCCAACTATTCTTTATCTAGCCATTTGAATTTTGTCAATTTACTTATTTCGAAGGAAAAAACTACTACTGCCATGTAATAAATCACGTCAGTATACAAGGTGATATTAAAATTCAGTCAGTTATTTTATCAGCTTAGAGAAACACTTAAGGAAATTCGACACATCAAAAATCATTTGTACAAATTTTCAAAGCATTGTTCTGGAATGGTCTGCTTGATTACCAGATCTTAATTCATTGAACTTTTTTACGCTTTATTTTAATCTTAATTGTATAGTAATAGATCATTTTTGATTTTTAGTAGTTATCACTGTAGTTGCACGTAATTATGTGATCTTTACTGCTAGGTATAACAATCGCGACAGTATACAGGGTCTTCTTAAAGATGAGTCAATTATTTCATCAGCTCAAGGGATGTGGATACACCAAATCGTTCATATACATTTTCAAATCGTTGTTGTGAATTGGCCTGCTTAATGACCAGATCTTACTTCGTTGAACTTTTTTATAAATTATTTTAATTTAAAGTGCCTACTAATGGATCTGGAAGAAATATCATTGTTCATTCGTTTTTAGTAGTTTATCACTGTAGTTGCTTAAATATGTAATTGTCCATTAATACAATAATGGAACTACTAACATTTTGTAGAAAGCCAACATATTTTCAACTTAATGATGACTTCTACCAACAAGATTTTGGCATGGCAATGGGTTCCTGTCTGCCTCCCGCTTTAAGCAACATTTTTTTTTGAAAAATTTGAATAACAAACAATTTTCTCAAAACAGATTAAACCTTTGGTTTGGTGGCGTTATGTTGATGACATATTCGTTATTTGGGAACATAATCTTTAGGATTTACATGCATTACTTAACGTCATAAACAACACACAACAAACTATTCAGTTTTCACTAGAACTTGAACTTAATAACAAATTACCATTCTTAGACATTTTAATAACCAAAACACAATCGACATTTGAAACAGAAGTTTACAGAAAACCGACTCATACTAACAGGTATCTCAACTTTAACTCTAATCATCCAAATTCAGTAAAAAGAGGTATCATTAAATCTCTATATGGCAGAGCAAAAACAACTGTTCTGACATCAATAAATTCAATGAAGAAAAAACGTTTATAAAAAAGGTACTTCCTACCAATTATTACCCTAATAAATTTATTAATAACGAGTTAAACAAAATCGAATACCAAACAAACCCTAACAACCAACATCAAACTTCACCAAGCAACACTGACTCCCAAGATAATCACATTAATGCAATAACTATACCATACATACAGGGTCTATCAAAAAGACTAAAAAAAGAGTGGGAAACAGATATAATATCAAAATATCATTTAAAACAAGAAATACACTAAAATCAATTATATCAAAAACCAAACCAAATAACACAACTCAAAATACAAAAAATGGCATTTATAAAATCCCTTGTGAATGTAATAAATTCTATATTGGAGAAACCTCTAGATCTCTGAATGTTCGAATAAACGAACACAAAAATTACATAAAAAAAAGACAATTTGAAAAATTCAAAATTTGTGAACATGCTTGCGACTTTGGTCATAAAATACAGTTTCAAAATTCAGTTATATTACACAAAGAAGAAAACAACACCAAAAGAAAACTAAAAGAGTCTGCTTTAATTTTGTTACATGAAAACGATTGTAACGCCACTATCTCCGTAGAATTCAGTCGTTCCTGGTTGCCGATGATTAAGGAAGAAATTGCTAATGGTCATGTCCTTGTGAACAACCCAATATCGGGATAGTTCATACGGTTTTTCCTAGGTTTTCCCTTATGATTTTAATGAGATCACTGAATCAACAAAGCTCTTTGGTCGCATTTTTGGCGAATGCACTATCTTATAACAAAGTCGCACCTAGGAGCGCCACATAAAATTCTGAAGATCTCCCTTTCAAATTCTTCCAATTTGAAAGGAACTCTATGATTATATGATCTTTAGAAGTTTCTGTGATACCCTGTATATTACAAATAAAATTCTCTTAGTTACGTCAGAAATCAAATAATACACTGTCAAATATTTTAATTTACATTTGTGCCTTTTTTATCCAAATTTCTTAACCATTGACAACGGGATCTGACCTAGACCCCGAAACATTTGGAATATACAGCTTTTTTTTAAACTGTGTTTTTATTTCCCAAGAAGTAATTAGACATATGTCATTGTAGTTAAATTTTCATGTACAATTTTGGTACTTGTAGTACAATTTTGAGATCAGTTTATTGATGAATGTTTAAATTGAAAAAAATAGTGCATTCCATTTAAAAAACAAAAAAGGTTCAATAAAATAACTTCGCCAACTTGCAAAAATGAGTTTTTAGCAGAGAAAAAGTTACTCACTTGTCCTGTAGTTCATTCGCATTATAACTTTCTCCAAACATTTCTGTTCTCGATCAACTTATAATTGGCATTTTTTTTCAATGTGCTAAATGTAAACAAAAATATTTAATCAGATATAAAAGTTTCAAAAAAATTAACCTAATATTGTTTGCATTTAGGTTACAATCCAAATTTCGTGTTCCCCGATTTCTCAAATTTTGCATCTAATTTCGCCACGCCATTCGATGGACATGGTTCTGCTTTGAACGAGATACGTTCACTTGCAGGTTTCGGCTCCAGCGGGTTCTCTGGACGATCTGGTACCGGACACGGTTATCAAGGAGGCTCTGGAGGTCTAGGAGCCGGACAACAAGCTGGATATGCTGGGTAAGCAAAACTTGCGTTTATTTATATAGAAAAATAGCCTAAAAGACCGGTAATTTGATTCCTCGACGTTTTCTTGGACTTCCATTGTGTTGAATTGATTAATCTGCTATCGTCATCAGGTGAATGATGGGAAATTCAGATTATTTGTGGTATTTTTGGTTCGCTTAATCCCTTATCTCATTTAATCAGCGTCGCTTTTGAATTACCTTTGCCTGCTCCCAGTTGATCTTATGGTGTTCGGTCCATGCGTGATCAGCTATCCCAGACTTTGAGTAGCTATGCGCAGCTCCTTAACTCTGGTGTCCAGTGGTCGCTTTGCCTCCCAATGTAGAGACTGCCACATTCACAGGGTATGCTGTATATAATTTTTAGGAGTATCCAGCTTTTTTTGTGATCATGCTGCTCAAGGTGTTGTTGTTCCTGAGAATCATTTTGATATCTTATCCATGTTCAAAAAGTTTTTCCTACAAATTTTTAGTGTATGGTAATCATAAAGCTGTTATAGTAGTTTCTTCTTCCCGTCTAGGTTCTTCAAATGTTCACTTTTGATTAGAAACACCAATTTCAAAAGGAGCATTAAAAGAAACGAACACCAAAATTCGCACATCGATTTCTTGTACTTTTTTAAATATACAGAGTGGTTACAGTTCTGTGCTTTCTTTACTCATCCCCATAACTTAATTATATTTATATTCTTAAAGTGATAATATGAATGCCATACCAGTAGCGTGCGATGCTTTGACCTGGTATGTAGAAAAGAATTCTAAAGATGCCTGTGCTTGAAACATGTTATCATGTTAGGCATTTTAAGAGAGAAGTTAGGGTTTAAGAACAGTACTCTTGAAGATTTCAAAAACAAAAAAATTTCTGGAAAGTACCACGATCTTGCTATGGTAAACTATGGACGCAGTTTGTACAAAATGGGCGAATATTCGCAAGGCATTGGTGTATTTCAAGAAGCTACATTCAGCAGCGGTAGTACTCTGGCTTTAGCACTTTTTAACTCCCAGCAGTATGAAGCATTACATTGGCTTACACAGGAACAGAGTTCTCACTCGGATCTCCTTGTGGTTTTAGCTCCAATGCAGTACGTTTTCCAAGGTGAGGAGTCAGCTAAAATTTTATTATTTCAAAGTATTTAGTTGAGTCTGCCTTCACATTGGAGTCAGTATGCCACCTTATCTTTCGCACTTCTTCATCCGGTGTGGACGAGGACCGACCATCCACACAGGGGTACAATCTAGCTTTAGCGATGTCCCGTGCGAGGCTAACACCAGTTCGTTTGAGGTAGTCCACGCCGATGGGTCACACGTTGGACTTTCTACAAGTGTATTTCTTTTGATTTTCTGGACGAGACTGACATCCGCTTTCGAGGTGTAGATAACTCTACTTGCGGGACGCTTTGAGCTAGTTTTAGGTGTAACAGACAAGCGACGGTTCCACTGTTACCCGCCAGGTGGTCCATCGCCACAATCCCGAAGGAAAGCAGGTCTGACGACTACTTGTATTAAGACTTAACAAGTCGGCCTGGTTACCTTTTGCTCATTCCCGAAGGAAAGTGTGTCCGACGTACTAACTGAGTAAATTTTCACAGTGGTGTCACTAGAGTTTTGGGTTTAAAACTCTAACATAAAATTTTATTTTCTCTAATTCACCAACCGGAATATTTCTGGCATACGAGGGCTGCCTTTTATATTTCGGGATTGGACAACCCTAGTGTTGCAATCTGACAACTGACAGCTCTATCGTAAAGTTTGACATTTTTGAGGTTATACGTACTCAGAACGTTTTGACATACGAGCGCTATGTGTTGTTTACAGTAACTTAAAGGATTTATCTCGGCCAAAAAAAGGAATTAAATCGTGAACATTTTCGTGCGATTATTTTTTACAACTTTCGACGTGGATTAAGTCAGCAAGATGGATGAACTTAATTTAATTTTTGGCGATGAAACTCCATCAAGGACCACTGTTTATCGATGGTATGGTGAATTCAATCGAAGTCGTAGTTCACTCCAAGACGAATTTCGTGAAGGTCGTCCAAAAACAGTTGTTGTTCCGGAAACCATTGATGCTCAACTGATATTGCAAGATCGTCATGTGACCTATCGTGAGGTTGAGTCAACCTCACACATCAGTGAGATAGCATACATTCAATATTGCATAAACATGTCAAAAAAATTTGTTCGCGTTGGATCCCACACAATTTGTCAATCGTTCAAAAAAAGGCTCGTGTCGATTGGTCGAAAGAAAAGTTCAAAAAATACGATCGCGGTGCTTCAAAACACGTTTATGACATAGTGACAGGTGATGAATCGTGGATTTACGCGTATGATCCCGAAAATAAACAGCAGTCGACTGTATGGGTGTTTCAAGATGACCCGAATCCAACAAAAGTTGTTCGCGCACGAAGCACTTCCAAGCAAATGATCGTCTGTTTTTTCGGAAAAACTGGACATATCGCAACCGTACCACTAGAACAACGCAGAACAGTCAATTCTGAGTGGTACACAACCATTTGTTTGCCAGTTGTCTTCCAAGAAATGAGGAAAACCAACCGCCGAAGACGGATCACTCTTCACCACGACAATGTGAGCTCTCACGCATCGGGTTAAACAACTGCATTTTTGACCACTTAAAACATCGATTTGATGAGTCATCCGCCATATAGTCCTGACTTTTCACCAAATGACTTCTTTTTATTCCCGTACGTAAAAAATAAACTGAGAGGTCAACGTTTTTCGACACCTGAAGTAGCGGTTGCTGCGTTCAGAATGCATGTTTTGGAGATACCTCAATCAGAGTGGAAAAAGTGCTTCGGCAATTGGTTCAAACGCATGCAAAAGTGTATAGATCTTCATGGGGAATATTTTGAAAAACAATAAAGCGATTTTCGATGATTAATATTTGTTTTTGTTCTCTAATCACGAAATATAAAAGGCAGCCCTCGTATTCATTGAAAACTTTCTTGTGTCAGATTGCTAAATTTGGTATAAAAACTTTATGTTAACATTTTTTCTAAACTTCTAAACTTTTGAGATACATTGTAAAATTTTCAGAAAAAAAAAGTTTTTTATAATAATATTGCAATTATCTGTATGAAATTTGGAACACGTCTTCTGCATTGTATTTATAGAATGGTTTTTATTTGAAAACTACCATCCCGTATGGCTGTATACCTCAATAGTTAAAAGTCACATGAAATTTTTTGTTAAAATAGGCCCAAGAATCACGTTCTGAAATATTAGCATATCATTAAAGAATACCCTGTATATATCATCCAAAGCGCAGTAATACGTACAAAGGTGTGGAGTAAATAGCCCGAATACTGCCAGAAGTACACCGAAAATGAGGATTGCATATAAACTTAGAAAAGACGCAGTACATTTGTATGGAAACAAAGGTGATCAAAATTCAAGAGAGAAAAAGGAAACCATAAAAATATGTGAGAACTATAAACATTTAATGGTAAATTTTAATAACGATGGTACAGGAGATACAGAAATAAAATATGGAACATACAAAGCAAGAAGTGTAATTATATCTAGAACACATTGATCAAGATTTTGTTGGTCTATGGATCTGAGACCGGTAGAATGAAAGAACTAAGGAAAAAATAGAATAGATAGAATGTATAAGGGAGATTCATGAGTGTACAGGACCCGAATGATCGTGAATACAATAATAGGAATGACTGACAGTTTAGAACTTAAAGAGGATATCAAAAAAAGGTTAAGCAAAGACCAATAATGGAAAAAGTTGAAAATCAACTAGTATGGACATCTTATTAAAATGAACCCAGAGAAAATAATATGAACACTGATTAATACAGGGAAACAAATAAAGGGAACAAGGAAAAATTTTAGGTCAACTAAAGGAAGAAATATATAAGAAGCAGAAATACATCCTAACATGACGGTTGAAGAGGGGGGTAAGGTTCAGATGAAGAAGAGAATAAGAAGAAAAATATATTTTCAACAAGCCAGTGCTACTTGTCACTCAATTTATGAGACCATGGAATATGGAAGAAAAGAGAAATGTAAATTGACCATCAGTATCTTACGATCTGTCACCTTTGGACTAGGTCTATACCAACAAACCACTAAATATGTATGGCCTTGAGAACACCATTGGCACAACTAAAAATTTACCATCTAATTTGTTTGAACTAGTAATTATGAAATGGGCCATTTTGATTCGAATAATGCGAACAAAGCCGAGGAAGTTATTTAAATGATATAATCTTCAAAATATGATGTCACTAACTGCTCTTCAAATAAAATAAACATTAATGAAATATTACGGGTAATTTGTATTATGTCCTATGTTAAATTGTTTTGCTCTTATTTGTATATCCTCTATGATATCAACAATAAATAAATTCAATCTTTTCCAGGATGCAAATTATATGTTATAATAGCTTCATGTTTAAAATAAGTATTTGCATATTTACTTTAAATAATTTGCAATAATACTGGGTAAACAACTTTTGCCTTGAAATAAGTATAAGGGGAAAAACAAATTTAACAAGCTTATGTTTGTTTGCCTTAACTGATGCCGTTTGTATATTTCTGTTGTTTTATATTAACAACTAGATAGTTTTGCCAAATAATATATAAATATTATTAGAAAAAATATGGCGGTATTGAAAACAGTCAGTTGGTTTTCAAAAAACACAGTCATACTGTTTAAAATGTTTGAAATAGAAACTATAAATGTTTTATTGAGATTTTAACTAGTTAACGTTTATTTGACACCTCATTCATCTTCTTCTGAACAGGATTCCTACAGATGGCTCTGCTTTCTTGCCGAGGTGGCCATTCGCGTGGGCCATTTCTTCCTATCCAAGAGTTTGGATAGAATTATCTAAGGCCTTACTAATAACGAGTTATGAGCAGGTGCTCCATCATGTTGGAACCACTCAATTTCTAAACAGGTTCTCAAATTCAAATTATGCAACATGTCTTGAAAAGTGTATTGCAAGAAATGCAAGTAGCGCTCCCCAGTAAGTAATTCGTCATAGATAAAAGGCCCCAGAATAGTAGACCCTATGATACCACACCAAACATTATAATTAAATTTTATCTGGGGCCGTCTTCGTTCTACATAGAAACGGTTTTCTTTAGCCCAGATTGCTTATTGTGTCTATTGAACATACCGCAGTTAGTAAATCTAGTTTCATCTGACCATAACACCTTTAATGGAAACTGTGGATTGTCAAGGCACATGTCTCTAAACCATGTACAAAACAAAATACGTCGATGTTCGTCACCAGCATGCAAAGTTTGAGATACTGAAAGTTTGTACGGGTGGAACTTGTGCGCTTTCAGTACTTTAACTACAGTTCGTTGAGATGTGCCAGCTTCTGCCGCAATCACACGAGTTAATGTAGATGGATTTTGATTTACTATTGCCAAAACATTTATTTGTGCTGCTTCGTTAATTTGATTACGTTCCTCGGTGGTTTAGTAAAGATCCATATCTGCGTAAACTCTTAAATGCACATAGAGCAGGTTGACGACGATTAAAATATCTATGAAAGTATTCCTTAGCTGCACGAACTAAATTTTTATGGTATATGATATAACATTCCACCATATTCAGTTTTTTTTCGTTAGAATATTCTATTTTATCGCGAAAACTTGTCAATATCGACTGTCAGTTCAGCACTACTAATGGAATTACTCAAATGAGGAAACGTCAAAGTGAAGACAATCTTTTTCATGGCTACCTACGTTAAAAGTGAAAATAAGAGAGAAAAGCATCCGTAACTCCGTTATTTTTATGAATAACTATATCGAATATTATATCGTTGAAAATGTCCGATTTGTTGAAGTCATAGCCAACTATGGTTTCCATTCAAAAAAAGATAAGTTTGTGTCTTATCTCAAAAACGAGAGCTTTTGATATTTACACTTTTTTTATAAAATCAAAAACAAAGGAGCTAGAGGGATTTGACTAAATCGACAGAATTTTGTTTTGTCAAAATATCTAGTAACCCCTGACTTTTTACAAAAATGCGAAAGTGTCATTAAATTGGGCCAGTAAAACTGCAAATCTTTCCCAATTTAATCATTGCTCTATCTCCGCTAGTTTCCGAGATCCCCAAACTGATCATCAAAAAAAAACTCATCCTGTATAATTTAACATAAAAACTAAAAATACAACACAATAATTCTCTGAAAACTCCACTGGGATCATTTCTAAACTTCCCACCCTGTACTATTGTACGTTAATTAATTCTTATGGTCCATCACAGAATTGGGAATCCCCAAGAAATATCTTTTGTGACGAGTGCCCGCTAATTTAGTATGAGATCTTCTAACCACAAACTCGTGCAAGTAAATGATTCTAATATCTTTTTATCGACCTCTAATCTGTTAAACGAAGGTTAACTGGTTTTTATATTGTTATGTAATATCTGTGTCTTCATGAAATTCAATTGTTATTATTGTCTTTATTCTAATCTTCCTAGCTGTTGTCGTTCTTGTGAAATGGATTGTCCATTTTTTCCTGTGAAAAATTGGTATGAATAAATTAATAAATAATATCCGTAACGGATATGTCTATAAAAAGATTGAACTGCTGCCCACTTCATATAGAATATGCTAAAAAGTTGTATATCGTGATAAAATGCATCCTTTCACCACATATGTTTAGTCTTGTATCAAAAATCTATTAAGTACGGATTGTTCTTTTTTGCGTACATGGGGTAATCAAAAAGATATTTTGTTCTCATCCAAAAAAAACTTTCATGTTTATTATCGTGTAAATTAGAATCATAAATTAAACAAAAATTACGCTGGGAGTTTATAAAGAGAATGAAATATACAGGGTATGTCAAGAAAGAAATATAACGACCTTTTTTTTAACGTCAATTGATATTTCTTACTGTAGAATTAGACAAGAAAAACATACTTAAAGCATTATTGACTGCTTAAATGATTTACAAAAATAGTCAAAAACCCAATTCTATTATTGCTGTGTAGATACAAGAAACCATGAAGGATTTAAGTATAACTGAGGAAGCAGCACTAATGACAAAACCAACGAACGATTTTTTTTCAATAAATGTTAACTGTTAACTAACTCCGACTTTAGAGAAAGATTCAAAGATGGAAATGTATAAGATAAGGCATTGATAAGACGTAAGGCAATGTTTTGGGATTTACGTTTTTGTTATGAACAATTTTGAGGGTACATAAGAAAATTTGTGAGAATGAAAACATCTTTGTAATGATGTCATGAATATAATGTCTCAATTTTTGCTACAGTTTAAAACAAGTTTCGGGTAAAAATATTGCTGTATAGTTGTCTGAGGTCTTGTTTAGAGTTAAGTATATGTATATTATTGCATTGTTTTCCCAACCTCTTGATATGTTTTATGGTTACTACTTTTCTTTTCGTATAGTCCAAAGCTATTCTTTACCATTTTGTGATATAAATTTGATGATTTTCTGGTAATATTTCAACTTTTCTATTTGCTTAAGCTATGGCTGTTTCTACCTGTTTTTTTTAATTTTTTTTAATTTTTGAAATTTTTTAAGTTTTTAAAATTTTTAAATAACAAACTTCAGAAAATTTCACATATTTTTTTACACTACACGTGTTTCGCCATATTATGGCTTCGTCCAGCTGGTATAGATTATTTGGAGCAATGCTGTGTGATACTAATACTAGTTTAGTATACCTCAGAACAGTGGAGGTCCGAAGGGATGGGGTCAGAGAAAGCAACCCTCCCCCCAAAAAAAGAAACGTTAAAGGCAATTTGAAAAATCTCTTTAAATTAAAATTTAGGAAAATGTAATCAAAAACTATAACTATATTTATATAATTCCTATTTCAAAATATGTTATACCAAACTCACAATCGTATGTTTGTTGTAGGCCTATTCTGTTCTCACGTTTTGGTGAAGCAGAGGGACAAGGAATAATGGCATCGGGAGCAGCTCAAGGACCAAACGCAGCATTCAGTTCAGTCCACACGTCCAGTGAAAACGGCAAAGTCAGATATTCCGTAAAATCAGGCAAATACTAGGGCAGAGTACTGAATCATGTGCCAACACACCAATAATAATTGTGATATAATTAAGACGTAAAACGGGGTTATGTAAATTATAATGATCAAATAAAATACAAGATATTTCACTTATGTTAGTAAATATTTGGTAAATCCCTTGTGTTTATCAACATTCTTCAAATCTAAAATGTAAAAACACAGTTTTTCACCCTAACACCAAACCTTTATTTTAAACACTCAACGACGTTTCAACAACTTTAAGTTGTCATCTTCAAGGAGTAAACCCAAACTAAATAGAAATTACAATTTTCTCTAATGTATACCTACCACTAAACTTTTACTTAAGTAATTAGTACAAGGGGTAAATCCTAAGTACCTGAATTCTAAATAACAGATTTCAAAGATAAAAAGAACACAAAAACGAAAATTATATTTCGAGATTTACACTTTATTTTATAAACGACACGTGTTTCGGCATACAATGCCTTTATCAAGTTTCACAAAATACTAAAACTATTATTCTAACTACACCAATATATATACATATTACTTAACTAAACTAATTTTACAGAGCCATTAAAAAGATTTAAAAGTGGGGATGGATTAAGATCTAACTGGTTATTTAATAGTCTACCTGAATATTTATACCTGTTAATTTCTAGGGATTCTAATAGATTAATTTTACTGGGGTTATTTTCCAAATGTAATATATTTACAGTATCGTTAAAGTTGTGATTATCCTCTACTAAATAACGTGCATAATTAGATTTATTGTCTTGTGTGGAATAACTTCTTTTGTGCTCTCTAATACGAGTATTAAAATTTCTAAATGTCCTACCGATATATAGCTTGTCACAATTGCCGCAGTTGAGTTTGTATACCCCGGATTTACAATTACTATCTACTCTTGATTTATTATTCTTAATATATCTGGATAAATTATTTGAAGTTTTATAACTGATATTAATGTCTTGTTTTTCTAAAAATGATTTAACTTTATTACTTGTTTCGCCCAGGTAAGTTAAAGTTTTGAAAAAATCATAAGATCTTTTATCAATAGGATAAATTAAATTTAGAGCCTTATGGAACATTTTCTTTTTTACTAAGTTATCGATGAGATGGGGATCAAAACCGTTGTTTACTGATATCTGTTTAATGATGTTTAATTCTTTTTCGAAATTTAACGGCGTCAAAGGTACATTGATTAATCTATGATCATACTATAAAATGCAGACATTTTTTGTTGGTAAGGATGATAAGAACTACTATGAATGACTATGTCCGAATATGTAGGCTTGTGATAAATTGCAAATGTATGTTTGTTATTTATTCTGGTAATTGTCAAGTCTAAATAATTAATTTCATTATTTGTTTCTATTTCAGTCCTAAATTCAATATTTGGGTGTATATTATTAATGTATTCTAAAAAGGTGCTCAATTGTCTATTAGTTCCTGTAAAACATACCAAAATGTCATCAACGTATCTATACCAACAAGGAAATTGTTTTGATAGTGGGTGTTGAAAAATTTTTTTGTGTTCTCATTATGGATTTACATCAAGTATCAGCCGCAACAATTCAGTATTCAAAGATAAAGCAGATTTTATATAATGCAAATATGTAAATTAGGATAATCCTTAATTACGTACCTACTTTTAGGCTACATTATTAAGTAATGACGTTTTTAATACTTATTTTATGGATTCTTAGAAAGTAAACTATACAATGAACTGCATGGAATAGGACCCTTATCTGAATTCATTAGTTTACTATTTTTATAAATCATAATGCTTTCGTAAGTGTCCAGTTCCCCATAATTATTTACTTGTTTTACAAATTTTAAAGAAGATAAATCTACAGAGTTGTTGTGTTCTAAAACATGATGTGCAACACTAGATTTATCCACTCTTCCTTATTTCAAATGGACAATATGCTCTTTGAAACGGGTACTGATAGATCTGCGTGTCTGTCCATAATACTTTAAATCACAATCATTACATTTGATTTCATAAATACCGGACTTCTCGAAATCAGCATTTTCCTAGGGTATGGATACGGTACGTGGATGACATATTTGCTATATTTAATACTAATGAGCTCAATGTTAATGATTTTGTTATGTATCTTCACAATAGGTTTGCTTCTATTAAATTTACATATGAACAGGAACAAAAGGGTACTCTACCATTTTTAGATGTATTAGTTTTAAGAAATAATAGTGATAAGTTAGAGTTTGATGTATATAGGAAGGATACTAGCACATATAGATATTTACCTAATACGTCTTTTCACTGTCAACAACATAAAATGGCGGGGATTAATTTCCTTGTACATCGGTTGTTGACATTCCCTCTCAATAAAGAGAGGTTTGAATATGAAAGAAAACTATTAGGGAAATAGCTGCATGTAATGGTTATCCAACAGATATTATAAATAAATTAATTAGGAAGAAACGAATGAAAGAAGTGTCAACTTTTTGAAATGAGTCAGAAGAACAAAAGTTTGTCTAGGTTCCGTACGGTCGTTATACTGGGGGCTTTAAGAAAGTTTTTAAAGAACTTGGTATGAAGGCGGTGTATAGAACAACTACAACACTACAGAAATTGTTGGGCAATCCTAAAGATAAACTTGCTGATTTCGAGAAGTCTGGTATTTATGAAATCAAATGTAATGATTATGATTTAAAATATTATAGACAGACACGCAGATCTATCACTACCCGTTTCAAAGAGCATATTGTCCATTTGAAATACGGAAGATCGGATAAATCTAGTGTTGCACATCATGTTTTAGAACACAACCACTCTGTAGATTTATCTTCTTTAAAATTAGTTAATCAAGTAAATAATTATAGGGAACTGGACACTTACGAAAGCATTATGATTTATAAAAATAATAAACTAATGAATTCAGATAAGGGTCCTATTCCATGCAGTTCATTGTATAGTTTACTTTCTAAGAATCCATAAAATAAGTATTAAAAACGTCATTACTTAATAATGTAGCCTAAAAGTAGGTACGTAATTAAGGATTATCCTAATTTACATATTTGCCTTATATAAAATCTGCTTTATGTTTGAAATCTGTTATTTAGAATTCAGGTACTTAGGATTTACCCCTTGTACTAATTACTTAAGTAATAGTTTAGTGGTAGGTATAAATTAGAGAAAATTGTAATTTCGATCCGAGTCGAGAGGCAAGCCAGAAGGATAAGGACCAGATCAGACGTCTCAAGCAACGAAAAGCACCTGGACATGACCGTATATCCAACAGGATAGTCAAACGGTTCACCAGGAAGGCTGTCGTTTCCTTGACAAACATCATCAATGCAATGCTAAGACTCAGATACTACCCGAGGAGATGGAAGTATGCCGACATTATCATGCTGCCTAAGGCCAATAAGGACGGTACTTTTCCACAAAACTATCGCCCTATTACTACTACTACCAGCCATGAGTAAAGTAGCAGAAAGGATCTTCGCGAATCGACTCCAAGAGACCATAGACGATCTGAATGTGATTCCAGACCAGCAATTTGGATTCAGACATCGACACGCCACCGAACATCAAGTTCTACGCCTTGTAGAATACGCCTCAGACGGACTCAACCGGAATCGAAGAACAGCCTTCATCTTCCTGGATGTGTCAAAAGCTTTCGACCGAGTATGGCATGACGGACTATTAGTCAAGATGGACCAATTAGGATTTCCCACTAACATCATCCAGCTAGTCGGCTCCTTTTTGAGACATTGAAGAGTAAGAGTACGAGTAGGCCAAGAGCACTCCAGATACCGGACCACCGAGGCAGGGGTTCCCCAAGGAGCAGTCCTGTCCCCGATGCTATTTTCAATCTACACTGCAGACATCCCAAGACCAGCCGACGCTATAATTGCCCAGTTCGCCGACGACACCGCCATAGGATGCCAATCTTTCAGATTCGAGCCAGCCTTGAGGCGGCTGCAGCAAGCCACTGACAATTTAGCTGAATGGTGCCTTCAGTGGAAGAAGCTCTGTTCGTCAACGGGAGAAGCCGCACGATCGTTCCGACAGGAAACCTGACCGTCAACGGCAGACAAATTCCATGGAAGAACGAAGTCAAATACCTTGGAGTCATCATCGAGAAGGGGTTGACTTTCACGAGGCATGTCCAAGAGACTCGTAATAAAGTCCGGGCTGCCGGTGCCAAACTTTACCCCTTAATAGGAAGAGGAAGCAAGCTGGGACTCTTAAACAAGCTGACTCTCATCAAGACAGTCATCTTGCCAATGCTGACGTACGCTTCAATAGTATGGGGGCACACCAGCAAGAGCAACAGGCAGGCCATCCAAAGGTAGAAGAACCTATGCCTACGCCTCGCAGTCGATGCACCCTGGTTCGTTCGTAACACGGTGATTTTCAACGATTTACGACACCAACCAGTGCTTGCAGAAATGAAGAGGAGGGCCAGAGAGGCTTACGCCAAACTGGAACAACACCCAAACCTTCACCTACGACAACTAATCGACTATGACCCCAGATTTATTGACAAATACAAACGGCCTAAGAACCAGCTCTGCCTTAGCGAAGGGGAAGAGGACGAAGAAGCCCAGAGATAGAGGACAGGTAAGTAAAAAATGAAGTATATAACAATCTTTTTTTTTCAGGAGACAACAAGGGGGGCCCGGGGGAAACCAACCTACCAAACAAAGAGAAGACAGAAGAACACACACCCACAAAACAAACGACGACAACGTGCACGCCCACAGAAGGGTACAATTAGCTATATATCATAGCAAAGAATGAGCCACGTAACACAAATAAGACAGTTGCTGTAGTACCAATAAGGTAAAGCAACGGAACCAAACCAAAGCCAAGCTATCCCAACAAGAAGACAGCGATTATGCAGAAGGAAAACTGCGTTAGCGTGAGGACCTGAGTTAAGTCTCAGGGGGTGGATGGCAAGGGGGCTGGAAGTGCTCATCAGTAAAAATTTTCTGAAGGGCAAATCTAGTTCCTGGGCTCGCGCATGGGTGTGTGGATTTCGATTCAGTTTGGGTTTACTCCTTGAAGATGACAACTTAGAGTTGTTGAAACGGCGTTGAGTATTTAAAATAAAGGTTTGATGGTAGGGTGCAAAACTGTGTTTTTACATTTCTGAAACACCAAAAGTTCCACAGCTTTTCCATTCTTCAAATCGATGGCTGCCTCGCCAGGGACTAGATTTTAGTGAATTTCAATGAATCTTCACTGTTTTCTCTAAAACCGCTCTAGAAATTTGAATATTATAACATGTATTCGACAGAGATATGTCCCAGCTTGATTCCGTATATTTTTCTATAACGTAAAACTCACCATTTTTCTGAAAATCTGAAGAATATATGCAAAAAAACTGTAAACATCATGGTAAATATCAAATTTTCATCATAAATATCTAGTTTTAATGTCTAGATATGCCATAAAAGTATATCGTACAGAGTATTTGTAATGATTTTCATTTTGATGCGTTTGAAGTAAGTTTCTTTGAGAGACGAAGTTAAGTTAGGGGGCTTATAGTCGCGTGAAATGGTAGAAAATATTCCCTTAGTTTATCGAAACGAAAATTTGTTATGTCGGCGCGAACTCTTCTATTTGGTATGCGGTTGTAGGTGAGTGGGTGTGTGCATGTCATATTGGGTGGCACATAAGTATACAAGGTGGTTGAAATAAGAGTGGAGCAAAACTATAGTTATGCAGAGTGGATATTACAGTTGTACAAAAGGGTTTAAAAATTGTCAGAAGCAGTTCAATATACAGGATGGTTGAAATATAAGGTGGAGTATAATTACAGTTATACACGGCAGCTTAAAAAAGTTATATAGTTTGGAACATAAGTAGTTGCTTAGACAAGGTGTTTGAAGTAAGGGTGGGGTAAAATTATTGTTATTCAGGGTGTATTAAAAATTTGTTGCATAAGCATAAGCAGTTAGGATATTTGAATTGTAGGACGGGGTATAATTATAGACATGGGTTAAAAAAAATTTAGAAACAATTACATATACCAGGTGGTTGAAATAAATGGTAGAGTAAAATTATCTATATACCATTTTCTCCTCTGTTTCTCAACCGATTTTCTTCATTTTTGTTTTGTTTAGTAGCTACTGACGACCTTCAGTGCAGAATGCTAATCTTAATTTATAATATTGGTTCATTCATTAAATAAAATATAATAAAAATTCATTATTTACGTCAATAATGTCAATGCCAAACAAATGAATGTGCCGCCGCCGCCAGACTCAAACCATTGAGTAATTATATATAGACAGACCAATGCTGTTATATACTTAGAGCATGTACTTCTGGAAGTGGCATACAAGCGTTGTTATTGTTTAGTGGGTAAAGTAATCGTTGAATATCATAATTATACAGGGCGATTCCAGATATGTTAGAAATCATTTTTTTAATGGGTGGCACATAAGCAGTTGCATATTTAGGATGTTTAAAATATAGAGTAGAGTGCAATTATAACTAATAAAATAATTATATAGGGAAGCCCATTAGCGGTTGAATTTAGAGGGTTCTTGGAATAGAAGGTGCAGTAAATTTACAGTTATACAGGGTGGTGCAAAAAATGTTATACATAGATGCATATACAGGGTGGCGGAAATGGAAATGCAACATTTCGTAACCCATAAGCAGTTGTATATATAGTTAAGATGAAATATAAGGTAAGAGGAATTATAGATATACAGGATGGTGATAAAAAATGTTAGAAAAGGAAATGATTTATAGAGTAGACCACGAAGAGTTCCATATATATAATGATTGAAATATAGGTCGGAGTAGAATTATAGTTACAGAATATAATTAAAAATTTCATAAACAAAAAGAGTAAATATGGTGGGTCATAGGCAGTGGCATATACAGAATGGTTTACCCGGTGGTTGAAAAATGTTAAAAAATATTATGCGTGTTCCATAAGCAGTTGCATATACAGGGTGGTGGAAATATATATTGTGATGGAATTAATATAGTGAGGATTTTAATAAATGTTAGAGAATTGAGTGCAATTATAGCTATATAGGGGGGTTAGAAAAAATAAATATGTAGGGTAGCCCATTAGCAGTTGAATTGTTGTCATATTAAATTAAGAATATTTGAACACAAATAAAGTTGTATGAATTATATCTGAAAAAAACCTGAATTTCGTTACTTATTTGTAGAAGCGAGATGTAAGACCGACATCTAGGATTTTCGAGGAAACTATCACACAGAGGTTCCGAATCTGGATCCGTTCCGCGTAATCTCCCTAAAGTCCTAGAATAGAATGTCACGATAAAATTTTCATGTTACTTAACCTGCCAGAGATATTGACACAATTGGTCGAATTTCGACCACTGGGCGACAGCTAGTAATTTTTGTTATATAAGGTAGACCATGAGCAGTTGCATAAATGAAATACTAGACATATGGGGCGAAGTCAAATCATTGGTATACAGGAATAATTTAAACAATAGAAAAATAGAAAGAGTCAAAAGTGGGGAGAGGATTTATACAGGGTGGTTTTAAAGATATCAGGCCCGTTGTAATATTGTGTTGAGTTGAATTATAGTTGCACAGGGTGATTCAGAAAATGATAGGCCAATAAGTTTTATAGGGGTGACCAGTACACAGTAGCATATACAGTGTGGATGCAATATAGAGTGAATTAGTTACATTTATAGAAAGTGGTCCAAATAATAAAACAAATAAAAAAGTTGAAATATATTTGGAAAATATTGACAAAGAATAGAAATAAGAGAGGGAGAAAGAGAGAGTGAGAAAAAGAAAGAGAGATAAGAATAGGATAAAATTTTCCATATAAATAAATAAATATTTATTGATTGCACACGGTCCCTAAACGGTTTTTATTTTAAGCCAGTTGAAGTCGTTTTTTTAAATATAAATAATTTGTTTCAAACTTTCAAGTATATTGACCGATTTGCTACAAAATGGAGAATTATTGTTCATAATTAATAATTAAAGTAAGTATGATTTTTTTATAAAACTACTCTAAAAAAGGGTTTGAAATATAGTTGCAATGATAGTACGAGAGCTGCCTTTTATATTTCGGAATTGGACAACCCTAGTGTTGCAATATGACAACTGGCAGCTCTATCGTAAAGTTCGACAATTTTGAGGCTATACGTACTCAGAAGGTTTTGACATACGAGCGCTATGTGTTGTTTACATTAACTTAAAGGATTCATCTCAGCCAAAAAATGGAATTAAATCGTAAAAATTTTCGTGCGATTATTTTTTACAACTTTCGACGTGGATTAAGTCAGCAAGAGTGCATGGATAAACTTAATTTAATTTTTGGCGATGAAACTCCATCCAGGACCACTGTTTATCGATGGTATGGTGAATTCAATCGAGGTCGTAGTTCACTCCAAGACGAATTTCATGAAGGTCGTCCAAAAACAGTTGTTGTTCCGGAAACCATTGATGCTGTGCGCGAACTGATATTGCAAGATAGTCATGTGACCTATCGTGAGATTGAGTCAACCTTACACATTAGTGGGACCAGCATACATTCAATATTGCATAAACATTTGAATGTCAAAAAAGTTTGTTCGCGTTGGATCCCACACAATTTGTCAATCGTTCAAAAAAAGGCTCGTGTCGATTGGTCGAAAGAAAAGCTCAAAAAATACAATCGCGGTGCTTCAAAACACATTTATGACATAGTGACAGGTGATGAATCGTGGATTTACGCGTATGAGCCCGAAAGTAAACAGCAGTCGACTGTATGGGTGTTTCAAGATGAGCCGAATCTAACAAAAGTTGTTCGCGCACGAAGCACTTCCAAGCAAGTGATTGCCTGTTTTTTCGGAAAAACTGGACATATCGCAACCGTACCACTAGAACAACGCAAAACAGTCAATTCTGAGTGGTACACAACCATTTGTTTGCCAGTTGTCTTCCAAGAAATGAGGAAAACGAACCGCCGAAGACGGATCACTCTTCACCACGACAATGCGAGCTCTCACACATTGGCTCAAACAACTGCATTTTTGACCACTCAAAACATCGATTTGATGAGTCATCCGCCGTATAGTCCTGACTTGTCACCAAATGACTTCTTTTTATTCCCGTACGTAAAAAACAATCTGAGAGGTCAACGTTTTTCGACACCTGAAGAAGCGGTTGCTGCGTTTAGAATGCATGTTTTGGGGATACCTCAATCAGAGTGGAAAAAGTGCTTAGACAATTGGTTCAAACGCATACACAAGTGTATAGATCTTCATGGGGAATATTTTGAAAAACAATAAAGCAATTTTCGAGGATTAATATTTGTTTTTGTTCTCTAATCCCGAAATATAAAAGGCAGCCCTCGTATAGAAAAATTGTATTCATGAAGCTAAAATTTGGCAGATAGATAGTAGACATCAGCTAAGAACGGATTTTTAAAAATTCAGACTATAAGGAAGAGAGTGGCAAGGTCGCAGTCAGATTTTTTTTTCAGGGGGCTTGGTTAATTTTTTGAAAAGTGATCGATTGATTAGGACGGCAAAATTTATATTTTTATTCATGTATTTCCAGTATATAAAAGTAAAAGTATAGAATTCGGCTTCTATTGTCATGAAAACAAAAATTATTTCGTTGAAATTGAATTTTTACACATGAACTAAAATTCCCCTCCCCAGAGGTTTAAACTTTGTATGGCAACGTCTTATTTGGTTGCTATGATCCATAAATGTACCAACTTTCTATATATACTTGCTTCTTTTGTGATTTTAAATTAAAATCATTGGCAGTTCGAGCACATTAGCAACCAAAATTTGAATTTGTAGGATTATTCTCAATATTATATTTCATAAACCACAATATTTTAAAGATATAATGGCAATATTTTGTTTTAAATTAAACATGGTTTAGAGCTAAAATGTACTCAAAAAGATATTTTATCTACTAAGATTAAAAAAATAACAGGGGACCTAAGACAGATCCTTGAGGGATCTATATGTCGATCTTATTCATATTCACACTAAAACCTCGTTTTTCTAAATACGACTGCATTCATTCTAAAAAGCTACCTCTAAATCCATGTAAATATAGTGTTTCTGAACGAAATTTGTGATTCAAACTGTAAAATGCACGTGATTGATTAAAAAACCAGCTACATGTTCATTCATCTTTTTGTGAACATACAAAAATTTAAGTTGGTAAAAACTTGCATTGATTCTGGAGCCGATCAAGATGAAAAAATCGTAAAAAAACTAATAAATTCAGTGACCAAATATTTGCCAAACGAACTAACGCAATACCCTCGCCACACAGTCAACGTAAAATCAATACCGACCCATACAGTCAACAACAACTGCAATTCACGCCAATCTCGTCCCAATGCCAACTACCTGCTTCAATAGCACGATTGTATGCAAAAGTCATACAATAGAATATCAGGGTTATTCGACAATTCAATCCAATCGCAGCTGGATCGCCTTACTAAGCATTTCTGTTCGTAACAAGAGCTGTGAAGAACTCAACCAAAGGCTAACGATACGAAAGAGACAGAGAAAGTTATACTTTATAAAAAAACATAATCTTGCCATACTCCAACGAGTCCAACGTTTAGAACACGAACCTTCACATTTTCCTTTTTCCTGCGATAGCCGCAATAGCAGAGTCGAGAACTCAATGCTTGTTCCACATCTGTCGCGGTTGCACGAGACTGGCCAAACATATCAACGTCACCAACGATGAATTTCGATCTATTTTAAACCAGCTTCAACCTTTTTGGCCTTTGAGAGGTTGCTTATGTTGTTCGAGCGTTTGCACAAGCATATAAAATACGGATTGCTCATACGAGTTGGCTGTTAGTAGTTGGTTACTAGACGTTTTATTAATTCATTTAAAATTATGGGTGGAGCGACAGTATTTCTCGTGTTTATGCGTCAACAGCTATTATGAAATCATTGAGGTTGCCACCAGGTGCTGATTTGAGCTATTTGAAAAATACTAGATTGTCGTTTTTTCATATAATTATCCAAATTCGCTACGCTATTTTTTTATTACAATTCTCAATGAGTTTTCCAATATAATTCAGCTGCTCAGCATGGTTTCTTGTCGTCAAATGTTGAATCATGTCTAGTGTATTCAATTTGTGGCAGATATGAACATACCTCCTCAATATACTCAAAAATTATAAATTATATACTATAGTACAAGTATTTTATGTATCAGCAGCTATTTTGAAGTCGTTGAGGGTGCTACCAGGTGCGATTTGAGCTATTTGAAAAATATAGGTTGTCATTTTTTATGTAATTATCAGCTTAACAACGTGGTCTCTTGGTACAAAAAAGTCGACAATCATGAATCATGTCTAGTTTACTCAATTTATGGTAGAATGACCAGAATCAAGTCGATGTAATATAGCAAAATGGATTTATAGAGAAAATAGAATTGATCAATCAATTTTTAACCGACTTCCAAAAAGGAGGAGGTTATCAATTCGTCGCGTTTTTTTTTTGTATGTATGTTACCTGATTTCTTCTCCTATGGTGAACCGTTTTGCATGAATATGGTATTGCTTCATAGAATATATATCCGGATTGGTGAAACTTCAAATGTGGGAAAAGAATTCTATTGGTAAAGTGATGAAATTTGTGAATGAACACATGCGTGCATGGAAATCTACCAATATCCCTAACATATTGGTCGATTTGCAAAAACTCCTTATGGATGTGTATAGTTTTTTTAACGTTTAATCTATTAAGGAAGATCCCTAGGTGATATCATAATTCTCATATAATTTTCTGCGACGTGCAACTTGCAGTTTTGCAGAAAATTCCAGTATTCTTATCAAAAATTTCATTGAAGTGAAGTAACGGACATTTCCTCATAAATATTTTAATTCCAACGTAATAGTGCAGTAATTTTAGGCACTGGAAGTTTCAATTGCGAATTTGAAAATTTTCTATGTACATCTCAAGCATATAGGTAGTAAAGCACAGTATTTTCGGCTCATTAAATCAATGAGTACCAAGCTCGTTTTGTTTGTATGGTACCAAACAAATATCTTTTTGCGAAGACTGTGCTTTTGGTTGTCACATTCTCCCGGCCTAGTAGAAAATTCAGTGACAACACATGTCAAACTCTAAACTGCTATTTGGTGCGTATAAACGCACACAGGGTGTTTAATTATAGCAAACAAAATCACAAAGTAAAGTGATAGAAGGAGTTGCATTTATATGATGATTGAAGTATAGGACGGAGTAGAATGATAGTGGTTCATAGGCTAGCCGTATATACAGGATGGTTGGAATATAGGGTGGAGTGGACGTTTAGTGGCATAAAAATGTTGGAAAAAATCTGGGATTAAAATTATATAGGGTGATTAAAACACTGTTATATGATGTGGACGTAAACAAATCATATACAGGATGGTTGAAATATATGCTGGAGTTGAATTATATTTATACAGTGTGATTAAAAAATTATTTATTTCATAGCCCATAAGAAGTTGCATAAAGTGTGGAAAGGAATTTTACACAGGGTGATAACATAAAATGTTAAAAATGAAATAAATTGTGGGGTAGCCCACAAGGAGTTATATACGATGGTTGAAATATAGGACGGATTTGATCCCGTAAATATGGGATGGATTCTACTCCTTCCTATAATTTACAGAAGGCTGCTAACAAATGTATGCTTGTCTTTGTACAGTCGTATGTACAGGATGGTTGGTATTATTATTGGAATTATCTATAGTTATACAGGGTTGTCAAAAAAAGTCAAAAAATGGTTACATATGTTCCATAAGGCATAAATATATTGTGGGCTTATTAAATCAACGCGTACTAGAACATTTTGTTCGTAAACATTTACCTGTCAATTTAAATAAAAATGTATCATTGTGTAATGTTGTGGCTTTTGATGTTACCTGGTCCTGTCTATTAAGATTATACATAAAAAATAAAAAATAAAGAATGAAACTATAAATTTGAAAATAGAACATTTAAAAAAGTCCACCTATAACTCAAAGCTGAAAATAATTATAACAAAATACAACTATAGCAAATAAATAACACATTCAATGTTGTTAGAACCTACCCAGAAAGTAAAAAATGTAAACATTAAGAGGTGCACAAATTAATAATAATAATAAGTACGCAATCCAGAATTTTAGATTTGCTTGGCACCGACTTCAAAAATATACTAGATTGGTAGGTAATTAATTTGTACTGAATGAACACCTTTTAATGTTTACATTTTTTACTTCCTGGGTAGGTAACTAACAACATTGAATGTGTTATTTATTTGCTAGAGTTGTATTTTGTTATAATTATTTTCAGCTTTTTAGTTATAGGTGGAAGTCGGTTATATATATATATATATATATATATATATATATATATGTTTTATTTATTTTTTAAAAGTCTATTACTTAATAATAATAATTACCTTTTCACATAATATTTTGTTCGACGAATAGGGCTAAAAAATGAGATTATTTGTACCAGGCCAAAGGTTACAACAAACTAATAACAATACCCTCCTCTTAATTATATAGTCGTAGTGCTTAAACATGTAAGACCATTACCTTGGCAAGTATCCAACTTCGTTATCGTGCACCTTCAATTTGTATACCCTTCCAAAAATAAATCCATGCTCGAACCAAGAGCGTATAGAGGTCGATCCCTCCGGTATAGGACTTCCTACGTCAAACGAAAGGAACAAGACAGAACCGCAATGATAAAGAACGCCCCAGCAAGCCGGATTCAGCTCTCGACCCTTTGCAAACCAGAAAGATTGCCTCTCGCCGGTCGTCGAGAGGTAGGTATGAGTGAAAGCGTCAGGCCAAAGTCTTGCTTGGAAAGGTCTGTTTCTCACATCATACAAACAGCTTAGCTGAAACACCCGTTGTTGGAAATCCTTCTCTTCTTGAGACACACCAGCGACTCGTTTTGTGATGTTGCTAGGGGCGATAGTCATCTTTTTAATGCACCTGTGACATACCAAGTGTTCAAAAGGTCAGCATTTAGTTTAATCGGTGTTTGGACGCTTCAATTCAAATGCGGATACAAAGTAGAAACTTTTTGTAATGGTGTATTAAAACTGATATTATTTAGATTATGATCTCCTTTTAAGCAGTATGAGATTGAAAGCATTATTTCTAATTATAAAAACACGTAGCGTAATTAAAAGAAATAAATAATTTGGTCAAGTGCGAGTTGGACTCGCAAACTAAGGCCGTGTCCCAAGTAAACGCGATATCCGCGGTGCGGGCGGTGCGATATCTTAATGACACAATTATGAACTTCAACTAAAGGCTAAAACAAACCAATTGAACGGTTAATTTTTTGTTTTTTTTTTTGGGCAATAACACAATAATAATACCATATATACAAGGTCTGTCAGAAAGAGTGGGCAACAGATTTAATGTTAAAACAACATTCCAAACAAGAAAAACACTGAAATCTCTAATATCGAACACAAAACCAACCAACAAAACCCACAACTCAAAAAACTGCATATACAAGATTCCTTGCGAATGCAATATATTTTATATTGGAGAAACATCGAGACCATTAAACGTACGACAATTTGGAAAATCGAAAATTTGTGAACATGCTTGGGACCTAGGCCATAAAATACAATTTGACAATTCAACTATACTTTACAAGAACAACATAACACAAAACGAATAATAAAAGAGTCTGCCTTAATTCTTTTGAATGAAGACGATTGTATCGCTTCTACTTCTGTAGAATTTAATCGTATCTGGTTACCGACAATTAAGGAAGAAATTATTAATGGTAACCTCCTTTTGAACAACCCAGTATCGGGATAGTTCATAAGGTTTTTCCTAGGTTTTCCTTTATGACGTTAATGGGATCACTGAAACAATAGAATTCTTTGATCGCATTTTTGGCGAATGCGCTATCTTATAACAAAGTCGTACCTAGGAACGCCACTTATAAATTCTAGAGACAACTCTTTGAAATTCTTCTAATTTGAAAGCTGTTTAACTATAATACATGATCTTTAGGATTTTCTTTGTGCTATCTGTATATGTAAAAACAACAAATTTTCAATTTAAATGTCATAATTTACATTTACATCAATAAATATAAAGCCATTAACAACGAAGTCAGAATAGACTTTGAAACGTTTGGTTTTCCTTCAGTATACGTCGTTTTATTTCGATTGTGGTGTTATTGCCTAAAAAACATAAAAGTAACCAAGAATATGCCATAAACAACGTTTAGAAGACAACTAAACGATGCAACAACACAAAATCGCTACAATCGCGCGAATTTATTTTCCAAGTACAAAATGAATTCTTTTTATGGGTTTAATAAATTGCGGCTGTCTCTTTGACGTATAGCACAGCCCGCACCGCGCTTTTCGCGTTATGTGGGACACAGCCTAAGGGTTTCGTACCACCTTTAAGGTTTGATACAATGTCGGTGAATCAAAGTATATATTTTTTAATATTCCAGTTTCAGACTAGCTTGGAATGAGTGCATTTTCTTATATTAACCTACCATATCTTTTAAACTAAGCCTTTTACATTTATAAAAATATACATTTTTATGTTTACACGGAGACTTTTATATACTACATGATTTGCTTGATTTTCATAAAAATATTTATTCTTCTAATTTGGCCTCCAAAATAATTAAAATTAGTATCTTATTTTACTAATTAACTTTCAGTGAAGCCCTCTATAATTTATTGTATGAATTTAGGGCCAGTAGATTGGAAAATAAATGGGAAAATAGATCAAGTTTGAAATAATAAATTATTAAATCTTTTAGACAAATTATTTTAAAAATACAAATAAAATATATTTTTCAAAATTTTAGATCATGTAGTTTCTGAGGTTAAGGAGGAAATAATTCGCTGTTTAATATTTTTGTTAAAATATTTTAAATAAATGATTTTAAAAATATGAAAAAATATTATTTTGAATTTATTTCTACAAATTGTCTCACAAAATTAATCATGAGGTTTTCTACTAATTTTTCTGATAGTTCAATTTTCAAAATTTTGGGTAGTATGGTTAGGGAAATAAAGGGAGAAATGAGTTTTTTTAATATTTTTGTTAATATCTTGTAAACAATTAATTTTAAAAATATATAAAAAAATTGTATTCCACATAATAAGCTCTTTAATTTGATGTATTGCATGATTCGTTTAAAAAAATATTGTTTTTATTTTCCGTTTAATTCAGTAATTTATAAAGTTCAAGTAAGGCCAAGTATAAGCCAATTTTGTTTCAAAATTGTATGTCTTATAGACCCGAACTAAAAGAGGGAATGAGTATTTTTTTATATTTTTGTTAATATCTTTTAAATAATTTATTTCAAAATTATGAAATAAATACATTTGTATTCCTCATAATAAGCCATTTGATGTATTGCGTGAGTTTAAAAAAGTATGTTTTTATTTTCCGTTTAATTCTATAATTGGCCTCCCAAAATTTATATAAGGGATTTCTCCGTATTTTTCCTGTAAAGTTCAGGGGAGGCCATGTACGTCTATTTTTTCAAATTTTTACATCTTATAGTTTCGGAGATAATGGGGATGGGTAATTTTTGTTAATATCTTTTAAATACATGATGCGTTAGAAACAATTTTAATTTTATATTTTCTATTTAATTCTGTAATTTACCCCCCCAAAATTAGATGCTTCTCCTTACTTTTCCGGTAAAATTCAGGTGAAAAATTTTACGTCTTATAGTTTCGGAGATAAGGTAGGGGGAATTGGTAAACATTTTTATATTTTTGTTAATATCTTTAAAATAACGCTAGACGCTTTTGATATGAAAAGTGGAATTAAATTAGAATTCCCTTCCGCCTGCTGCGATGTTGCGAATAATCTTAGATCTAGTTTTTGTGTTCTACGAAAATCACTAAGACCCATCCCCAAGAAAAAGATATAGTATATAAATTTTTAGAGAAATTTCAGTCTTTTCTTAATTTAAATGTTTTGGAAATAAAGTTTATTTGTGGGATATTATTATGTTCGTCATACATAAGCATGATTTGTTTTTTGATTAATATACACACTGACACTTAACCTCGTCAATAAGAGCTACAAGACCAACCCCAATTCGTATAAAGGGTTTTGAGAAAAAAAAGAATTAATTCCAACCAAATAGGTATTATCTCGTTCCTACATATTTTGTATAAGATTTAAAAATTTATATAATAAATCTATGATCCAAATCCTTACTAAAAATGTTACTTAGTTTTCTAGTGATAAAAGAATTTGAAACTTTATACCTGCTACATCTCTTGTGTTTAAAATGATGTTGTTACTTTGAAATAGTCAATCATACTGATAAACACAAATTTTATACATTGTTTTGTCACTCACTTGAATAGATACGTACAAACGCTATATATAGTCGCGAAACAGAGTTCTGCTATTTTAAAAAATGAAAGACCAACAAGATATTAACAAAGTACCTAAGCTTAGTTACAATGTCATTTGAATAAATTAAGGAAGCGAACCCTGTGTATAGAGCTTTCCGCTCATTTATTTATCAAAAAACCAGACTCTACGTTTTCAAATCAAATATTTAATTCAGAATATTATTTTCCAAAACTTAAGAATAGAAAAAATTATTAATTGTCAAAGCAAATAACTTCCGTAATATTTCAATACCTCTTAGAAAATCTAGAAATAGATCTAGGCATAACTTTTTCCATGAATATCATACTAAATGACCAGTTAAATTGTAATTATTAAGAACTATTTTGCCAGATTTTTTTAATACCATAGTTGCTATTTAAGGTTTATTTTAATCGCATAATCCCGTAATTTATTCAAATTTTAATACTTTATTGACCATTAATTTACCATTTATAGTTTCTTAAATTTCACCAGGCATTATAAATGCATCAAAGGACTTTAGACTAATTACCTGCTAAAATATGAAGAAATATTTGAAAAAATGATACCTTGGTGACTGATGATATCACATTACCAAATTTGTAGTTTCATCATTATTTTTTTACTATATAATGAATTTTGATTCAAACAGTGATTACTAGTTTTTGAAAAATACGATACACATATCTTGCTGAAAACCCCCCACGACATCACAAAGAAATAAATGGATACCACTTTATAAGTGAAAAGAAAGAAAAGTATTGGTATCTAAAGAAATGTGCCAATTTAAGAAATGAAAAATCTACCTTATTAGTTATTAAAAACCACAGTTACTTTTTCTCTAAATTCTTCCCATGGAAAAGATAACTGATAATTACTTCCCATTTGTCCAGTATTCTACATAGTCCCCTCTGACAATTTTTATACGTCTCGATTTCTCTCTCTAATTAGAACCCACAGCCCTCTCTTTATATCATTTTCCTCTTATCTTTCTATTTTCTCTCTTATCAACCTCCAGATTTCTTAGCCATTTTTTGTGTGATTTCTTGTCCTTTTATGATGTTTCTTATACAGTTTATGTTCTATCAATAGCCTTTCCATAATAGGCTGGGTTTTAGCCTGTTTCATTAGTTCTTTTTACCAATTCCAGCAGTAAGATTACCCAAGAATCAGAATATTTTGACTTTGCGGGGTTCATTTGTTTCTCAAAATTGCGTTTAGTTTTCAAAAGCTGCTTATTCTGTTTTCATTATCTATTTCCGCTGTTTAATTATATTTGTCAAGGTTGCTCAATTGTCCTAAGGCTCATATATTTTTTCTTTCAGTAGTAGTAGTTTTTGGTTTCCTCTCTCTATTTCTACTAAATTTATTCCTTGTCCTAGTTTCTGAGATTTTCGTGTAAATATTTTCTAAATAAACTATATAGTTTAAGCATTTGGAGATTCAAAAAAATTCTACACCTTCTATATGAATATTTCTTTAAAAGCAAACTATGTTCTTTAAGTTTTATCTCAAAATAATATTTTAATTATTTTGTATTCAAATCTTTTCTTTCTTGTAGTTGTATACTGTTATCATTTCAAGACTCAATGATAAAAAATAGAAACTCTGGAGATTTTAAAATTAGTTCACTTACATTTGCGATTGTTTTAGATGGAACTGTTTTATTCAACTTTCACACTTTAAAAATAATAGGAAAATTGACTAAAAATTACGAACTGCCAAGATATAGGATCGATAAACAAATTAAATAAATAGCCTGTAATAAGGAAAAAAAGTTAAAATGAAGAAAACGACAATCTCATTTCATAGCATTTTTCGTTGATTTAAATCAGTTATTTTCAAGTGTCAATTGAAACCAAAATTCCTACTAAACAATTGCCAATAAATGTCACAACGTCATTGCTTAAAATTGTGTTCTATTGTTCCATCTAATCATTTTTTAAACCGAATTAAATACGTTCATCATCAAACTATAAACTACTGAATGCACTCTTAAAATTAAAGTCATTTACTTCAATAATCACGTTCTGTATCTACATAATTAAAACTCTCAATGGTGTACAAATAGCGATGCCAATGTCAGACGAAGTAATCCAACAACAGTTAACATCATTTTGCACCGCGGATTTATAATCTTCGTGAATTGAAAAAAAAAACCGTCAATTTATGATGAATACATAGTAACGCACTGAACTGGGTTTAAAAACTCAAACAACTTGAAATAGGCAGACACCCAGAGCCGTCTTTAATTAAAAAATACCCACCCAGGTGACCTAGGTTCAGAACCCACTTAATTATACATTAAAATTACGCGTCAAATATTAATAGATTACGACTATATATAGCATAGATGCCAAAAACTTTCTAAATCTTTACGTAGGTATGTTCGAAGTGACATTTTAATTAATCAACACACGCTCAAAGCCACCTATGATGTTATTTGTAGAAAAATACTTCGTACGTTTACACCAGGACCCTCAAACAGTTATCGCTTCAAGTAATTAGCGAAAAATATCAACGCTGAGACACCCCTTGGTGCTTGACACCTGACATTAACCCAGCCATCGCGATCCTCATTAAAAATGCAAATGTATCGAACGAATAGGTACCTCGCGCTGTTGGCTACCTTCCCGTAGCAACGCCAACGGATATTCAAGCGCATGCATAGGTTTCCGAGCAGAGCCCAGCTGGTCTACTTCACTGGCTTCGACGGCCGGCTTCACTCTCACCGAAAATCTGTCGGAACAGCCAAGCCAACAGCACTTGAGCAGTTATACCACACCAGACACGACCAAACGGCTCCACTATCCGACTAGTACGCCAACAACGTCGAACAGAAAGCCGATAGTGGTTTGCTGTTGTTGCCAAATAAGTTGGGCACATACGAAGTTCGATCCGTGAGCAAATCTTTCGTGAGGTACTCTGATAATTCGCGTGTGACTCGAATTCGGTAAACGTATCGGGATCTTGCCATCGATCTTTTCAGCCGGCTAGTCGTGAAGACCTACCTATTTGTCATTGCCACCCACCCCAAGGGGGATTGTTAAGAAATGCGAAAGGGAGGCGACCGATTTTCATGTCTGTTGAAGTGATCCCTCTTCAAGAGAACTCGACCGAGGCGACGCCTTGTGTAACTTCGAAGAAATACCGCGTAAAATGGCGGAATAAAGCATAACATGTCATTTTTTCGGCGTTTCGTTTGAAATGCGGTTAGATTTACGAAATAAATAAACAAAAGTGTTTATCGCTTTTTGTATATTCCTAGTAGTTTTATAAAATACTTTCGATAGACATGGAGGAAGCAGGGAAGACGGAAGAGACTTGTCGGTTGTGTGATGAAATTGGTGGGCAAATGTTCAACATTTTTGAGAAAAATCAAGAAGGTACTCAAATTTTGCAAGTGATAAAGGAATGTTTACCAATAATTGTAAGTACGCTTTGAATTTCTTCAACTAAAACATCACTTTATTTATTCTAACCTATATGTTTATTGCAAAACAACCACTTTGCAGATATACAGGACTGATCCATTACCGAAACAAATATGTGAAAGTTGTTTAAATAATGTCACCAACCTAGTTAAGTTCAAAAAGACTGCGCTGAAAATCGCCGAAAAGCAAAAAGAGAATCTTAGGGCATGTTTAGAAACAACAAATGAAAAATTACCACTGCCAGTACAATTGTTTTTGGCATGTGAAGATGATATGGTAAGTCGATTTTATTTTATCTTTGTTTTATTTGACTTTTATTGGGAAATATCATCAGAAGAAAATAGAGGAGTACTGTCTATTTTGTTAATATGTTTATAATAAAAAAACAAGTTTGTAGGTATATAAACTTATTTAATACAAACTTTGGACCACAAACTGTTTCATTTAATTTATTTTTTTATAGTATATATTTCAAACTTGATAGCAAATTTTAACGCAGCTATTTATGTTTGGTACAGAAAAAAATCGTGAGATATTTCTTTCTTGATATTATTTAAATCAAACAAATATACCATAAAAATAATTCTCCCTACAATAATTTTGAAAACTGTCATTTAATTTGGTTACAATTGTTATTATCAGAATAAATAATCTATATATTAAATAGCATTTGTCATATTTTTCTTTAAAACTTTTTAAAGGAATAAGCAAAAAAATTACTGATCCAAATATTAATTTATAAAATAAATAATTTGGTCAAGTGCGAGTTGGACGCACATACTAAGGGTTCCATACCACCTTCAAGATTCTAATATTCCAGTTTCAGACAGGCAGGGAGTGAGTGCATTTTCTTATATTTACCCTTATATCTTTTAAAGGAAGCGTTTTAAATTTATAAAGATTATACACTTCCATTTTACACAGAGAGACTTTTTATTTTATCTCTTTAGGATTCGCTTGATTTTTATCAGAATACGTATGTATTTAATTTTCTAATTTGGCCCCCAAAAATTAACATTAGAGTTTTCTTTTACTAATAAACTTTCAGAGAAGCCCTTTATTCTACTGTCTGATTTTTGAGGCTCTGTAGTTTGGAAGATAAAGGGCAAAATAGGTCCATTTTTAAATTATAAATTATTAAATCTGTTATTCAAATTATTTAAAAATACAAATAAAATATATTTTCAAAATTTAAATAGTGTAGTTTCTAAAGTGGGAATTAAGTCGATGTTTAAAATTTTTGTTAATATCTTTTAAATAAATATCTTAAAAATATGATATATTTGAAATTCACATAATGATTCACATTCTGTTTAATTCTATAATTTGGCCCCCAATATTAATATTAGGGATTTCTTCATATTTTTCCTGTAAACAAAAAAATCTAGGTTATTAGGGGTTTTTCCTTATTTTTCCAATAAAGTTCAGGTGAGGGGCTGTACCTCCATTTTTTTTTCAAAATTTTCTAGGTTATGGTTTTGGAGATAAGGGTGGGGGATGGGTAAATTTTTTTATGTTTTTGTTAATATCTTTTAATTTATTTATTTTAAAAATATGAAACAAAATATATTTGTTTTCGTCATAATGAGCCCTGTCATTTGATATATAACATGATGGGTTAGAAACAATTTTAATTTTATATTTTCCATTTAATTTTGTAATTTGCCCCCCAAAATTAAAAGTAGAGGTTTCTCCTTATTTTCCAGTAAACTTCAGGTCAGACCCTATACCTCTAATTTTTTTCAAAACTTTACGTTTTATAGTTTCGGCGATAGGGGGGGGGTAAATTTTGGTATATTTTCGTTAATATCTTTTTAACTATTTTTTTTTAAAATATGAAAAAAATATATTTGTGTCTTCAGAATGGGACCTTTCATTTGATGTATTACATGATGCGTTTGAATTTTTTTTTATTTTTAAATTTTCAATTAATTCTATAATTTGCCCCCCAAAATTAATATTTAATGGTTTCTCCTTATTTTTCGTATAAAGTTCGGGCAACGTTCTATATTTCCTATTTATTTCAAAATTTTAGTAGTTTCGGAGATCAGGGGGGAATGGTCGATTTTTTTAGTTTTTCCCCCGAGAAGTACCCCTATAATCAAAATTTCTTCTTTTACGATATTATAAGGGTATATTATATATACTGAACCCTAAAAAGATATAATTGAAATGAAATAAGTTATTTCACACTATATATTTAATAATTTACTTTTTGTGTATTATAAATCATAAATTAATGATTCAAACTAATGAATCACACTATACAAAAAAAATCTACAGAAAAATCAGTCTTTAGGTCACGTTTTCATTATTTAAAGTATCGTTGAGTCCGCTTTTACCATATCTTAATTTGGGCCCTCATAAACCACATATTTCTTTTTTGTACGGTTCATAACTTCATGATAAGAATAGGCAAGTTTATATACCTATTACAATAATAAGAAGAAGGTTTTTAAAAATTGTATGTCCCATTAAAGAATTATTTTCAAATGTTTACAGTATTCTGAAACTATAGAAAAATAATGCAACATGTTGGTTTATAAAAATTTAAAAAATAGTAACTTTTTTAAGTCTATCTCCCTTCTATACAATGTATTATTTTGATATTGACTTCATGGTCACATTTTTGAAAATATGTAAACTTCAAAATATACTAGATTGGTAGATAATTAATTTGTACAGAATGAGTACCTTTTAATGTTTACATTCTTTACTTCCTATACCTAACAACATTGAATGTGTTATTTATTTGCTCTAGTTGTATTTTGTTATAATTATTTTTAGCTTTTTACTTAATAGGTGGAAGTCGGTTATATATATATATATATATATATATATATATATATATATATATATATGTTCTGAGAGGCTTCCGCGGTCATTATTATGAACTAAGCTAGGTTCCGGGTGAGAACCGCGTCTGAATTTATTGAATACTCGACGTTTCGACTCCTGCTTCGGAGCCATTATCAAGAGACAAAAGTGAAAAAGAGTTTCAGAGTCTAGATCGAACTCGGGGCCTCAATCTGCCTACTCTCCAAGAGTCACTAGGTAACTGAACTGAATTTGAGTCTGCTCTGCTTCTTTTATTTATAGGTAGCGCTGGGTTAGAAGAAGATGTCACGTGATGAGGCTGTGTTGTGATTGGTTGGGTGTTGGTGGGCGTGTCTGCTTTGTTTAATCTGGCAATTACGGAGGTCCAAGCTGTGGAAAGGCGAGTACTGTCATCGCGTCTATTTAGACAGAGAGGTCTTTTTTCTATTTCGATAGCTTCGCGAATAGTGGATGCCCTAAGAAATTGAGAGATATGATAGTCCTACTGTCCTCGAAGTTGATATCATCCGGACCACATTGCGCGTATAATTCATCAATCTCAACAACCCCCAATCACACCAACCCCGTCAGAAACAGAACAACAACATCAAAAAGCCGTACTTCCATACATTCGAGGAGTCACTGACAAAATTGCACGGATTTTACAAAGACATCAAATAAAGACTATCTTCAACACCACTCAAACTATAGGCAACTTAACCGGTAACCCCAAAGACAAAGTACCTAACGAGGATCGAGGAGTTTACGAAATCTCATGTCGCGATTGCCCACAAAGCTACATCGGTCGTACCAACAGGCGCGTTAACCATCGAGTATATGAACACTCTCTGTCAGTTCGTAAAAAAGATCCGACTTCAGCTCTCGCGCATCACCATATCCAAACAGGGCACTCTATCAACTTCGAGGACAGTAGGACTATCATATCTCTCAATTCTCTTAGGGCATCCACTATTCGCGAAGCTATCGAAATAGAAAAAAGACCTCTCTGTCTAAATAGACGCGATGACAGTACTCGCCTTCCCACAGCTTGGACCTCCGTAATTGCCAGATTAAACAAAGCAGACACGCCCACCAACACCCAACCAATCACAACACAGCCTCATCACGTGACATCTTCTTCTAACCCAGCGCTACCTATAAATAAAAGAAGCAGAGCAGACTCAAATTCAGTTCAGTTACCTAGTGACTCTTGGGGAGTAGGCAGATTGAGGCCCCGAGTTCGATCTAGACTCTGAAACTCTTTTTCACTTTTGTCTCTTGATAATGGCTCCGAAGCAGGAGTCGAAACGTCGAGTATTCAATAAATTCAGACGCGGTTCTCACCCGGAACCTAGCTTAGTTCATATATATATATATATATATATATATATATATATATATATATATATAATGTTTTATTTTCAACGTTTTCGTTTTTTTGAACTTGGGTACTTTTCATTCTTTATCTTTTATTTTGTATGTATAACCTTAATAGACAGAACCAGGTAACATCAAAAGCCTCAACATTACACAATGATACATTTTCATTTAAATTGACAGGTAAATGTTTATGAACAAAATGTACTAGTATGTGTTGACTTAATAAGCCCAAAATATCATTATGCCTTATGGACTATGCCATGTAACCTTTTTTCAAGTTTTGTTGACAACTCTGTATAACTATAGATGATTCCACTCCGCCCTATGTACCAACCATCCTGTACATACTACTGCCCATGGACAAGCACAATTTTGTTAGCTTCCTTCTGTAAACTATAGGACAGAGTAGAATCCAACCTATATTTACGGAGTCAAATCCGTCCTATATTTCAACCATAGCATATAACTCCTTGGGGGCTACCCCATAAATTATTTCATTTTTAACATTTTATATTATCACCCTGTGTAACATTAATTCCTCTCCACACTTTATGCAACTTCTTATGGGCTATAAAAGAAATATATTTTTTAATCACACTGTATAAATATAATTCAACTTCAGCATATATTTCAACCATCCTGTATATGATGTGCTTATGTCCACACCATATAAAAGTTTTTTAATCACCCTATATGATTTTGATTTCACATTTTTTTCCAACATTTTATACCACCAAACATCCAGTCCACCCTATATTTCAACCATCCTGTATATACGGCTGCCTATAGACCACTATCATTCTACTCCGTCCTATATTTCAAACATCATATAAATGCAACTCCTTCTATCACATTACTTTGTGATTTTGTTATCTATAACTAAACACCCTGTGTATAAACGCACCAAATAGCAGTTTAGAGTTTGACATGTGGTGTCACTGTTTTTTCCATTAGGCCAGGAGAATGTGACAATCAAAAGCTTTGCAAAATGGAAAAATTTGCATTTAAATAGGTATTTGCCTGGTATACAAAGAAAACGAGCCTGGTACTCATTGATTTAAGGAGCCGAAAATACTATGCTTTACTACCTATATGTTTGAGATGTACATAGAAAATTTTCAAATTTCCAATTAAAACTTCCAGTGCCTAAAATTACCGCACTATTACGTTGGAATTAAAATATTTATGAGGAAATGTCCGTTATGTCATTTCGATGAAATTTTTGATAAGAATTTTGGAATTTTCGGCGATTTTCTGCAAAACTGCAAGTTGCACGTCGCAGAAAAGTATTAGAGATCACCTAAGGATCTTCCTTAATCGATTAAACGTTAAAAAACATCCATAAGGAGTTGTGGAAAAATCCACTAATATGTTAGGGATATTGGTCGATTTCCATGCACGCATGTGTTCATTCACAAATTTCCTCACTTTACCAATAGAATTTTTTTCCAAAATTTGAAGTTTTACCAATCCGGATATATACTCTATTAAACAATTCGGTTAAAAAGTGTTTGAAATAAAAATGATTATTTCTCATCTGTTTTATGCAAAATGAAATAATCACTGTTTCAAAATATGAGTGATCAATGGCCCAAACTTGGAAATAATTCTTACAAGTGTGTGTTTCTAAAATAATATATAATTCTGTTGGACTAAATAAGGGGCAGATCCAAACAGGGGAAGATAAGAAAAATAAGGAAAACCCCCTAATATTAATTTTGGGGGCAAATTACACAATTAAATGAAAAATATAAAATTAAAATTATTTCTAACGCATCACTTAAGAAAATCAAATCAAAGGGCTCATTATAACAAATACAAACATGTTTTTTTCATTGGACTGAGTTGGCTGATACTTGGTGGAAGTTGAAATTCATGATGATTTGAGTAATACACTTATTACAAACTTACACTTTATTTAAAAATTGTGACAATTGTTTAAATAAAGTGTAAGTTTGTAATAAGTGTATTACTCAAATCATCATGTTTTTTTCATATTTTTAAACTAAATTATTTAAAAAATATTAACAAAAATATAAAAAAATTACCCATCCCCGCTTATCTCCGAAACTATAAGACATAAAATTTTGAAAAAAAAATAGGGATATAGGACCTAACCTGAACTTTACTGGAAAAATAAGGAGAAACCCCTAATATTAATTTTAGGGGACAAATTTCAACACTAAATGGAAAACATAAAATTGAAATTATTTCTAACGCATCATGTAATATATCAAATCAGAGGGCTCATTATGATGAATACAAATATATTTTTTTCATATTTTTAAAATGAATATTTTAAAATATATTAATAAAAATTTAAAAAATACCCATTCCCCTTTTATTCCCTAAACTATAAGACCTAAAAATTTTTGTTTACATGCAAAATACTATCATATGTATCATTTATTTAACCAACAGTAGGTAAATATTAAATTATATTATTTACATTCCTGTTATTAGTTTACTCAATTTTACAAACATCTCTAATTGAATTCTTATGATCGCGTTACTAAATTTAAATTCCATGAGTGATAATAATTTGTTTTTACAGGAAGAAGGATCTGAATTGAAAGACGCCAGCACTGCAACTGATGACATATCAGTCTATTGCAGCAAATGTAAGCAACAAATCCTCGACACCAGTACTGTCAACGGGGAATTAGAGCTGTGTACTGACTTACACAAAGCTATAGCAGAATCTATGAGAAAGAACAAAGTACCCACGGAATCGGTTTCTGATAAATCCTTACGTCGAAGAAAAGTGGTCCCTTTCTATCACGAATTGGATGATTCCTTGTGCAGCAGCCTGACGGAGTATACGCAGAACACGGAGGGTTCTCAATGTTTCGACGAACCCAGCGATATGGACGAATCCCTGGATTCAGACGAGATTCCCAACAGCAGAGCATCTAAAAGGAGAAGGGTTGAATCTGATGACGAGAATGACAACGAAAGCAATTCGACCAGCAAAAGACGGGCTACAAGCAAAGAACAAGAGCAAGATCCACTTAATATTGAAGAGGAGAACGACGAAAACAGCAATAATAGTAATTCAAATATAAATATGGAGAATCTTGAAGAGGTGTTCGCAGAGGAAGAAGAATACAGGTATGTATGAACGTCAGTTTTGTTGTAGGCCTAAATGTTTGAAGAAATATTTTCCGCGCGGTTCATTTGCTGCAGATGCAATGATCGTTACAGATAGTTGAAGCGCCCAAATGCAGAAAATATTAACGTGATTGTATTCGTTTATGTGAGCCTACAGTTGACTAGACCCTACACATAACATTAGAAAATTGATTTTGTGAGAGAAGTTTTGTTTCTGTTTTGTGTCAAAAAAAACCTTTCGTTTTAATGTGCAAGAGAATAATTATTTTTGACCAGCTTGATCAGTTTCTTAACACTTTTCCTATGGTGAATCTGAATTTTGACTTGAAGTTTCCCTTTTTTTTTTAAACTGACTTAAAAAAGATTAAAAGATGAACATAAATAGCTTTACTCTCTTCGAAAATCCTAGATGTCGGTCTTTACATCTCGTGTCTTCATAAATAGCTTTATTCGAAATCTAGGATGAATTCATATCATAGATACAGTTTCACTCATACTCTTGTCTCTTAGTAAAGAACAAAATGAAACTAATTTTGTATTGAACCTATATACAGTGATGGGCAAATGTGTGGAACCAAGTAAATATCTCTGGAATTATTAGAGATATCAAAATTAAATTTGGAAGGTGGATACCGCAGTAGATTGCCTATTTGTTTCCAAGTTTTTTTACAATTTTGAACTTCCTGTTTTACCGGAAGTGATGTCGATTTTAAAATTTGCAATGAAACACCCTGTATAGTATTTTAGTTTCTGATGAAACATTTTATTGCGAATACAAAAATATCGGGTTTGATATTGTTTATTTCAATACCTACCGAGATATTAACAGAAAAGGAATTAAGAAAAGGAAAAATTCGATGGTAGCTAAACTCGGTTCAGATTTCATTTACGCCCGATATAAACAAACCGCTCGGTAAGGATTTGTATTTCTATTGGCCAATCGGTGGCATTATACCGTCACAGCCAACAGCACTGCTTGTTCCATAGTCCAATACACGTGCATTTGTTTAAATCAGGCGCAAATTAAATCTGAATCAAGTTTAGTAGTCCATGAAATTCATTGCAGAAGTGACAGTAGTTGTCAAAATAAGTTATTTTTTTTTATTTGAACGTAAAAAGATTGTATTGTTTTAATTTGATCGTAAAATGGCCGAATTACGAGTGAAAGAGAAAGAATAGAAATTTTAATGATGATTGGGTATGGGAAGAAGGAAAAGGACGCATCAAGAAGTTTGTGACTTTTTAACATTGTTCATCCGAATACACAAATATCCCGTTCAGTAGTGACGAAAACTTTGCGAAGGTACGACACAAGTGGAACAGTTAGCAATTTACCAAAAAGTGGACGGTTAAAAAGTGCAAGTAATGAAGGTGTAGCTCAAAATGTTGCTATATCTTTGGAAGAAAATCCTCACTTATCCACTACCGACCTCGCCAATATGCATGGAATTAGCCATCGTTCAGTAGGAAGGATATTAAGGCGAGAATAATATCATCCATACAAAATTCGCCTCGTTCAAGAACTCTCCGAAGACGATTTCGACACATTTGCAATTGTGTGAAACGATGATGGATATTTGTAACCGTGAAAATAATTTTATAAGAAAGGTGGTGTTTTCAGACGAGGCTACATTTTGTTTAAATGGTATGGTTAATCGACATAACTGTAATCCTAATTGGGTACAAGAGGCTCATACACAACATCCTCAAAAATTGAACGTTTGGGCCGGCATTTATAACAACAGAATCGTGGGACTCTTCTTCCTACAAGAAACTTTAAACGGAGATAGGTATTTACAGCTCTTGGAGTCACAAGTTATTCCGGCATTGGAGGTAAATAGACACTTACCAAATAATATCTGGTTTCAGCAGGATGGAGCACCACCCCATTACGCTCGCATTGTTCGAGATCATTTAGATAGGACATTTCATCAGATGGATTGGAAGAAGGGGTACTTATGAATGGCCTGCACGAAGTCCCGACCTTAATCCACTAGACTATTTTCTGTGGGGTTACTTAAAGTCTAAGATTTATGTTGTTAGACCAAATAATTTGCAAGAATTAGCTGCAAGAATAACTCAAGACATCCAGAGAATTACACCAGAAGTAATAGCTAATGTTACTAGAGAATTTAAAACCGACTTGCTTATTGTCAAGAAGTAAACGGTGCTCAGTTTGAACATCTAATACATTAAGTTTAGTTAAGTTTCAATGTTTTGAAAATCACTTAGATTTAGTTAATAATTATGATTATGTATTTCTTTAATGGATATTAGATTTTTCCTTTCCTTAATTACTTTTCTGTTAATATCTCGGGTAAGTATTGAAGTAAACAATATCAAATCCCAATTTTTGTATTCGCAATAAAATGTTTCATCAGAAACTAAAATACTATACAGGGTGTTTCATTGCAAATTTTAAAATCGACATTACTTCCGGTAAAACAGGAAGTTCAAAATTGTAAAAAAAATTGGAATCAAATAGGCAATCTACTGCAGTATCCACCTTCCAAATTTCATTTTGATATCTCTAATAATTCCAGAGATATTTGCTTGGTTCCATACATTTGCCCATCACTGTATAGAGTGTTTAAAATATAGAGTAGACTGCAATTATAAGTATACAGGGTGGTTTGGAAAAATACGTATATAGGGTTGAATTTACACGGTTCTCGGACTAGAGGGCGCAGTAGAATTACAGTTATACAGGGTGTGCACAGATATTTGTATTATTAAATTAAGAATTACGAATTTGAACACAAATATAGTCCTGTTAATTATATCTGAAAAAGAACTTGAATTTCGTTACTTATTGACACAATTGGTCGAATTTCGACCACTGGGCGACAGCTAGTTTAATTAAATGTATTTAAAAAAAGTTATTTAGTTTATAATCCTAAATACACTGTAACTTTTGTTTTTTTATAGGTACCAACCTCTAAGTCTATTAGAATTATGCCTGAACGTAATAAACAAGCTGAACGTCCCCGATTATGAACCCGAAGAATGCATCAGAGAAATAGTTTACCCCAAGTGCAACTATTGCGAAGAACAGTTCCAAAACCTCAAGTTCTTAGCGTTGCACGAAGTCAAACACATCGACGTCGAAGTAGGCGAGAAAATAGACAACCCCATCCCGTGGGACGGCACCAAGGAAGACGCCGGCATCCGCAACAGGTGGCTGAACTATTTCGACGAAAACGGGTACGAAGACGAAGACATCGTCGTCGATGACATCGTCAATACGGAGAATCTTCTCATTCCCGTCGACAATGGCAAAGGCGAAACCAGAACGCTGACGGGAGAAGAGAAGATTACGTTGGACGGTACTCAACCGTTGGTCAACGGCGTGTACTTGGGAGACTATACGAAAGAGGAGCGGAAGACGTTCTATCAGACGATGAGAATACAAGGAGTGAATAAGAAATTCTGTGAATTGTGCAGGTAAGGTTATTGGAATTTATAAATAACTTGAAAGATATTTTAACATGTTCAACGACATCAAGGGATGACTAAAAAAATATATAAAAATAAAAAACGGAACGTTACGTCAGTATAACGCAAAAAACTATTTAAAGAACTTTGTATAGCGCTCTATACTCACTTTTTGCAAAAATTTAAGCTTAATAATTTCGCAGATAAGAGAGGGGGCGGTTTAATTTTCATATATTTCAATTTATGTTACAATTCAAGTGTATTAATTATTTATTTATTTTTTATCAAATTTATTATAAATTTTTGAGGAAAGCCATATTTTTTAAGGTGCACTTCACTTTTTTAAATTTTCTACTTATCGAGCAGTAGGAGTTTCATAGATAGAGGGGAATCCGCCATTTATTGAATGTTTTCCTTAATATTTTTCCACCAATACATTTTTAAAAAATCATTTAGTATATCACATGATCCGCTTGTTTTTTTTTTTCATTTAAATGTCTAATTTGCTCCTCAAAATTAATGTATTTTCACTAAAGTTTAGCCTTATATGCTCATTTTTTAAAAAATTTGATTCAGTAGTCTTGGGATAAGGGGGGACAGCAGGGGGGTAATTGCTTATGTTTTCAATATACAGGGTGAGTTTTTTTTTGATGATCAGTATGGGGATCTCGGAAACTAGCGGAGATAGAGCAATGGTTAAATTGGGAAAGATTTGCAGTTTTATTGGCCCAAGTTAATGACACTTTCGGATATTTGTAAAAAGTCATGGCTTACTAGATATTTTGAAAAAACGAAATTCTGTCGATTTAGTCAAATCCCTCTAGATCCTTTGTTTTTGATTTTATAAAATAAGTGTAAATATCAAAATTGAAGGGAATTGTATCCCGAATGTCCTCGTTTGCGTGACAGCTGTCGTTTTCGAGATATCACACGAACTTATCTTTTTTTGAATGGAAACCATAGTTGGCTATGACCTCAAAAAATCGGACATTTTTAGAGCTTTTCAACGATATAATACTCTATATAGATATTCATCTAAATAACGGAGTTATGGGGGATTATCTCTCTTATTTTCACTTTTAACATAGGTAGCCATGAAAAAGATTGTTTTCACTTTGACGTTTCCTCATTTGAGAGTAATTCCATTAGTAGTGCTGAACTGACAGTCGATATTGACAAGTTTTCGTGATAAAATGGAATATTCTAACGAAGAAAAACTGAATATGGTGGAATGTTATATCATATGCCATAAAAATTCAGTTCATGCAGCTGAGGAATAGTTTCATAGATATTTTAATCGTCATCAACCTGTTCTATGTACATTTAAGAGACTTTATGATAGTTTACGCAGATATGGATCTTTTACTAAACCACCAAAGGAACATAATCAAATTAACGAAGCAGCACAAATAAATGTTTTGGCAATGGTAAATCAAAATCCATCTACATCAACTCGTGAGATTGGGGCAGAAGCTGGGACATCTCAACGAACTGTAGTTAAGGTACTGAAAGCACACAAATTCCACCCATACAAACTTTCAGTTTCTCAAACTTTGCATGCTGGTGACGAACATCGACGTATTTTGTTTTGTACATGGTTTACAGACATGTGCCTTGACAATCCACAGTTTCCATTAAAGGTGAAACTAGATTTACTAACTGCGGTATGTTCAATAGACACAATGAGCATATCTTGGCTAAAGAAAACCTTTTCCATGTAGAACAAAGACGACCCCAGATAAAATTTGGTTTTAATGTTTCGTGTGGTATCATAGGGTCTACTATTCTCGGGCCTTTTATCTATGACGAATCACTTACTGGGGAGCGCTACTTCCATTTCTTGCAATACACTTTTCAAGACATGTTGCATAATTTGAATTTGAGAACTCGTTTAGAAATTGAGTGGTTCCAACATGATGGAGCACCTGCTCATAACTCGTTATTAGTAAGACAACACTTAGATAATATCTATCCAAACTCTTGGATAGGAAGAAATGGCCCACGCGAATGGCCACCCCGGTCTCCGGATTTGGCATTTATAGACTTCTATAAAAAACAAAGCATACAAAAGAAAGTATGAGACAGTTGGTGACCTAAGGGAGGCGGTATTACAAGCAATTGAAGAAATTGTTAGGCGGTCTGTGAGGAAAGCGGTAATGTCAATCTTAAAAAGATACAATTTTTGTCTAAATAACAATGGTGGACTTTTCGAACATAAATTGTATCCATTATTATGTACTTTAATTTCTTAAGTTTTTAGTAAGTACCTACTTATTTAGTTTTTTCGTTATATCTGATATACCTAATAAAAAAACCATTCAATGTTTTTTGAAATAGTTATTAATAAATCAATCTATTTCATGGTTAACTACGTTAAAAGTGAAATTAAGAGAGAAACGCATTCATAACTCCGTTATTTTTATGAATAACTATATCGAGTATTATATGTTTGAAAAGCTCTAAAAATGTCCGATTTTTTGAGTTTATAGCCAACTATGGTTTCCATTAAAAAAAAAGATAAGTTTGTGTCATATCTCGAAAACGAGAGCTGTCACGCAACCGATGAGATCACAATCATATTCGGGATACAATTCCCTTCAATTTTGATATTTACACTTTTTTATAAAATCAAAAACAGAGGAGCCAGATGGATTTGACTAAATCGACAGAATTTCGTTTTTTCAAAATATCTAGTAAGCCATGACTTTTTACAAAAATCCGAAAGTGTCATTAAATTGGGCCCGTAAAACTGCAAATCTTTCCCAATTTGACCATTGCTCTATCTACGCTAGTTTCCGAGAACCCTATACTGATCATCAAAAAAAACTCACCCTGTATACTTAAAAAACAATTAATTATATATATTTGTATTCGTTATAATGAGCCCTTTCATTTGATATGTTGTATGGTGCTCTTGAAAAAAAAAATTCATTTAAATATCTAAATTGCCCCCTAATTTAATACATACTTAGACTTTCGCCTGCGTTGAGCCCTAAAACTTTGATTTTTTATGCCCTATTTAAAAAAAATTGGCTTATAAGTTCAAAGATAAATAGTAATTGAACATTTTTGCATATAGTCATGAATTTAGTGTGCCCCCAAACTTATATCCTCTTTTATTTCAAAATGTTGGGTCCAACACTTTCAGAGATAGGATGATCCATCCTTGTGTATTTTCATTAATACTTAAATATACATTTTGTAATTATGAAAAATATGTTTGTTTTTATTTATCCTAATGAATTCATTTTTTTTTCAATCATATTTGTTTTTTTATTATTTCTAAGAAGTTTTGTTTTCCTATATACTGAGTAAAGTTCTATAATTCCTATTTCTTTCTCTAGTTTGGGAAAGTGACCTTTAAAAATTATCAAAAATATATTTTCGTATTTTTCATGAATCTCCTTGTTTGATATGCCACTTGATTTTTGTAGGTTCAGTAGCATCAGAGATGGCATATGCCGACTTTTGTATATTTCGCCCCCAAAAATAAATAGTTGTTTATTTACGCCAAATTCTAACTCATGTAACAACTGAAATATATTAAAATCTATTTTCTTCGCATATTTTGAATATTCTTCACATAGCTAGAACTAAAAATGTATGAGAATTCTAAAACTTTGTCTACATTTACTGCAATATCCATCTTTTATTAGATAAACGCCAATTATTGCTTTTAAATAAACAACTTATGTAAATAAATAAACAGTGTAAAATATCATTGTTTTTATTGAAAAAATACATGAAATTATCATTTTTTACTCCATTTTCTTAAGATACCTAGAACAAATCAAACCCTACAAGTTTCACTCTATTGCTATTGGATCCCTCCCGTTGAGTTCAATTAGACACTTTTTGTCCAATTAATACTACTTTATTAACAATGAAAACAAATCCTTAACCTTCAATTAAATTTCTTGACACATACAACACAAAACACAATTCACACTGACATTTGCTTAGAGCATATACTTTCTACTTATGATACTCAACTGAACTTATGATAAAAACAACTAACGCTCACAGAACACCTATTTATATACAATTTTTATATTCGAGAGAGTCCTCAAGATTACTTCTATGATGCTAATATCGAATTATATAGATCCCTCGGCCGACGTTATAACTTTCCGTAACACTATTTTGGTTTAATGGTTTAATTTTGTCTAGTATTGTGACTAATACCCTAAGTATGCGTGAAAAGAATTGAAAAATTATTATGGATGCTCTATCTATGGGTAATAAAATGTTGTAATGAATTTTTACCCTTCTTTTAAAGATTACAATAATCTGTTGGACAATATGAACATACTTCTTAAATCTTTAAAAACTACGACTTGTTGATGGTAAGTTTTCTTTTCAGGTACACCTTTAAAGACAACTGGGCAATCGAAAGCCATTACTTCTCCTCAGCCTGCTACTACACCTGTCGCTATTGCGGGATGAGATTCAACAAACAACGTCACAAATTCGACGAACACATCGAAGAACACAAAAAGGAAAAACACGAATTCTCAGACAAAATCTACGCGGCAAGCAAACTAAGCAACGTCGTCCCGAAAGTCATCCATCCTCCTAAAGAAAGACCAAAGAAAATAGTCGTAACGCAACACAACCCTATGGAAATCAACAACCATCAAAACAACATAAACAACGGACCTCCTTACACGTCGTTACGAGTGCGGAACCTGATGGAGAGGAGATCCTTGCCCATAACCACCGTACAGATCAAGGAAGAACCCATGGACGGGCCCAGGGACATCATAACGTCCCAATCGAAGACGGGCAACCAGGCGTATTTCTGCCGGAAGTGTTACAAGGTGTTCTTCAAACTGGACGAGTTCAACATCCACAGCAAGAACTGTGATTACAATCAGTTCCCGCAGATAAGGAACTTCTCCAAACCAGCGTTTCAATCTAGAAATGGAGAAGTATCACCTGCAGGTAGACCAGTCAGACATTGTGCCAAAGAAGGACCATACAAGGACGACGTTTATTTACCGGATCACGTAATGAGGCAACCTCGACAGTCGCCACAACCCGGCCAAACGTTCGTCTGTTTTATCTGCAACACCCCCTTCCCAACGATTTATTCTCGCAACAGTCACATGAGGATCCACAAAAGCGAGACGCAGAACCCCTCGCCGCCGTTTAGACCCAGACCCCCTCAAAACGTCCAAAACAACTACCAAAACTACCGAGAACCACCGTCGTCTCAGTTCAACAACCACTTCATCATGGACAACGTCAAAATCAAAGAGGAGCCCATGGACATGCCCATGGAACCGATGGTGGAGATTCACGAGCCAGAACCGGAACCCACGTTCCCGGGTTCCCTGGGAGATGGCGCAGTCAGTATCACCCCCATCGTCAAACCCAAAATGAAGCCGAGCATAAGTCCGAACGTCATAAAATTGGTTCAGAACAATCCAGCGTTGTCCATCAAACCGAACAAACCTCCACAACCTATGCCGAGTAGTAGCAGCAACAGCCACCACATGCAGATGAACCAAATGCAGCAGCACCAAATGCAGATGAACCAAATGATGGGCGGGTTCGCGGATCCCGATAAGACGTACAAGTGTTCGTCATGTTGGGAGGCGTTCGCCAACAAATCTCATTTGTATTTCCACAAGAAGAATCAGTGCGAGGGTTCGCGACTGCCTTGTCCGTTTTGCAAAAAGAGGTTCGGCACTGAGGCTGAGTACAGCTCGCACATCTACTACAGTCATCCGGAGTAAACATACTGCTTGTGGCACTAAACTGTAATAGTTCATTAATTTGTGTAACTGGTAACTGGGCTTTAATGATGTAGTAAGTTTTAAAATGTGACACCGCGAATCTGAGACTAGATGTAAAATGGTGCCAGGTGTTGGTACTTGTTGATTCTTTCACGTAAATAATAAGCCCCAGTGGGGAATTTTTAAATTTGGAATTGAAAAAATATATATATAACAAATACTTGAAAGCCTTTTTAGGAGGGTCTAAATTTTTAACAAACAATTGCTCAACCCTTGCTGCACCCTGGGGGAAACCCCTTGAAAATCTATCAATGGTGGCAAATGTAAAATGACAGTCCACTTGAAAAGTCATTTTAATACCTTTATTTTGTTTTTTTTTTTTAGAAAATTCTGAAATACTTTTTTTGTTTTATGAAAGATATCTCAAGTCCTTCTTTTTTTGTTATCTAGGACAAGATTTGTCATACCAGCTATAAATATTTAAACATATTAAGTTGAAAAATTATAAAATACATCCCTCTAAATATATTTCAATGACCGTGATTGTCCAAAAAACGGTATAATCGTTGTTCAGTTTTGAAATCGAGTATGAACAACACACTTTAAATGGCCTTATAGAAAAAGTCTAGTGGTTTCAAATAAGGCGATCTAGTTGGCCATTGTACACTCTTGATCATTCCTGAACCAGAAGAACATAATGATGAGGATCTCCATCTTCAAATATACTTTGACACTATCAAGTAGGGAATTCATCAGTATTGATGTAATTTTCAAGTGATAAAGAAATAGTCCAATAACTTGGTGGGTTCTAAAATGCCTTCTCATGTCCTCAAATCCATTTAAGTTGAATGTACATTGATCACTAGATGGCACGTTCTTTACATATACAGGGTGCAAATAGTAGGTGGAGATAGTATACACCAAATAAAACAAAAATAATAAATAATTCCAAATACATGTTAGGTAAATTATTGTCAATCCGGCAACGTCGCGATAATATCAGATTCACTTTTAGCACGAATCATAAAGAAATGAGTCACCACAAAAACATGAACACCTGTGATTTTTTGTGTATTGAGAAATATTGTTTCGAGTGCCGTTAGATTTATTTAGGTAAATCAAAGTTTATGAAATATTTTTTTCAAAAATGTACATGTCTTTCCCTAATTCTGTAACCTGGCATTATTTGTCAAGCCAAGCTAATACCCTCGCACTCGAACTGACAATCCACAACCGATTTTATTTGTTTTTCCCATTTATTTTTTAAAATGAGAATCAAATCACGATATCTACTTTGAATATCACGCAAATCACTTTCACTTAGATCTAAATTTTCACACAAAAACCGATACAGAAAAAAAACAATCGTGGCAGCGATCAGCTGTAGTTAACGTGAATATTTACTAACCTAGGCGTGTTCATATGCCACGTTGCCACATCTGTTCGGAGAAACGTACGGCAAATTATTACAGAATATTTAGAGTTTAAATGTATATTTTTTGTTAATACAGTTATTAAAGGTGTATAAGCTATTTACATATTTGGCTTTACAAGCATTTTGAAGCCGGAAATAGTTTATTATTCACTATAATAAAGGTTACCTAACTACTAACTTTTTTTTGTCTAAACTACAGGATATTTCTGAAAATGTTATAAAACTCTTTGATTTGTTTTGAGCCGAAGTATTGGTCCTCAAAATCTTTGCACTCAAACTGTTTACACCCTGTATATTATTTTTGTTTATAGCTAGTTCTTGCCATAGTTTCATTTGATATGAAAAGTAATTCCAGAAAAAGGTACAGTTTTGTGTAAAGATGTATTAGGATTTATCCTGTCATGACCTAAGATATCAATTTATTGGGTTTTATTTAGAAGACTGGCTGAGTATGGTGTATATTTGCAACAGTATCAATTTAAATAAATTTAGGAAAAAGAGCTAGTAAATACCTGTTAGATGTCTATAGGTCTTGTGTTAAATATAGTAGCAGTTCATCAAGCACATTAATAATTGACATACATTAAAACAATTGCAGCCCATTCTATAGTTAGTCAATGTCATACAATTTTCTGCATATTCTTATCATTAATAGTAACATGAAACAAATTTAATAATCTTATTAACAATACATACTTACTAGATAAAGTTGAAATCTTTATGAAAATTTTCACAGCAAAAAAAAATTAGTCCAATAAAGAATAACCGTTCAATTTGGAAAATATAAAATTATTTCCACAGAACAATAACTTTTTCCCATTTTCTCGAAATCATAGGCAGGAATAAAAAAACAGATGCCAAAATAAATAGATTAAAATGACCTTTCAAGTAATATAACAGTTTTAAGGAATATGTAATCGATTTCCTGAACAAAATTTGTGATTTTTAATTTTTGATTTTCTGCCATTATTAAAAAATTAACAAAAATAAGGTGATTAAAAAATAAAGGGTGATTTGTACATCTTTAAAAAATCGTAGCAAATTGAAAAGTTAATACATTCTCAAACTCAGTTTTCATTCTTGAATTTACTAAGAAAAACAAAATGTTCTTTACAAATAAATATTGTTTTTTTTTAGTGACAAAAAATATCGTCAACATACTTTTGAGCTTACTGTGATTTTTTAAAGTTGAACTTCAATTATTTTACAACTAACCAAATTATTGGTAGTGTTAATTAAAAAAGTCAAGAACATTTTGAAAAAAACGTTTTGTTTACTTTTTCCCACTCAGATTCATATTTCTAAAGTTTTTCTGAAGTGATTGAGTTGCCCTGTTTGGGGAAAAGTATCAGTTTTGAAGCTTACTACACTATTGATGCATAAAATAACATGAAATACTGGAATTGACGTATGCAACTAATCCCGCATTTGGTAATTGGAAACTATTGTGGTTATTTATTTTTTTAAGCATAATTATTCCATTTTCACTCCCTGATATGTAATATGTTTGAATCAATTTTGTGTATTATATTTTCTAAGGGTCATGAAAGTATGTAAATGTAGTCGATTTTATAACTTTTTTTGTATGTTTTATCTTAGTATGTGAAGAAATGAGTGATTTAGCTTTGTTCTTCCTCATTGATATTGAGGGAACACCTTCGACATTCAATTATGAGATGTATTTGATTGTAAGTAAATAAGAAATTCTAGTGGTAAATTGAACGTCACTTTTGACTGTAAAATTAACAGTTTTAGGTAAGCAAAGATTTGTCGCCTGTAAATATATATTATAGAAATATTGATATGAATAAACTATATATTATAATATAGCAACTGTATATTCTTCACAAATGCCTGACACTTCTTGAAGTTCAAAGTCGACACTTTGAGGTTTTTGTAAATTGCTCTTGATCTGACCAAAACGGATTGAGATTTGAACCTGGGTAAAAATTCGGATGCCATTGCTAAAAGTGACGTGAATAATTTGTGGCATAAATGAAACGTTTGAAGCATTAATACAGCGCCATCTATTGCTTAGTACCTATTCAATCCAGACACCAAAGAGTTGAAGCGTTGTTAATAAACTAACACTGCCATCAGTTGCGTATTACGAACTTACAAATAATTATAATCCGTCATCATATAATGTACAAATAGTTTGCAATAAAGAAAATAGCCGGCTACAAATTGAGGTAGAAACTAACCTATGACTAAAATGGGATCAAACTGCACACAGTGTGCAAAATTTCATTACAATTAAGTTCGGTAGTTTAGTTAGGTTGCGCCATCTATTGGATACTTACCTAATCGAACACCAAAGTGTTGAAGCGCTGTCAATAAACTAACTTACACCGCCATCTATTAGAAACTTGTGAACTCAAAAAATATATATAATTCTGTCACATAATAAATTGTAATAGAGAAATATTGCGACTGTAACTTGAAAAGATAAAACGCTATCCTATCTCTCAAATTGGATCAAAGTGCCGGCTACAAATTGAGGTAGAAACTAACTATGACTAAAATGGGATCAAACTGCACACAGTGTGTAAAATTTCATTACAATTAGTTCGGTAGTTTAGGTTAGGTTGCGCCATCTATTGGATACTTACCTAATCCGAACACCAAACACTTAAAGCGCTGTCAATAAACTAACTTACACCGCCATCTATTAGAAACTTGTGAAACTCAAAATATATATATAACTCTGTCACATAATACTAACTAAAAGATAAAACGCTATCCTATCTCTCAAATTCGATTAAAGTGCCGGCACAAATTGAGGTAGAAACTAACCTATGACTAATGACACTGTGTACAGTGTGCAAAATTTCATTACAAATAGTTCGGTACATATACTTTATACTGATATACTGCTATTGCCCATAAGCTGAAGGTCACCGACTAAGAGAGACAGCAAATTATACCTTGCTACTGTACCTAAACCGTTTTGGGCAAGCGTTGCCAAGAATCAAACAGAGAGAAAACATAACCCGCAACAGAAGAGCCAATTGGGACATTTTCGATCATGCGCATAAGACCCGAAGTACAGTGGAACGTTATAGACATATAAACGTCTGGACTGTGATGTGTGCGCCTACCTCTAGACTCTGCTAGCATTATTCAGTATTAAGTATATGGTTCGGTAGTTTAGGTTGCGCCATCTAAGTGCGCACAGTGTGTAAAATTTCATTACGACCGTAACTAAAAGATAAAACGCTATCCTATCTCTCAATTTGGATCGGTTCGGTCTTTTAGGAGTTCATCGCGGACAAACGCCTAAGGCCAAAATGATAATATTTGAAGGCAGCCCAAAATTTCCCACTATACATCCGACAAGAAAAGACCCAAAAACAATGGAGGGTACAAGAATTATGATCAAAATGTTATTTACATAGTAAAATTGCTGAAATGCCCATGTACAGGACAACCGGAAACACTCAATGGTATCCTAGAGGTTTGAAAAGTCCAAGGAAACGCCTTAACATAAGTTATGTTTATATCAGGACTGACATAACCTGGTCCTAGAAAAACTGTACCATAATTCATTTCCAAATAGATTAGAGCCTTATGAGAGGCACATGGAAACAATAGGATGGAGAGGAACATGTCATATGTTATTTAGTGAATCAGGTTGCTCCTAACGTCTAAGTAAGGAAATGGGAAAGCTGTACCATACGGAGTGGAATTATACGAAGTATCGATGGGTATCGGATTGATCCCCACTATCGATACTTATAGTAATACCTAACTGTTACCACCTTATTCATTTCCAGAATAGAAATGTTTACAACCTATTTAGACTGACCGTGAATTAAGAAATAAGAGTTTTAATAATCACACCTAATGAGTTTTTTCTGCTGTGAGTGTGGCAAAGTTCAACAGGAGGGAGCTGCAAGAACATGGAACACTCAAAGCTATCATCAATTTTTTCTGAAGTAGATTGTAAATAAACTCTTGGGGATGTCCATATATCGAAAGTATCTTCAGAACTTGAGTTGCACTTGACTAGTATCAGCTAGCATGTGTTTCAAAAGTTACAGTGGCGTAACTATTAATCGAGTATTTTGCTTTGATATAAGCAACTTTGCTACTAAAATGAAGTTTTTTAAATTTGGGTTGAGTATGGTGGAAATACCTAATATTTTTACTTTCTCTATAGCTCCAAATCGCTTTTATAGTTCACTCAGTGTATTAGTAACAACAATTTTAAATATTTTTCACTATAAATTTCCTTTGACATGGTCTCAATTATTTTAAAACAGTAAATATTTCATTGTTCCAATTCTGTGATTATTGTTGGATACTATTTTAATAAGATTGGTGCAATATTTAGGCATAGCTTTAAAAACGAAACATATAAAAAGTCGAATTCCATCTTGTTGGAACTGACCAAAATTTTTTAAAACAGTTGTATCCTGAAATTCATAGATCCTTTTTATCTTATCTATACTTATCTTTAAATCTTCACTGGAGGCAACAAAATAGCGTATGCGAAGCAAGGTAAATGGTATAATCAAAAATGCTGACAGATATTTTTCTCTATTATCTGGAGTCACAGAATTATTCAATAGAATATTCTACAAAGACAGTGACTTATATTCCAGAATGCCTCATTTAATAGATGGTGTATATATTCGTAAGTAATATATTTTCCGTAACAACTATTCTTATACAACTAAAATGATTGAAATATATCACATTAATACAAAAAATCAATTATTATAATACGATCTGTATCGACCATCCCTATGGAATATACAGCAATCTTTAAACTGTGGTGTTATTTCAGTTGCATTGAAAAATATGTCAGAAAGAAAACAATACTCCTAACCTTACAAATCCATAGAAGATACTATGGTATAACAGATTGGTCCACTAATAATACAAGATATATAAAGTAATATATTTTCAATTTATTCTTATACAAGTGAACACATAAACACATATTATAATACTTCCAGTAAAACACGAAGATTCCGAATTTGTGTATATCTTCCAGTAATTCCGAGGAGTATCCCAACTTGAATAATTCCTCAAACATTTTCAATCTCTTATTTATGGTAAGATCCGCTACCAAGGCGTACGCGACGGACTCGACCCTTAGCAAATTAGTCCTCGATTCTAACGACCACTTGTAAATAACGGGAACGGTTTTCCGGGATATCCAGAATTTTTCTACGGAGTTCACTAAACAACCACAAAGATCAGGCATCAGGTATCGATCTGATAAAACGATCACGTCAAGTAAAGTCTCTAAGTCAACTTTAACTTCCACTTCTGCCGTTTTGTCAATTGATCTTAACAGTAAGAGTAGACATTCGAATGATCGAAGTTTCACGTCGCGTAAAGTGATTTCATTTTCGCTGCTTTCTTTGAAAAATCCTTTCAGTAATCTGCTAAAGAAGTCCGATTTTTCACACAGAAATTCACGGTCTGCTTCCAGTGAAGTACCATCGTCTAGTTTAAAAGTTACCACGTCAACACAACTTTCGTCCAGATTGTAAGCGTCGAAACTGACCAGCTGCCTGTTGCCCATGTTTAAGGCCACGTCTTTTGGATTGGCAATTTTTAGATTCTTTGTAGCCATGGCGCACAAAACTTTGCACGTTCGGTGTTTCATCGTAGTGTCCTCTTGTAACAGTTCCATAAGCGTGTCTAGTCCACCACAATCAAGCATCAGCTTCTCCAGAATGGATTTGTTCCTAAAATTGAAAATAGGATAAGTACATTTAGTAATTAGTTTTTTCTAGAATATGAAATGGAATTAGTTTGAAACGCCCCCTAATGCTGCATTTATCAACTATACAGTGATGGGCAACTGTGTGGAACCAAGTAAATATCTGTGGAATTATTAGAGATATTAAAATGAAAATTGGAAGGTGGATACTGTAGTACATTGCCTATTTGTTTCCAAATTGTTTTACAATTTTGAACTTCCTGTTTTACCGGAAGTAATATCGATTTTAAAATTTGCAATGAAACACCCTGTATAGTATTTTAGTTTATGATGAAACATTTTATTGCGAATACAAAAATATCGGGTTTGATATTGTTTATTTCAATACCTACTGAGATATTAACAGAAAAGGAATTAAGGAAAGGAAAAATCTAATATCCATTAAAGAAATACATAATCATATTTATTAACTAAATCTAAGTGATTTTCAAAACATTGAAACTTAACTAAACTTAATGTATTAGATGTTCAAACTGAGCACCGTTTATTTCTTGACAATAAGCAAGTCGGGTTTTAAATTCTCTAGTAACATTAGCTATTACTTCTGGTGTAATTCTCTGGATGTCTTGAGTTATTCTTGCAACTAATTCTTGCAAATTATTTGGTCTATCAACATAAACCTTAGACTTTAAGTAACTCCACAGAAAATAGTCTAGTGGATTAAGGTCGGGACTTCGTGCAGGCCATTCATAAGTACCCCTTCGTCCAATCCATCTGTGATGAAATGTCCTATCTAAATGATCTCGAACAATGCGAGCGTAATGGGGTGGTGCTCCATCCTGCTGAAACCAGATATTATTTGGTAATTGTCCATTTACCTCCAATGCCGAAATAACTTGTGTCTCATAGAGCTGTAAATACCTATCTCCATTTAAAGTTTCTTGTAGGAAGAAGGGTCCCACGATTCTATTGTTATAAATGCCGGCCAAAACGTTAAATTTTTGGGGATGTGGTGTATGAGCCTTTTGTACCCAATTAGGAATACTTTGCGACCAGTAGCGGCAGTTATGTCGATTAACCGTACCATTTAAACAAAATTGAGCCTCGTCTGAAAACAGTGGTGTTTTTCATTTCTTATAAAATTATTATCAGGGTTACAAATATCCATCATCGTTTCACAAAATTGCAAACGTCTGTCGAAATCGTCTTCAGAGAGTTCTTGAACGAAGCGAATTTTGTATGGATGATATTTTTCTCGCCTTAATATCCTTCCTACTGAACGACGGCTAATTCCATGCATATTGGCGAGGTCGGTAGTGGATAAGTGAGGATTTTCTTCCAAAGATATAGCAACATTTTGAGCTGCACCTTCATTACTTGCACTTTTTAACCGTCCACTTTTTGGTAAATTGCTAACTGTTCCACTTGTGTCGTACCTTCGCAAAGTTTTCGTCACTACTGAACGGGATATTTGTGTATTCGGATGAACAATGTTAAAAAGGCCACAAACTTCTTGATGCGTCCTTTTCCTCTCCCCATACCCAATCATCATTAATATTTCTATTCTTTCACTTAATACGGTCATTTTACGATAAAATTAAAACAATACAATCTTTTTACGTTCAAATAAAAAAACTAATAACTTATTTTGACAACTACTGTCACTTCTGCAATGAATTTCATGGACTACTAAACTTGATTCAGATTTAATTTGCGCCTGATTTAAACAAACGCACGTGTATTCGACTATGGGACAAGCAGTGCTGTTGGCTGTGACGGTATAATGCCACCGATTGGCCAATAGAAATACAAATCCTTACCGAGCGGTTTGTTTATATCGGGCGTAAATGAAATCTGAACCGAGTTTAGCTACCATCGAATTTTTCCTTTCTTTAGTTACATTTCTGTTAATACCTCGGTAGGTATTGAAGTAAACAATATCAAACCCAATATTTTTGTATTCGCAATAAAATGTTTCATCAGAAACTAAAATACTATACAGGGTGATTCATTGCAAATTTTAAAATCGGCATTACTTCCGGTAAAACAGGAAGTTCAAAATTGTAAAAAAATTGGAAACAAATAGGCAATCTACTGCAGTATCCACCTTCTAAATTTCATTTTGATATCTCTAACAATTCCAGAGATATTTACTTGGTTCCACACATTTGCCCATCACTGTATACCGTTTATAAGGATTCCTAAATGTCCAATCATCCTGTCTAACTAAGGCCTGTCTTGAAAATTTTAGCTCTTGATTTATCCAACACACATATATTAAGAACAAACATACCGACAATACCCTTCACCAAATTCTTAGACAATCGCTGCACACTGCGTAGACACCACCTCCCTCGGAAACAAATGAACAGCGGAAAGTATTCTTGTTGCACATTCGAAGAGTCACGTACAAAATAGCACGGATTCGAAACACGATCAAATAAGACAGTTTTCACCACCAACCAGTCAAAAGATGGGCGAACCAGGACCTTAAAGAACCAAGAGACGCGTCAATCATAGAATATAATTAACACTGTCTGGAACTTCACAAAATAGACGACTTCAGCACTCGTACACCGTCACATGTAAACAGGGCACTCTACCAATTTTCGGGAGAGCATAACCATCACACCTGTAGATTCTCAGCAGTTCGTGAAGCTATTGAAGTAGAGAAATACTCATTTGCCTCTATCACATAGAAATCAACATCAGCCAGGCAAAATGTATCCGATACACACCACCAATATAACAAAAACACTATCTCATCTTTATGTGTAACGATTTCCACTCAACCGAGCAACATCACCTGGGAAAGTAGGCATATTGGGAGCCTGAGTGAACTATAAACTCCAAACTATTTATTTTAATTTATTCGTTTTGTACCTCCATCTCTACAACTTGTAATATACTATGGCCACCCCGTTCACCAGATTTAAATTCTTGTGATGCCATCAATAGAATAAGGAGCTATTGAGTGAAAATGTTTTGATGCACTCAAGGATTTGGATGAGTTTAGATAATTTAACAGAAAAACTCGTTTGCTTTTGACACCTCATAACTTTCTAGAAAATAGTGAGTTATACCAAAAAAAAATAAAAGCTGTAACATAAAATTTACAATATACAATTATAGGCAGGATAGTAAACTTTTATGGGAAAACTATTATAAATGTTAATCTGGTTTAATTGCATAATTTTTATGGCAAAAACCTGTGTTTGTATTCACGGTATGTTGGGAACCGTTTTTTATAATCAAGATATGAAGTCTAAGTGTTTTATATGGAGCTAAATTCAAAATGGCATAATTTAGGAATAGACAAGAAAATAACTCACCAAATAATATAAGGAATAACCAGCACAAGTTGTTCCTTCAGTTCGTTTGAACCTCTCAGCAGCTTGTGAGCAATATCACCTTTTCCAGACTCAGACTCGGCAAGCATAGTCAACTTCTTGAGTACAACTTTGGCATACAATTCGAAATCATAGCAAGTACCACATTCTTTATGTCGAGGTATCGTCAAATCGTACACCTTTTCCACAAAATTACTACTCATTAAAGGAATCAAATATTCGTGTGATTCCAATATTCTTCCTACAACGTCAATTGGATTGGTGCACATTGCTGTGTTGGTCAAAAACTCCAAAGACTTTATTAAACACCACAGCAGTTTTTCGTTTCCCAATTGCGGGACCGCAGGACGTACCCTAGTAAAACATTTAAGCAGAATCGTTATTTCCGTCAAAAGCCTAATCTTCTTAACCTCGACAGCTTCGTGTTTTTTGTTAGGATCTGAAAAAAAAACAAGTACATCAAATCATATCGCTACCACAAAATCTACAAAGACTTACACATGGTGATGTCGTCACCTTCTAGTTCCTCAACTTCGGAATTAGGATCCCCAGAGACTGCGCCATCATGAGGTTTTTCGTTAGCTTCGTTCGTTTCGAATTCTGTGGGGTCAGCCTCACTGCAAACGGGTGAGTAATCATCAGAATCTGAATCTAGGTTTGACAGCCACAAAGGTGGTGGACTTGAACAAGGCGATGATAGATTGTCGGATTCTATGCTCGAACTTGGACTGGCCGCCCGATCAAATCTGTCGTCGTCGCTGGAACATACTGATTGGGGCGACAACAAACTGGCATTCTGTAAACCCGAATGATATTTTGTTAATAAAATGAACACAGTCAGTGTAAAACTTTGAATTTATAGAAAATCATACAAAAAAAGAGTCAATTACAAGGTTTTTTTCAACAAACAGTAACCAGCAGAAATGTCTAGTATGTCCAAAGATATAAAATTTAACCCACACAAAACATAAAAATACAATGTAAAAAAATCATGTTTAACATACCAAGTCCACATCATCGCATAGATATTTCTTCCGTTTACCATACACTGGTTCCAATTCCCATTCCAAAAATTTGATCAAGCAATCATTACGAGATTTTTTTCTTCTCTTATGGCTCCTATCAATTTCCAAACAGTCACCTACAATCCACTGTAATTTTTTGAGCAGCACTTCTATGATATTGCATTTTAATTGTTGCTGAACTAGACTCTCGTCATATATACATTGATTCAGAGTCGTCAGAATTAGAATGCACAATTGTAATTCTTTATCAGTGGGGTTTTCAAAATCATCGATTATTTGAATGAGTATCTGAATGCATTTGCCACATCTATCACTGGTTCTGTTAGCTGGATTTTCCAGCATAAAACACAAACATTCGATGTAGTCTTCAGAGTCTTGTTGAAAACCTAAAAAAATATAAAAATTGTTAATAAACTATAAGTATACATCTCACTATATAAACTAAAATGTAGATAAAAATTACTAGTAGCTATTTTACAATTTTAGGAAATAAACTTTATAATTACTACTAGCTGTCGCCCAGTGGTCGAAATTCGACCAATTGTGTGAATAACTAAAGAAAACAAGTTCTTTTTCAGATATAATTATCAGGACTTTATTTGTGTTTAAATTCGTAATTCTTAATTTAATATGACAACACCCTGTATAACTGTAATTCTACTGCGCCCTCTAGTCCAAGAACCGTGTAAATTCAACTGCTAATGGGCTTCCCTATGTACGTATTTTTCCAAACCACCCTGTATAGTTATAATTGCACTCTACTCTATATTTTAAACACTCTATATATGCAACTGCTTATGTGCCATCCAAAAAACATTTGATTTCTTACATATCTGGAATCACCCTGTATAATTATAATCTACAACGCCTTATATCTGTCAATATATATATGCATATATAACTGCTTAAGGCAATGTAATACAAATAATAAACAAAAATTTTTGTAGCATATTACACTTCGTTAAAAGAACAGTAAACAATTTTTAACTGACTGCTAATTTTTAGATGAGATGTTAAATTTTTTAGATGAGATGTTAAATCTAACTTAATAGATTAACTTATATCAAATAAAATTTGGTCACTCAATAGTTGCTGTCGTCATCGTTTTGTTAAAAATTAACGTCATAAATGAATACAAAATAATACTTTAAGAGCACACATCTTTGTTACTAAAAGTCGATTATTTTAATAATATTTATACCTTGCTACAAGTAAACAATTGAATTTTTACTGTCGACTGATGTCAAATTTCGAACATTAAGCTACTTGTTCATAGTGGGCGCCACTCACTTGAATTATATTGATAATTTATCATTAAATTACTTATTTTAAAAGACATAAATAAAGATTATTTATATATTCTGCACTGAAGGTCGTCAATAGCTACTAAACAAACAAAAATGAAGAAAGTTGATTGAGTAACAGAGGAGAAAATGGTACCCAACCGTTTTGTCTTTGTCTATTTAAATATATATTGTAACAAGAGGTAATACACACAAATTGAAAAACAAGTATTTTTGTAATAGAAAGCAAAGAATATAAATAAATGACCAAGTGAGCGAGTTGGTGGAGTAACTAGTAGTGTACCACAAGGTACAATTTTAGGGCCTCTATTATTTATTTTGATTGGCAATGATTTAATAGAATTTATATATTAATATCAATAGGAAATGTAGCCTATAGCAGAGACAAAGTTCTAACTTACCCTTTTCATTTAAATTCTTTAAAAGGGCATCAATAAATTTATCACAGATTTCTGGTATAGGTAACTCAGATTTTAACTGACTAATCCTTATGAAGTTCATCACAATTTTGACGATACGTTTTGGGGCCAACAGTAAGACATTGCTCAGATGCAGCAATGAATCACCTTTTTCTGTATTTCTTAATTGCAATATAGAATGGTAATACTTGTATTTTGAATAGTCATAGAATAATCTGATGATATTCTGTAACAGTATTTCATTTGAACTGCTTTCTTGCCATTTTTCACTTAGCTTGATGAAAAGGGCTCCCACAACTTTTAGAACTTCAAAGTTTCTCACAAGTGTTATGATAGTTCGTCTGTTCTGGAGAAGTCTGAAACCAAAAAGTAATTTTTGAATGTTTAAAACTACTGATGCTACAATAAAAATATAAAACACAAGCCCCAATAACATGATTTCCAGAAGATACAATATTGACCAGTTCCCTAGGAGACCTGACTTAAAGACTTTTCATTATTTCTAGTAACATTACCCCTAAAATAAAATCAATAGTTCAATCCCATTGAAATGATAGAATTAAAATGAAATATTGAGGACATGATGTCAAAGGAAATATGTAGAAGTATTATCAACAGTTTCTGATAGAAGTAGAATTCCATATATATACATATTATTGAGATCACTGATCTAAAAAGAACGAAACATATCTACTTGAAATTATGTCAGAAATTAAATTTTGCAAGTTGGAGACACAAACAATGATCTAGTTTTTTTATATCCAGAATATTAATATTAACAAAAACTACAGGCATATTGCTATTGACTGATGCCTAGGTGAAAATAATTTTTAATAATAAAACTGAAAAAATAATTTTTCCCAACCATATTTCAAGTTATATAAAGACATCATTTCCCAAACACGAAAATGTGAAAGAAGGGATATTGAACAAAGTATGAAAATCAAAATTTTGGAAAAGCCAATAACACAATAGTGATAGGACTGACAATAGTGATCGGACTGACCATAGAGAGTCAACATGAAAGATAAAGAAGACCAACTTGGGAAGAATTGTTGAACAAATTACAAAATGGGGATCAAAGAATAGAGTGCAATTTACTGATAACGAAAAAACACTATAGTTTGTTTCAACATCTAATTTAAATAATAAACAAACTTTTGTATTATCAGTTTCAATTGACTTTTTCAACTGAAATTAAAAAATGTAAATATTATTAGCAGAATAAAACAATCTTTGAAAACAAAAGTGAATATATAATGCTTGCCATAAAAAAAACAAAAATACAAAAATAAAAGCAAAGCTGTAAATTATAATTTAAAAATATAACAAAAAAGGATAACTAGAACAAGAGTTCCTTAATAAAATCAGGTCAACACTAATAATTTACAGTTACTGACAATTCACTATATTAGAAGAAAACTTTTCAACATATATGATATGGATAAAATTTTCTTACTTACCTTAATGCTCTAAGAATCATTGAAACAGTTGCCTCAGAATTGTTCTTTTCATCATTAGTATCAGAATTACTAAACCTTTTTAATAACTCTACCCCATGTGTAACAATACTTGGTTGCTGATCTATTATTATGTTCGCCCACTGATCCTTATGATGACACAAGTTCCCAATAACTCTGAATAGCCGCCCACTTACACTGTCTTCTTCTGGATATCGCTTGAGGACTTGAGCAAGAGTACTTAGTATGTTATACATACCAATCTAAAATATAAAGTTTACAAACAACGTTAAATGAAATGGCATCACTTACAGCATCTCTGGCACAGCCTTTGTCCATTAGGCAATTTCCTAAAATGCTCAGGCAAATGTCTACAACGTTTTTGTTGAGATTTAATATTTTTACAAATTGCTTGATGCATCCTTTTTGTCTTATTGTGAAAATTTGTTCCTTATGTTTTGGAAATTCTACTTCCTTTCTTATAGCAATTAGAACCTTTAGTAAACTTTTGCTGTCTTGAGGCTTATTTAGGGCGTCCAAGGCTTCCGCATAAATGTAATTTCGGACATTTTTTATATTTTATTGAAATAATAAATCAAAATTTTAATATGATTTTAATTCATTTTCATCATAATTATACATAACCTCTTAATCTGACGTTTCACTGTTTTTGTTGTCATTTTGTATTTGTCAGTTTTGTATTAATTTTTCATTTTATTTTTCTTATTTTGAATAACACATTTAGGAGGCATTAAGAGCTTAAATATTTAGATAAATACATTTTTCTGGAGTATCTCTTCCACCTCATACCTTTGTTATATAACTTAAATAGCTGGTGGTATACTGTAGAGCAAGAGCAGGATAGTGTCAAATTAGAGATAAATTAGAAGGGGCTAGAAAAGGGGAAGATAGATAGAGTAGTAGTTTAATAGAGCTAAGAGAAATACCAAACGTTCATTCCTTCCATGGTCTACCAAAGGTATTTGAGGATTTACCTCATAGTAAGTAGAAGGTTCTTCCTATCACAAATGGGGTTATATATAAAGTTGAAACGGTGCACAAGGCCCAAGGTATTAGTGGAGATAAGCTATAAGTTGAAGTTAGTTAAATCGAGGTGATCAACTTGAAACTAAAAGAAGGAATGGGTATACACTTTCCTTCTATCTAGACACTTTCCCAGTGATTGCAAAATGAGTGATTCGTTTAATGCCTTCGTCAGAATTAGAGTGATCTATAGAGGTGTACCCAGCCTTTGGTGTAGGCTTAGAGCATCTACATCCTAGAGATAGTCTGCAGTGCATAAATATCGTGTCAAGGCTAAAAAGAGAGAGTAAGAGGCTAATTCGCTCTATAGGGAACTGCATCTAATAAGCTCACTGGCTGCATCTACCAATCGAGTGAAATAGCCTCTTGCTCTCTCTATTGCCCTCTCTTTCTATCCTTGGCACAACGTTTGTTCATTGCAGGCTACCTCGAGAAGGGTTATGCTCTAAGGGTTTTTTGGGAGGTGGGCAAATCAGAAAAAAAAATGTCCCAGATATGTGAATACAAAAATGCAATAACACATTAAGGCATTGCTTTTGAAATAAGAAAGTTGTTATCTACTTCTTGCTCGAATTCAGTGGATAGAACCCCTCCAAAAAACCCCGGATACCAAATATGAAGTAACGTAGTTGGCCTAAAATTTTTAACAGCCCAACGTCGTTACATATTCGGTATAAGCTATGTCCCAACTTGTTGCATACACCGTACATGAATCGTGGAGCGCATGCGCATTATTAAAAAAGCATCCCCTTTTTAATATTGCGCATGCGCTCCACGATTCATCTACGGTGTATGCATTAAGTTGGTGCATACTTATAATCATATATTATATTTTCTGTAGACAGATAACTAATATGTATGGATAAAATTAGTGACACCAACATTGAAAACATACACTCAGACGTTTTTTTTTTCCTTTCTATGTCTATACAAGTGTATGTTCATACTTACAGAAAACCATAAGTGTGCCTGTGTATATATATTTTTATATATGAATGTGATTTAACTGACGGCATTTTGTGCAAAACAGTTAAAAACTTGTATAAATGACAGTGTCAGTATTGACATTTTTCAATAAAACATGGGGAAAAGAGGTCATTTTCAAGCTCATTATTTAATTTATGATGCAAATACAAGCATTGAAAAAATGCCCACAGATGATTGGCTACGAAGTCAAAAAAGGCATTTCCCGTATTTGGTCAATCACAGAAAAATTGTTTTCAGTCCAAATCCTCGAATAGAGAGGGTTTCTCAGTTGAATTCCACATCAAGAAATGAAAGAAGACACTATTGCGGAGTTAATACGAAATCCTACCTCGACAACTTTATGTAAACGGATTATGAAATTATTTTGAAAAAAATTAAAGTTGACAATGTAAACTTGCTTTTAATATTAAGAGGCTAATGCTTTCTTCTGGAGATTTTAGAGAAATACGCATTTTTCTTCAAAAAATAGTTATAATTTAATGAGAAAAATGTTAACAAGGGTGTTGCTTCATGTTTTTAGAGGTGGTATCTTTGTAAAAATATATAGGATAACTGCAACATGCTAGGTAAATTACAAGGCAAAATAACCCTTTTTCGAAATATCCCTATAGTTGCTCTATTGTATTTTTTCCTTATTATCACTAATAGACGAGAAATAATGTTTTATACACGAAATGGAAAATTTATAACTATTGGTGATTACAATTACAAAATGATACTTTTAACAATTTATAAGTTATTGTATTGTTTTTTTCGGCAACCAACAATACACGACAAACATAATGGTCATCTAAATAATAGCATTAAATTACTAAGTTAATTTGATGTAAAATTTTCAGAAACGTACTGGCTAGGGAAGAAAATACGGAACAATAAACCTCAAAATATGCTTCTTGATTTCCTGCTTTAGTTATATCTTTAAAAATTCATACTCTAATAATCTGTTAAATGTTAGTTGGGATTTATGTACTTCTACATTAATTCTATAAAAGACTATTCTTGAGATAAATAATTTAAATTGTTCAATAAATATTAAATATTATTATTCCAATAGAATTACAATGCATTATATTTTCATTACAAATCATTAACATTTATCGATTGTTGAAGAACGAGGTTTTTCCAATTGCTTCAATAAATGGAAAATTACGATATTATAAATGAAAAACAGTTGCATCTGAAAATGTGTCATAAATCGTACACAATTCCTTTGTCTGAACGGTATTAATGTCAATTATTTTTGCTAAACAAATCCATTCTTTAATTAGATTAGAAGTAATTAGTTGGGACTTTTTATAAGGACGATATTTTTGAATTTTTAACATTCACAGGTTATAAACGAGACAAAACCATTATTTTATTTTATCCATAGATATATACTCAGCCAACCGATTGTACAAATAAACAATTGACTATTGAAACTTCTGACAAATAGAATTTTTTGATGAGTAAACAAACTGACATTATATTTTGAAATGAAAATACCATGTCAAAAAAAACAATATATTTATTCAATTTGATACAAGCGTTGATAAATGACTAGCTGATTAGTAAGAGCACTTTAATGTTAAAGACAAATTATATATAATGGTGTAGATATAAGATAAAATTGTATAAATGTCAAATATAACACAAAGTAAGTTACATTACTTAAAGTATAAATACTAATAATATCTTAAACTTACAATTTTACAACGTATTAGGTACTATACATTTTTTTATAAGTAAATATTCAGGTAGAGGAAAACCGTTAATAATAAAAAGTAGTACCTAATATTCTGAACATATGTTTCTCATTGTTACATGCAATGGTCTTCAAAGTTACTTACGTTTTTATTTATCATCAATATTTCGTAAAAAATGTGTATATCACTATGAAATCTGAGATAAATGATTTGATGTTTCATTAAAATTAACCGGAAAATCTTTTTCAATAAATATATAACAATGGCATTTTGTGACAATGGTATGATAAATTAAAGCTACTTAAAATTATCTCTAATTTGGTTTAACTGGATTTGGAGAAATAAATTTAGTTTTGATTCACTTCATGAAAGTGACGACTTGGTTATTGAAACGGCGTTGAGTGTAAAAAATTTGGGTTTGGTGTTAGGGTACAAAACTTGATTATATATTTGTGCCATACCAAAGGTTCAATGGTCTTGCCAGTACATTAATACACGTCTAGATAGACTTCATAGTTTATGGCTAAAAGTTTAAAAACTTAACTTCTGGAAAACAATCGTTTAAATATTCGCAATTTCAATCCATTAAACTTAGCGCAAACAACAAAACAGCAATAAATAACAAAAAATATGTTCAAAGTATTATATCGGTCAAGTCCCAGGACTGATACAAAGATGGCCATGCCAATGGCGTTGCTTTTGTCTCTCGGTAGTACCAACTTTCAAAAGATACGCTAAAAATTTCATGATATTCTGTCCAATCGTCGTCAGGATGTTGAAGTTTAAAAGGCATCTAATATTTAATGCATAAAAAACAAATTTCTATCTATATGCCTGCCGATTTCCCTCTCTTTAAGTCAAAAAAACGTGATTTCACTTCTATAAGCACAGCAAAACTCACGATATAGAAGTAAATAATAAATTTGCATTCAAAGTTTAGTAGATTTTCACAGCACCTATTTTAGTTTAAAAAAATGAATATCGCTTATTAGGTGGAGATTTTCAGGTCAACTATTGTAATACACATTTTGGAAAAACTTAGGTTAGGTAGTGTAATTGACAAAATATTTCTGGTATTTATACAGTGGGTTCACTAAACTGCTTTTTATTTCGAATTGGTAGCACAAAAAATGTTCAATACATTTTTTGTGTAACAATTCTCAACCAATATCTTCTTCATTCAAATAAGAACAAAGTCATCATCGAAAAATATAAGTTTATTTATATAATACAGTAGAAATTTTTGATTTCATGCAAACAAAAAACAAAAGCACCTCATTATTTAAACTTTTTCACCTAAATATTTTTATATACAATATAAATTTTAAATAGTAATTAACTGTAAGGTAACTATATCAACTGAAGGAAGAAAATCATATCACGATACCTATTTGGTGTAAATCTTATGTTATAAAAAATCTACAATCGCGCTTATGTAAGAGTGTGTATAAAAAATAAATTAACATTCTTTAAAAGTGATAATAATACCAAAATATAATGTACAAACATGCTTATATCTAAATGCATATGTCTAAACCTTAGTTTTTGAAAACTACCTTTCACCATACAAGAAAACAATATACACTTAAAGCTTATATTTAAAATATATATATATACTAAATTGTTAGTTTTTATTACGTTATACTGTGTTAATTTTTGGTCAAAAGGCCGAGTTACCTATACAGGGTGTCCCAGAAACTTCTTTAAAGCGCAGTTGCAAGGTATAGTCCAATCTATCAAACAATTGCAGGAAATTTTTGAACTTTTGACATAAGTTGAATTATTTGTAAGAAAAGAGTAAAATCCGAAATTTTACATACATTGGCATTTTTTTGTTGTTAATAATATTTACAAACTTAGAAGTTAGGAGAAACTAACTTTTCCTTCAATTATTAATAAATAAATACAAATTTATTAATTCGAATTAATTAGCATATTTGATATAGGAATGTTAATACACTATAAAACTCTAATAAAAAAAAATATTTGCAATATTTTAAAATTATAATTTTATAATAAAGTAACTTATGAAAAATCAACTGTGTTTTCCAAAATTTTAATCTAGTTATTTATTTAAAAGTTGTGGAAATGCTGGACTGTCTAAACTTATAAGAAAATTTAATCTTAGTTAAATACGAAAAAACTAAATAAATAATATTTTTTTTTATTCATCATAGAGAAAATGAACTGTGAATTAGTAAAGTTATATATGTAACTGTTTTGTGATAACAATATTTTATTTATTGTCACTCTTATATAAATAAAAACCTAGAATCCCCTTCATATTATGACAAAAAAAATGTATATTAATTTTTTTACATGGATCTACAAAAACATAAATGGTATGAATTTTATGAATACTTGTAACAGTTATGTTTCCGGCAGTTATAAGGTTTTAAAGAGGCACCAAAAACTTTCATTTCTTAATATGGTAAATTTGATGGCATTGCAAAAATATTTGACAATTGCTAGAAACTTTTTACAGTACCGACTTCCAATCAAGACTATTAAAAATTGAACAATTGACGTGCTTAAAACTGAATACTATCCATTTTTATTAAAATGACTATTATAAATTATTAATTCATCAACCAAACACATATCACCGGATAGTTAAGAAGGTCAGTAGTCAAAATTCATACACTAAAGATTACCACCGCTATCTAAAAAAGCAAGTCTCTAAAATTATATCAAATCGCAAGTCTTGTGGTTGCAGTTAACATTTTCAGAATCAGTTTAATGTGGTAATCAATGTTTCAATACAATACAGAATAAAGTAGGATAATATGGCACCTAACTCCTATCCAACCAAAGGAAATGTACAAAAAATCGGTTTTAATCTGATTTGGATAAACTGACTACAAAAAAAATCTTCTCAATGTCATAAAAGATTGGACAAATAAAAATATAATATTATATGATTGTAATTGAAAAACTTTACAACTGTAAGAAAGATATCTGTGAATTCGATAACAACTCTATTCTTCAAGGAGGCAAAACAGAAGACAAACAGTGTAAGGAAAAAGTATTTTTCAGCTACTTCAATGAATGCTTCAGACTTATTCCAAATGCGATTAATGTTCTGAATTTGTATTCATTTGGAGTAGGATAAACATATATAGATGTGAAATTTGGTTAGCACCACAAACGAGTACAATACAATATACGTAGATGGCGCCAAACATCTACAAGTACATGATGTGACCATCATGCGGTACTCTGTGACATATGAAAGAACATACAGAAAAAGAAAGCTACAGAATATTCAGTGAAATCAAAATTAAACATAGAATTAATAGAAGATATATCATATATAACAGTAAACTATACCAAACAAACCTAAATAAGCAAATAAAGTTAAACCTCAATAGCAGATGAAGACAATGTAGAATACAAAGCACAAAGACATGCAAAAACATCAGAAAAGTCATTGCAAAGGCTATTGCTGCATGGTTTTTGCAAAAGGTTTTTGGTAGACATCATTGACATAATCAACAAGACGATAAAAGAACTAAATGACACAGATGAAACATGAACATATCTGGAAATACTCCAAGAGGTGGAAAAAAGAACACAGAAATTAGAAGAACTGGGTACAAACACAAGAATGTCAAATCACATCAATAGGCAGACTTGAAGTCGCGAGATGTAAAGCCCGACATCTAGGATTTTCGGGGAAAAAAGAAGAATGACACCTCGAAGAGAGTATTACGCAGACATTTAAAAAATATCAGCATCACAACAAGAGTGAAGTGGAAATAACATGCCATGCCATTAAAGTAATAAGATGATAATATTTAGAGATTATTACTGGTACTTTATAACACCTCAAGGCTGTGTGTGACTTTAGATCTAAGTATTGTTTTGAAATTTCCCCAACTTATTTACATTTCTTGAAATTTTTTCTATGTAAATTTACAACTGCACTTGATGACAACTAAATATCTTATTCTTGTGCTGGTTTATAGCTTCTTTTATACATTTTAACCCGTATTTCATCACGAAATCCCCAAAATATGTTTATATACAATGTCCAAAAAGAAAATGAAACTTATGTCACATAAATATAATTATACATATAATACAAAATCATTATACAAATAAGTTTGTTTTACACAGGAGTCAAAAGCAGTTAATATTACAATATGTATGTAAATATAAGTAAAAAATAATTGGTTATAGGTGTTATGAAAGACTTACACTGCAATTTTCTTCGACTACTTGTTCGACGTTGTCCGGAGAAACGTACAGTATATTTGCGCAAATTATTATCGGATACGTGAGATCTGAATCGAAGGACATGATTTGTAGTTCTTCGGATTTGTGTAAGGAAAGTTTCAATATCTCAGATTGCTTGGAGTAAACGATCTGTCTTTGTTCGTTCAGCTTAACCACCGTTACCCTAGAATAATAAATTTATTCGTCAAGCAACTGTTTCTACAGATACAGCATATGTATATGAGAATATGTCCGAGCCCACAGCCCATTAATAAAAAAATAGTAGGGGCCGTGAATGAATGACGTGAATCATCCTTACCTTATGGCAATGTGCCTCCTGGTTTGTAAACTGAGTAGTTGTTCCGATTCAGATCGTTGGTTTCGCTTAATTGCCAATGAACCTGCGTCTGCAATCATAACTAAGTCCATGCCAAAATGAAAACCAGTCCACCTCCAAACGTGTCTTTCATTTACAGTTATTATCCTGCCACATCTCAAGCTGGTTGTTAAAAACACTTCGTCACTTATTTCACTGGGTCTAGAATAAAACATTGGAGATCAACAGAAAGACGACTGTCATATGATGTTCTAAAATATGGTATGTCTACAGAATTCCAATAAAAGTGGGCAAAATTCGTATATTTTAGGCAAAACAACAGTTGTTTTACATTTTATCCACCAAAGATTAATTACCTACCCTTTGTCGTCATTTTGATTCACCCTCAAAACATTTTTCCATTGTTGCATAAACACAGAGTCCAGCCATTTCCTAGGAATAATATTATCGCGTAATATTAACAAAATGTCAGTCAAATGGGCCACCAAATTCGGTAACCTTAATCCTTGAAATACCGTAATGAATTTTCTACCTTCATTAGACAGAAGGAATGGTAACTTGTCTGGAATTAAAACACAAATTATGAAAACATATTCTTTAAGTGCTGTAACAATTTTACCTGTCCTAGAACAAAAATAATTGTTGATGTTTGCCATTGATGGTTCCACATCTTCTGTAGCCATTTGTAAATAAACCCAATATTTCAACATAACGTAGATGGAATATTCTGTTTGTACCACAAAGAGATCTGGATGGGATACCAGTTTTGCCATCAGTGATATAGGAATGGTTTTTAATTCATCCAGTGGATGGTTGAAATAGTAAGGCATAAGGCTGACCAAAAACCATTTGAAACATTTTTCTTGGAGTTTCTTATCGCCGTATTGACAGGCTGCATTGTAATACTCTAACGCAGTCTGAAAATCAAGTTTACAGTAGATGAACCAACACTGTAAATCAAATACCTACATATCTTTTAGTAATGGCTACAATTACTTTAACTGAAGAGATCAAGGACAACACACAATATGTCACAACAAATAATTCTAGTTTAAGCTTTTGCTTATAGATGTCGCGCTAGTATTAAACATGTAATACAATATATACATTACTTTATCAGAAGAATATTCTAAGTAATATTATATAGTAAATAAGTATATAGAAAATATTTTTCCAACAAAGACATCTCTAAATTCAGTGTACCTAAGGCCAGCAAATTGTGTAGAGATATGTAGAATAATAAAAAGTTTAAAAAACAAAAAAAAAACAGTAGGGAATGATAATATACCGGTTGTAATTATTAAAGAAATGGCAGACTCTATGGCAAGACCTTTGTGCCACATAATAAATCTCTGTTTTAAAACGTGTATATGCCTTGACTCTCTCAAGAATGCACTAGTTAAGGCAATATATAAAACTGGAGAAGTAGATGAAGAAAAAAATTACCGGACCATATCTATACTCTGAAATATCAATAAAATTTTTGAAACAGCAATTTATAACAGGTTAATTAATTTTTTAGAGAAGCATTCGTTAGTAGAGAATAATCAGAATGGATTTCGCAGTGGAAAGTCAACCATACGAGCGATATGTCAAGCTATTGATAAAATTATAGACTCTTTAAATAGTAAAAAACTTACCCTAGGTATGTGTATGGACCTGTCAAAAGCTTTTGACAGTGTGAATCATCCAGCACTTTGTAAAAAATTAGAGAGTCATGGCATTAGAGGAAACGCTTACCATCTATTAAACTCATATTTAAGTAATCGCACTCAACAGGTTTTTGAATATGACTTGTGTGGTAGACAGATAATCTCAACCAAAATTTGTATTACGAAAGGCTTCCCCCAGGGCTCGATTTTAGGGCCCCTATTATACATCATTTATACTAACGAACTTACCAATATAACTGATAAATTCTCAGTTCTGTATGCAGACGATACGACATTAATATATAGTGAAGAAGACTTGGATAGACTTCTGACAAGTGTACAAAGGGCGTGACACACTCTAGACATGTACTTCTCAGCCCATGACCTTTTGTTAAATATGTCGAAGACACAATGTATTTTATTTGGTAATCGAAAAGACCACACTTTCACTTTTTTGTATAGAAATACAGATATTCAGCATTCAGGAAAAGTGTCTTTTTGGAGCTAAATATTGATAAAAGGCTGGACTGGAGGGCGCATGTCGGGAGTGTGGCTCAGAGTATATCTAAATATTGCTATGCACTAAGAACTATAGTTCAGAATATTAGCCTTGAAGCAGCACTGTCAGCATATCATGCATATATCCAATCAAAAATAAGATATGGACTAATTTTCTGGGGTAACTCTTCCGAAGTTGAGAGAGTATTTTTACTTCAGAAAAGATGTATCAGAAGTATGTTTCAAATAAAAAAAAGGGATACATGTAAGCCTGTGCTCATAAGTAATAAAATCATGACATTAACAAGTATGTACATTCTTGATTGTTTTATGTTTGTCTATAAACATAAGGATCTTTTTGAAAGAGATGTATTGTGTCATAGCTATGAAACAAGACATAGGTCTATTTTGATCTCACAAAGATATAATTTCAGTTATATTCAGAAAAAAGTGACATATATGGCTACAAAAATATTTAATAGTGGGCCTGAATGTATTCAAAACCTGCCTCAAGCCAAAATGTTAACAAATTATTTAGTCAATAAGGCCTTTTATTCCATAAATGAATTCTTTAGTGATCCAGACAGGGTAAGACCGAGTTTAAAAAAATCTGTATTTATTTAAAATATGTACTTTAGATAATGTAATTCTGTTGTGTATTCTGTGACATTGTACCATGCCAAATTTGGCTTTTTAGTATAAATAAAGGAATATCTTTCTATCAATTGATTTTTTAAATTCAAAAGTTCTTCCACTCTTTTTAACAGGCCGTATGAATAAAAACCAGAAAATTAACAGAAGACAATTGCTTAAATTTATTACATTATACAGAAATATCTACATCTATTGTATTACTGACACAATCATAACTCCAAGGTGTAAACGGTATGAGTGCAAATATTTTAACTAATAATAGTTCAGATAAACATAAAACAAAAAGCCTAATATATATTTTTTAAAAGAGTTATACCTAGTTTTGCCAAAAAATGAAAAAGTTATGAATTTTACACCCATTTTTACTATCACCAACACATAATTTTACATTCAAAATGCTTCTGATGTTTCATATGTTAAATAATAAACAGATTATATGGCTACACTAATCAAATTAGCAATGAAAAATATTTGTTTTTATTATTATAAATTAAATGCTAGGTAATCTGCGAATCGGGTGAATGTTGTTTCTGTCTAAAATCGGAGGCTGCTTCAATGTCAATTTTGTTTACTTTTCTGTGTGGCAGTTTGTTTTGTAGTTTTTAGTGTAAAGTTATTAATATTTAGTTCATTTTTAATTAAAATATTCAATGGTGTTTGTAAAGCTAGTGACATGAGAGTTTGTTATAATAACGAGGAAGGAGAAAATATTTAAATATTTTAATAGATGACATGTTTCTAAATACCTTTGGGTTTATTGTCTCCAACATGACTTCAGTACATTCTTGTATTAAACCATCCAATTGGAACATCGTAGCAGTAGCCAAGATTGATACTATCTCCAAAGGATTCAGTGTGATTTCACAGTTGTATAAAGACCCCAAAACAACTTGTAGTGCTAAAATAAAATTGTAAACAACATTTGATCAACTTGTAAACCTGATTAGTTACTTACAGTGGATGGTAATTAATGGATCAACAACATCAATAGTGATGTATTTTTGTGTTGCCTCCAGCCATGACCCCCCAAACATACTTGCAAAATATGGGCTCTGGCACAAGTAGATTTTGTGTAAATTGAATTCTTCTCCTAAAGCACAAACTGTAACGTCAGAATTTTTGCCTTCTAGAAACAAAGCTTGATAAATGTATTCAACAGTGCTCTGAAGCTTTTTCCTAGAACACAATATTGTTAAATAGTTGATGTTATTTATATATAAATGAATTTGTCTACCTTTTTGGAGTATGAAGGGCAATGTCAATTATTTTATTTATGTCTTCTTCATCATCATTTTCACATCTTTTCCTCTTTTTTCCAGTTACAAAGGCAGCTACGTTACTTACAAAATTTGGAGTGGACAAACTTACACCCATTTTTTGTAAATTAATATGGGATTTTAAACGTTTCTTATACACATTTAGGTAAATAATCGTCAGTGGTTGTCTTAAAATTTGCAGAATCCAATTAGTTTAATAAAATATGGATTATTGTAACGTTAAAAAAAATGGCTAAACTTGGTAAAATACATTTTTTGGCAATTCTCCTAGTACAAAACTTTCTCCACTGATGTTTACACTAGAGCGGCTCGTCACATTTATAATGTAAAAAAATATTTATTTGCTCTCTGCGTAAATTCATTCGATGTGTGCTTTTTTAAATAATAGCTTCGTTTGCAACTACTTTAAATAATGTTAACTTGTAAATTTGAAAATGCGTGTTTAACAAATTTTTAACGAGTTGTTTTTCTGAATAATTGTGATGATACGCCTATGGAATATTACAAGATCTGTTTTGTCAAAAATGGAAAATGTCATGTGTGATATAACCTAATCCTTACGTCATCGATAAAAATAAAAAATATGCAAATAAATAAACGTGTTTGACCTATTTTACATTTAAAGAAATGTGTACAGTATTTAGCAATGCGAAATTAGGTCATATTATAAGAATTTCGAGGAACAATTTGTTGCTGAAGCACTACAAATCTTTACTTGTAGTACATTCATCAAACTCATTGTCAAAACATCAACAAAGACATTTTTCCTTTCAATCTAGTGTAGAATCGTTAATAAAAACACAAGCCGGAATTTTTAAATCTATATCAGAAAGTTCAATTGTAGAGTATTCTCAAAAGTTTGTTCTTTCTGTTCATGACACTACTGGCTTACCATGGTGGGCTACAATAATATGTACAACAGTTTTGTTAAGGACAGCAGTGACTCTTCCTTTGGCAGTTTATCAGTATTATATCATTGCAAAATTGGAAAATATAAAACTTGAAATGCCTGCACTTGTGAAGGAGATCCAAAAAGAAACAGCTGTAGCCATCAAAATGTACAATTGGGATGAAAGAACAGCTAAGTTAACTTTTAATAGATCTGTGAGTTGCACTGAAGCTGTTTTTTGGAAATCTTTGTATGATTTGTTGCTGTTATAGGTAAAAAAACAATGGACTCAGTTAATTGAACGGGAGAATTGCCACCCATTTAAAACAGTAATTCTTTTGCTGTTTCAAATTCCTATGTGGATATCATTATCTGTAGCTTTACGAAACTTGGTTTATATGTTACCAGCACAAGATTTGAATGCCCAAATGACATTTTTGGAACTTTCTATGGGTGGTTTTGGTGTTATACCAAACTTAACTGTAGTTGATTCATCACTTATATTTCCATTTGCTTTAGGTATTATTAATTTATTAATAATTGAGGTAACATGGACATACTTGATTGAAATTGATTTAAAACATGTTTGATTTTTCAGTTTCAATGTTTGTCTAGAGTTGATCCTCCTTCAAAGACTTCAAAAGTGATCACAAACTTCTTCAGGGTTTTGAGTGTTTTAATGGTACCCATCGCAGCATCTGTACCTTCAGTAATACTAATTAAAATAGTGAAAAATGTATGTAATTAATTTTTATGTTTTAGTGTCTCATCTTGTATTGGACAACATCTAGTACCTACGGTTTGATACAGAATATATTACTTGCATCACCTAAAGTTAGGAGAGTTTGCAGAATACCTAAAACTATTAAGGAGTTAGAAAGACCATATCAACATGTTTGGGCTGAATTCTCAAAAAAATGGGGCAAATCCAAAATATCTATTTAAATGAGATACATTTGTTTAATAAAAAAAAACTGACTGAGGACAATTAAAACTAGTTATTACTAAATGATTATTTTTCAAATTTGATATAAATGAAATTTTCAAAACTTCGCGGTTTAGATATAGCTGAGAAGAAGAAGAGTCAGATGTTTGTACTTTGGACACTTCAACCATAGTGTCCTACGTAAAAGTAGGGTACGTGAGGCCCCGAGAAACTTAGCTCATTGGCTGCACCTACCAGTCGAGTCAAATAGACTCTTACCCTATCTATTGCCCTCTCTTTCTATCTATCCTTGGCACGACATTTGTTTATTGCAGGTTAACTCCAGAGCGCCTATGCTCTAAGTTCGGAACAAGGCCTTTTCTTATTCGAAAATTTTTCGTGGGCATGCGTCATCTGTTTTGGGCAGTTTTCACACCATTGGCATGAAAATACAATGTTTTTTGTCTGAAAAATATTACAGAAGTTGCATGCTTACTCAAAATTTTCGAATATGAAAAGATCAAGTATAGAAAGAGTAAACCAACCACCAGATGGTGCTGTCCGTCACTTAGGCCAAAAATCTCAAACACTCAATTTTATGTATATCTCTATGAAGTTGTTGAAGAAAACGAAGAAGAAGACGAAATGTTCTGACAGATTCAACGTTGGAGAAATTGATTGACTGATTTGATGTTTAGGGGATTCATTTCTTTAAAAACAACAGTTGTTTTACGTGCCTGTCGAAATTTTTCTTGTCTACGTGTAGGGATGTTGAATATTTGTAAATTCCGGTGACTTATGAAGTTAAATCAAACGAGATCGATTTGATTTGGCTTTTAAAAATCCGAAACGAAAATAAAATGAACATTTTAGGACAACTCATCTTCGTGACGTTCATCTTTCAGGTGTATTCCAATGAACATGCACATATAGTAAGTGCCTACTTATGTATATGTGTAAAAATAAGTTCTGTTTTGTTAAATGTTAAGGCCTAAACACGAGATTTACGCTTTTAGTATGAAGACAACGAGGAAGTTGTTCTGTGGATGAACACAGTGGGCCCTTATCACAATAGACAAGAAACCTATGGATACTTTACATTGCCTTTTTGCCATGGTCCTAAAATTCACATTGATCATTACCATGAGACGTTGAGTGAGGCTCTTCAGGGTATTGAGCTAGAGTTCAGTGGTATTGAGCTAGAATTTAAGAGTAAGTAGTACACCCTATGCTTGTATTTAGAAAAGTAGTCATTTTAATAGTTACAGCTTTTTTAGAAGTCATTTGTAAAGTTTACAATGTTGTCAAGTAATTGTAGGATTGACACTACAATAAACAAAATAAAATAAAGTTTATATTTTTTTCAAGGTTAAATAATATTTGTCTTTCACTGTTCATGAGAATTTCTCTTCAGATAGGTGTCTGAAGATGTTTCAACCAAAAAATATTTTCTCTTCTAAATTACCCTACAAACTTTATCAGCAAAAAATTAAACAGACTTGAACAGAAAACAAACCATGAGAATCAACCCAGAACTTCTCTTAGTAACGCTACTACTCAGGACAACAACATTATAGTTACAACTCTACCATATATACAGGCTCTCTCAGAAAGATTGACAAGAGTAGATTTAATGTCAAAACAGCATTCAAAATAAGAAATACACTGAAATCACTAATATTGAAAACAAAACCAAGCAACAAAACTCAGAACTTAAAAAATTATATTTATTTTATATTGGAGAAACATCAAGACCATTAAACATATGAATACATGAACACAAAAATTATATAAAGAAACAACAATTTGAAAAATTGAAAACTTATGAACATGCTTGGGACCAGGACCTAAGCCATAAAATACAATTTGACAATTCGACTATACTTCACAAAGAACAACATAACACAAAACAAAAAATAAAATAGTTTTTCCTAGGTTTTCCCTTATGACGTTAATGGGATCACTGAAATAAAAGAATTCTTTGATCACATGTTATATCAAGTTTATACCCAGGAACACCACTTATAAATTTTAAAGACAACTCTTTCAAGTTCTTCCAACTTGAAAGCTTTTTAACTGCAATTACATGATCTTTAGAATTTTTTGTGCTACCTGTATATCTAGAAACAACAAATTTTTCTTATGACAACTTAAATGTCATATATCAAACTTTCATTTTGCATTTTATATTTTCAATACAATTTTAAAGCCATTGAAAATGAGGTCAGAATAAACGTGGAAACGTTTGGTTCCTTGAATATACAGATTTTTGTTTCAATTGAGGTGCTATTTCCCAAGAACACAAAAATATTCATTGTTTCAATTAATAATTTTTTTTTGATTTTCACTTTGATATTAATTTTGTTTCTCATAAATTTTTGACAGCAATAAGTTTTTGACAAACAAGAATTTAAGAATTTCAGTTAAAACACAGTGATTGATAACAACTCCAGATTTGGAGTTGCAAAGATCTCCAAATAGCGTTATCTGTTGTAGGAAAAATCTGAAATAGTCCTCAACATTCATTCAGAAATTAGTTAAACAATATCAGTAACAAATTCATTATTTGTTAAAAGTATTTTGTAGTGAATGTCATCATTTGATTTAAAATATTGGACAAAAAATCAAGAAAACAAAATATAAATCAATCTCAATAATGCAAATTATCAAAAAAAAAGTAAGTCTAGGCAGAACTGACATGCATTAATACATAAAAATGGACATAAAATTTTATAAATTCTTTGACATGAAGTTTATTATTCTTAATGCTCTTAAAAATCTGAACATAATGATAAAGGACCAGCAGCTTTTATACTTTTTGGGTATTCACCCATGTCTTTTGGAGTCATTAGTACAATGACGACATTTCTGCAGACTATCATTTGCCCTCTTCAGACCTTTTCTTAAAAAAATTAATATACAGAGTAGTTGTTAAAATACTTGTTTCCTATCAAAGGTGTCAAACTTCCAACACCTCATACAGGCAGTATTTGGTTTTCCGATATGATCATTCTTTCAGGTAATCGACCAAAAGATAAATACTGCAGCACTGTCCCTTTGAACGATGAAAAATACAAGGCGTTCGTTTACGCCGTCAAAAACCACTACTGGTATCAAATGTACATCGACGACCTCCCGATATGGGGTGTCGTCGGTGAAATGAAAGACAACAATTACTACATATGGACGCACAAAAAATTCGAAATCGGGTTCAACGGCAAACAAATCATCGACGTGAATTTGACATCCGAAGACAAAGTCTTGCTTGGCCCCATGAAAATGTTGAATTTCACTTATGAAGTGATTTGGAAAAGAACCGACACGAAATTCGAAGACAGATTTGACAAATATCTAGACCACAACTTCTTCCAACACAGGATTCATTGGTTCAGCATCTTCAACAGTTTCATGATGGTCATTTTTCTGGTGGGGTTGGTGTCTATGATCTTGATGAGAACGCTCAGGAAAGATTACGCTAGGTATAGCAAGGACGAAGATATTGATGATATGGTATGTAGATTCTTACTGTCTTTACTAAAAAATATTTTAATTAAAATTCTAAACTATGTTATACTGATCTAAAATCATTAGAACATATCTTCTAAAAAAATTACCATTAAATAAATCAAGATTAAGATAGTATAAGTTACAGATTAACACTTTGAGTTGAGAATTTAAAAATTCAATGTAAAAAAATAGGTCTCCATGTGTGAATTCTTCTCTTAAAATATCCAAATTTGTATCATTGTAAAAAGTTTGAACTATTAAATGTTTTTGAAAGATTAATGAATGAAGTTGAAATTTAAAAAAATGTTTTGACTAGCTAGTCCCAGGAAAATGATTTTATTGCCCAGCTAATTAATTGAGGCAAAAAACTAAAAAATTACAATTAAAAATAATATATAAAAGTATGCCCACTTCACAGTGCCAATCAATAAGTTTAATTTTGTAAATACTCTCAGAATAAAGAAACTAAAATGGCAATAGTACCCTAATAAATGGTTGGTTTATGTTTTATAGAATATAAAAATATACCTATAACTCAAAACGTTAAAAGTAATTAGCATAATTTATCCAGAGACAACTAGAAGGTTATTAGGAACACTTGTTTAATCATTAAACATATTTATTAAAATGAATGAATGAATGTTTATTTATGGACCAGCCATTTACAATAAATTTAACAATTAGATATATAAATTTACAGTAACATAAGAAACAATAAATATAATAAAATGTATGCAAGGTTAATTACAAATAAAGATATTGAAATTAAAATTAGGGAAATATCACAGAATTTTTTTATTTTTGAGCTAAACACATTCAATGAGTCATTAAAAAAGTCAATATTGGTTTCCCTTTTCACTTTATTTGCAGTCACTGAAATATTTGTTAAGGAAGATGATACACCATAATTTGTTCTATAGAAAGGGACATCAAATAGATTGTGGTCTCTTAGTGTTCTCTGTGGGACATTTATATTTATTATAGACAACAACTCAGGACAATCTATTAGACCATTTATTATTTTATAAAAGGTTCTTATATCAATATAAACCTTCTATCCTGTAGAGATGACAAGTTAATTGACTTCAGAGTCTCTTCATATGACGTTTCTTCTTTTGGAATTCCCATCTTGAAGCCCACAAACTTAATAAACTTTCTCTGTACCCTTTCAATTTGATCTATATAATGAACATAATGTGGAGACCATATCCGACCTGCATATTCCAGAACTGATCTTATATAAGAGCAGAATAGAGTTTTGAAGCAAGCTATATTACTAAAATCCTGTAAAGTTCTCTTAATAAAGCCTAATCATTTTAATTCGGATGAATTTTGGTGGAGAGTTTTGTCTCATCATCAAACGAAGTTCTGCCAAAGGAAAAAAAATTTAAAAATTTTTCCTAAGAGATATTAAAAATTTCACTGTTTTTCCGATTGTATGAGTTTATTTATTTAATATTTCAGAATTAATTGTAACATATCTAAAGAAATTCTGAAATTTTCAGAGGGGTGTTCTTTTTCGTTTCAAAGATGTGAATTTTTGAATTTTGTCAAAATAGTTTTTTTCTATTTTTTCTACTTTTTTTTTGTTGAATATCATTATTACATGATTACCGAAATTTGAGGTATAAAATATTTTTCTTATGTTAATGGGATGTAAAAACAAAAATATCTCAAAATTCTATGTAATTATCTGTTTATTTAGTTTAACATTCAAGGCTTGGGTGATCCAATGTAAAGATTAAAAGTAAAACTTTACCGAAGCCTTGAATGTTACAGTATTCTAAATAAACAGATAATTGCATACAATTTTGAGATAGTTTTGTTTTTACATCCCATTAACATAAGAAAAATATTTTATACCTCAAATTTCGGTAATCATGTGGTAGAATAATGATATTCAACAAAAAAAGTTGAAAAAATAGAAAAAAAAACTCTTTTGCCAAAATTCAAAAATTCATATCTTTGAAACGAAAAAGAACACCCCTCTGAAAATTTCAGAATTTCTTTAGATGTGTTAGAGGTATAATATAAAAAATTTTGAGGCCAGAATTTTCCCGCGATGGTTACTTTCCACGATTTTGAAAAATTAAAATTATTTCAATTTTGATAATTTTCAAAAAAAAATTTTCAAACATTTTTTGTCTCATACCTCTAAGTGTCTTCTAAAAATGTACCAGAGTTTTTTTTTTAATATCTAGTAGTTTCTGAAATATTAAATAACTAAACTCATAAAATAGGAAAAACAGTGAAATTTTTAATTTCGAATATATCTTAGGAAAATTTATTTAAAATTTTTTCCTTTGGCAGAACTTAGTTTTATGATGAGACAAAACTCTCCACCAAAATTCATCCGAATCGGTGGGGGTCGCGTCCAACTATTTGTCAATTTGACATGGAATTACCCTGATCTGTTTAGTGCGATAAAATCGTTCAAAAAAACACTTATAATATTTAATTCCATCCCATTCAATCTACGCCATTCAGACAGTGCATTCAGATCCGCTTGCAGCTTCAGACAGTCTTACAAAGTTGATTGTTAAAAATATCTTCAAATCATCAGCATATAAAAAGCACTTAGAGTATCTCAGACATTGAATTAAATCATTTATGAAGATAATAAATACAATGGGATCCAAATGTGAACCTTGTGGTACTCCGGAGAAGACAAAAAATTCTTTGGAAAGAAAGTTGCCAATTTTTACTTTTTGGATCCTGTTCGTCAGATAGCTATAAAAGCAGTGCAATAGATTCCCAAAAATACCATACTTTTCGAACTTTTTTTATGGTTAAAAAATGATTAACCTGGTCAAAAGCTTTACAGAAATCTGCATAAATAGAGTCAATTTGGCATCCATCCTCAACAGTACCCCTCAGGAACTGCCCATAAACCAGCAAGTTGCTTACAGTGGATTTACCTTTGACAAAACCATGTTGGTTTTCATTTAAAATAGATTCAAGTTGGGGTTTGATTTTTGACTCTACCATCATTTCAAAAACCTTTGCTATTAAGAACATTGCTTATTCCTCTATAATTAGTAACCTCAGTCTTGTCACCAGTTTTCTATATAGGTGTTACAAATGATATTTTCCAAATATCAGGGTATCATTTCAATTGACTTAGAAAATAGTATACCAAAAATATGAGGTAAAATAAATGAGTATTCTTTAAAAAATACTACAGGTATGCCACCTGGTCCAGTGTACAACTGATATTTTAAGCTACAAATGACATTATAAACATCATTCACAGAGATATAACTAGTACTAATACACACTGATTTAGGAATATTAAAATCATACTTATCACATTTATTATCACAGTAAACAGATGAAAAAAAACTCGCTAAAATAATTTATAGTTATATTTACATCATCAGATTATTTTTGTAACACATGGTTTTAGGAATATCATACAAGTTATTTTTTTATTTACATATTTCCAAGTCCTTGCTATTTTGATTAATAGAATCTTCAGTTTTTTTATGTCACATCACAAGTCAGAAAAAAGTTTGTAGTCATTTGAATTGTTAGTATGTTTAAATTTTTTTGTTCATAATAAAACAATTTCTTGTTAACTATTTTAATTTTTTTTTTAAATTTTGTGGATGGTTTAAATCATCTATTATATACTTTTTTCTTATATTTGATCCTACTTTAACACCTAGACATTTAAGGACTATCTTGTGACATTATGTGGCAGGTCAAATCCCAAAAATATCTTACAGCCTTCACTGACTATCACCATATATACCAAATTGTACTATTTTGCAAGTCCCAATGAATTATAGAGGGTACTTTTCAATATAACTGAAAGACCAGAAATATAAAACATCTTTAATTTAACTAAAAATATAATTTATTTTTTCTTAAAAAAGCTCATCAATGTTTGTTGACCTTGAAGTGTATTTTTCTTAGCCTTTTTCCCCTTTCCAGCTGTCTGAGGTGATGAATCAGTTCCTGATTAAGTACTTTTCTGTTTCTCAATAGGCTTTGGTGGTGGTTTTTCTTCTGATTTTACTGGTTGAACAATTTCTGGCTCTTCTTCCGATGCTGATTCATACAAATATTCTCTTTTTGTAACTGTCAAAATAAATTTTGTATATTTACTATTTTTAAATGATCAGTTCTTGTTAACTTCAACACTGGGTACAATATGAGCTAAAATAAATGAGCGTTCTTTCAAAAATACTAGAGCTATGTCATCAGGACCAAATGACAAATGATTTTTTAAGCTACAAATTGCATTATAAACATCAATCACAGAGATATCACAAGTACTAATACACACTGATTTTTACAGGAACATTAAAATCATACATATCACAATTTTTTTCACAGTAAACAGAGAAAAAAAGCTATATATGTTTAAATTAATTGTCCCTTTATTTTGATAATGTTTTATAAAACTCCTGCTTCCAAGTGTTTTGAGTTTATTTAAAAAATACGGATATTATAAAATCCCCCGTTGATGACATAAATTACTAAGTTGATACGATAGATTGCAGCAATTAATTTGTGCATTTATGATGCTAATAAACTTGGCATTTGAAGGTGAATGTATCGGACGCGTTTACTTCAGTGAAAGTTTTTATTCTATTCAAAAATTCACGATTTCGTTTTACACAAAATGTTTTCGTGAGATACTGTGACCTTGTTAACATTGTATTTCTTTACAAAGTGAGGACGTCAGGTTGTTATTTTAAAATGTGACTGATGAAACTTCTGAATCTTCATGTGAATGTTAGTTAAAATGGGGTTTTGAAGATGATTCACAACATAAGAAAGGCAAAGTTTTTAAAAACCCTTCCAGCATAATTTTGATAATGTTTTACTGCAAACTATGTTGAAGCAATATATAAAAGAATAAATTTAAAAATGTCTCAAACAAAAATGACGCTCCTCGAACTTGGATATATATTTCTATTATATTTTATCAGTAATTTTTTATTCTGTTATCACATACAGTTACAATACAAAGATATGTTATCTTCACAAATTGTTTTAAACTTTGTTTCAAGCTCTAGGTGACATAATACTATCAAAAAATGAAACAAAAATTGCATTGCTTTCTTTGTTGATGTATCTAAATACTAAAGTAAACTTTTGTTGCAATGAATGGCAATTTTAAGATCTTTTATGGTACCCAGTCGGTACAAATGAGGTGGAATCCTTGGATATGCATATTTAACATTATATGGAAAAATTTCACGAAAATATCAACGTGACACATAGTGGTAGTGTTAATTTCAGTCGTAAATTTTATCTTATCAGGGTCCAAAATAATCGTTAATATCAATTTTTTACTGCAGTAATTGAATTTTTCTAGTGAATCAACATCTTAGTTAATATTTGGATAGATCTTATCTTTATCTTTACAATTACCCCACTTGAAATAGAGATTTTTAAAATGTGTAAATAATTTTTTTTTCAATAGAAGTGAATGGTTATAAATAAATAAAAACTGTCATTACTTGACACTGAGACATTTAAATATTTTTGTCGGTAATATTTTACTATATTAAGTCAACAATTTAGTTAATAAAGATGTATGTGACTTTTTTATAAAATTTTAAATATTTTCATCCTTAAATTAAAAAATACTATTAAAATCCAAGCAGGTGGTTTATAAAGAAAGATTTCTCTTTTCTGAAAAATATGTTTTTTGTGAATACCTATATGGATGAAACAAAAAAAATCAGGAACATTTCCTGATAATTGCTGCCCTGCATTTTATTTAGAGGTTAAATTGTCAAATGTATTAGCACAAAGTATTTTACCCTTTTGATTTTGAAAAACGGAAAAATTCTTATATTGCAGAATTTTAATCATTAAGATATTCAGTGAAATATGCCAATATCTATCTGTTAATGGCAAGATTTTATCTCACAGTGATACATCATTTCTTTTTTGGAGTGTGTGTTACTTCAAAATTCTTACAATTTTTAAAAGATAAAACATTTAGTCTGAAGTTGGTAGGATAATGTAACTCGTTCCTCGAAGGTTCCTTGGACTTCCATTGTCTTGAAGTGGTTGATCTCACAACGTTTCAATAGCTGTGTATCTGCTATCGTCATCAGGTGAATGATAGGAAATTCAGATTATCCCTCGTGTTTATACCCTTAACCGTTCATGCGTCGCCGGTCATGGTCATTGTTTCTAATCCGTTCCAATCAGCGTTGTTGTACTTGGCGGTTGGTTGCCGGTGATGCGTAGAGATTATATTGCTCTGGCCTGGTCCTAGTTGATATGGTGTTCGGTCCATGCGTGATTAGCTAGCTCAGACTTCGTTTCCTCCGCCCTTTGAGTATCTATGAGGTGTTCCTTAACCCTGGTGTCCAGCGGTCGCTTTGTCTCTCCAATGTAAAGATTACCACATTCACAAGGTATTTTGTATATACAGTTATTTGGTATTGCTGGTGCGTCGGGCCTCGTTCTTGTAATCATGCTCCTCAAAGTGTTTTTGCTTTTGAACATTATTCTGATTCCATAGCTGTGTGCAATTCTTCTAAGTTTCTCCGACAAGCCTTTAGTATACGGTAAAAGTAGAGTTGCTACCGTGGTGTCCTCTTCCTGCCTAGGTGGTTTGTCCAGCTCTTCAAACGCCTTTGAAATGATCGTTTCCGGATTCCGGATTCCGGATTTCCATTCACCAAAAGGTCTTTTTTAAGTTTCACTTGTTCTTCTTTAAGGGCTTCTGGTGTGCTGCAGATATTTTTGGCTCTATGGATTAGTGTTTTGATGATGCCAGTTTTCGTTGCTGATGGGTAGTTGTAGACTGTTGCTTGGATTCCTGTCCTAGTCCTTTGACAGTTTACATCAAGTAATGGTAGGCACCCACTCTCTTCCGTCTTCATGGTGAATCTAATAGATGGTTGGGCTTGGTTCTGGTGATCCAGGAAGGCGTGTAGCTCTGTCTCTCCATGTTGCAAAATAGTGAAGGTGTCATCGACATACCTCAACCATAGCCTAATCTATGCCTGATGACGATAGCAGATACACAGCTATTGAAACGTTGTGAGATCAACCACTTCAAGATGATGGAAGTCCAAGGAAACTTCGAGGAATAAAACATTTAATTGACACATTAGTTTTTATTGAGTATGTTAATATTTAATTTTTTAAATTTGTTCACATCTTATATGTCATTTTGCTTGGTTCTTTTGAAACCAGTGACGATGTTTGTTGTTACTTTCATATGATTTGTCTAACAAAAACCTTTGGTTTTGTCAATCTTCACATCTTGTTGGAAAATATGATAATTTAGCAATAATAAAACTCATTTTCAGGAAAGAGATTTAGGAGATGAATATGGCTGGAAACAAGTGCATGGCGATGTTTTTCGACCAGCTTCACATTCGCTTGTTTTTTCATCTCTAATCGGCGCCGGACATCAACTCACGACTGTTGTGTTCTCAGTCATCGTGTTCGCCATAATGGGAGAACTTTACACAGAGTAAGTAATAATTAAGACTGAACTGATTTTTTTTGAACAAGGTATGAAAAGAAAAAATATCGCCATCTATTATCAGCTTAAAGAAGGAACTAGGAGATGACAGCCGCTTTTCTTCGTACAACTGAGAACATTCCAAAACAACATTGTCAGTAACACAATCGCTGTCAGATTCTCACCAGGATTGTGTTTTTATGGAATTAATAAAAGGAATATATGTAAAAGACTTCACCTGTCGCGACAAAAGGTTTTGAACCAACGAAAATAGAACGGCAGAAATTTATATTCCAAATAATTGGACATAATTCATACTCTTATGATCTCGGTTCTTCAGATCCGTTTTTGTTTCAAACTCAAGTTGTTACATGTGCAGATAAATTCATACATTAACCAAAGTTTAGTTGCACTAAAGAAATCAGGCTATGGAGAATAATGGAACACATCAATTGATTCAGATAAACTACGAAATGAAGAGGTCTTGAGAAGAGTAAAGGACGATAGATCAATTCTGCAAACTAGCGATGTAACGAATGTCCGATTATATGGATTGCCAAAAAAAAAAAGGAATTTTATTGTCATGTTATAACTTATCTTATTTATGGACTCATTTACATATTTAAAAAAAATCAGTTTCAAAAACATAGTGACGAACGAGTCTAACCTTTGTATAGGTTTAAATGTAAGATTCTGCAAGTTTGTATATTTCTGAGTAAAATGAGAATGAATGCATGAGAATTGGTCAAAAAATAACTGACTTACGACGAGGTATGTTTTAACATCCTGACAGCTAATTTCTTTTATTTTGCAAAATTAACTAGGCCGAAACACAAATTTCGCTTCGTTGGCTATCGCTACTAATTTGAATTGACAGCTGCGAAAATGGTACTAGCTAATGACGATAAAATTTGCATCAATACTTTAAATTAGAGAATGATACATGGCGAGTTCTGCCATAATTCGTTGCTAGGCGATATAATAAAAAAGCATAACTTACAATTTTCTTAAGAAATTTCACAATTGCCAGGCGGGCGCAAAGTAGGCAGGTGCCCAAGGAGTGTAAGAACGCAAGTATGACAGTTATGGTGCTTTTATTTCAATTTATCTAACTAATGGGGTTTTATAGACTGTGTCCCATGTAAACACATACAAAGCATTCATTGTGTCCTTACAGGAAATCAAATTAGGGCTTTTGTATCGATTTTATATTGTCCGATCTCTCAGTGGTTTGTTTTCGCCCCCAGTTTCAACGTGTGCCTGTCACTTTGACGCAACTCACGGCCCGAACCGCACAGAGCTCGTTTACAGCTCTGACAAAAGGCCTGCAGCTAGTCTGAGCATTCCACAAACACGATAGGTTGTATATTTTCCTACCAACAAAAAAAAAAGAAGAAAAGTGAAACACTATAAACCGTTTTTTTAGACAAAGGGGCAAGTTCACTATCTATATAATGATGTCTGTGGATTTAGCGCTACCCAACGAAGCAAAATTTGTTATCCGGGGACTTAAAACATACGCATAGTGTAATAGAATAATTATTTTTTGACAGATTCTTGAACGTTACCTCCTGTTGTATCTACAAATATTGAAGCTTTACACTTATTTTTAAAACAAGAAGTGTGACCCAAGAAAGTACCAGCATTTTTAAAAGTTTGTCAAAGTTTAGATATGTCTGCAATTTTGTTTTTAAACTGATTTAAATAATGAAGTCAGCACTCTGACACTATCAATTGTCGAGAACCTTTATCAGTTACGCTCCCCTCAACTGATTGAATCTCCAGAAGATTGTATCATAATTTCTTTGACAGGTTTTCGTTTACCTAAGAATTCTTTTTCCTAGAAATCACAACGACGTTATATGCAGTATGGCTCCTGATTTTGAGTCTCTAAGCTACTTTTCCCTGAAACTTCCAAATCTCGAAATTCATTTAGCCATAAAACTCTATATCATGTTATGAAACTGACATAACTTGCTTAATTTTATTTAGCAATAAAATGTCAGTATTCTAGAAGAATGTATATATGTAGTTGACATTTATGTCATTGTTATTTCTCATTGCAAGTATAAGTACCTGTATCACTTAACTTTTGAAATCACAAGTAAGTTATACAGTGTGAAATGTTCCTAATGAGTAACATCATAATATTTACGCTTTTCATTGTCAAACACATTCACAAAAAATTCGCATGAATAACCGCGAATACGAATGCGCATATTAAAAAACACGCGAATATTCGCGAATTCGTTACATCCCTACTGCAAACTATAAGAAAAGAAAGCTAACTGGCTCGGACGCATGTTAAGGAGAGATTGTATTCAACAGAGCAAAATGGAAGAAGAAAATATGTATTAAAAGTAGATGGAGACGAAAGAATGGAATGCTTGCTGACATCATAGAAGGTCTGACTTTTGATAGGTTGAAACAAGATGCATAGGTCCTGTCCTAGGTTTTTAAATTTGCCGACAGCATTGAATATAAAATAATTCCCAAGAGAGTCTGTGGAATGGTTAACTTATCTTTTGGTTGTTTTTACAGAAGGGGATCTCTGTTATCCACCGCAATATTCGTATACGCCATCACATCCCCAATCAACGGCTACTTTGGCGGTTCCCTCTACGCTCGAATGGGCGGCAAAATTTGGATAAAACAAATGCTAGTCTCGGCGTTTATGCTGCCGGCATTTGTTTGCGGTACAGCCTTCTTCATCAACTTCATCGCCATTTACTACCATGCATCTAGAGCCATTCCGTTCGGTACTATGGTGAGTATTATTAACTGGCTTCGCACTTTTGTGAGTTGATTGAACTGACGAACTGTTTTATAGGTTGCCGTTACGTGCATTTGTCTTTTCGTCATTCTGCCTCTGACGATGGTGGGGACTGTACTGGGAAGGAATCTGGCAGGACAACCGGATTATCCGTGTCGTATCAACGCAGTTCCGAGGCCGATACCGGAGAAGAAATGGTTTATGGAGCCGGGCGTCATCATTTTGTTGGGTGGTGTTCTGCCGTTTGCAAGTATCTTCATTGAAATGTGAGTTTATTTTTCCATGAGCGTTAACATTTTTAAATGCGTTTCTATGAGGTTTTTTGAGGATTAAAGTGATTCAATTCAAAAAAACTTTTGACTGAAGTATTTACAATTTCACTTTCATTGTTTATTTACTATTAAATACTTTAGAGAGGTCTATTTTTTAAAATGCATCGCATTAACAATGATCGTTCGATTACAATTTGTTAAAAATGCTTGTGATTATTGCATTAAATGAGCGACTGTGACTCATGTCTTGATAGTCATTGTCATTGCTCCGCCGACCACCTATCATAAATTTCCTTCTTAACGCATTAACTACAAAGCGTTGTAGCCAAAAATTGAAGATAAATTGTGATTCATTGTAGGAGCTTTAAAAAATGTTAGTATATCTCGATCGGACAATCATGGTTGGTACGGTGCTCTTTGCAAAATATCTCTAAATTATTTAAATTACAATTAATCAAAAACTATATATCAGTTAGACACTAACCACATTGAGTCCAATTAAATTTAACTTTACAAACTAGATATTTAGTAAAAAATATTTTGTTTAGATTATATTGCAACAAAGCTATGCAAAAATATCTTCTTGCCAGTTTTCCGGGCTTTTCTCAGTGAAAATCAATTAATCAAAAACTATATATCAGTTAGACACTAACCACATTGAGTCTATTTAAATTTAACTTTACATACTAGATATTCAGCAAAAATTAGTTTTCTAGATTATATTGCAACAAAGCTATGAAAAAAATATCAAGTTCCCAGTTTTCCGGGCTTTTCTCATTGAAAATTGTTCCATTGAGGCTGATAAATGATCATTATAAAGGTTTTTTCAGTCTCTATATATTTTCTATTGCAGGGTATTATCATTAAATCATGATTTTTTCATAATATGAACAAAAAAATTGTGATTGATTGTAGGAGTTTTAAAAAATGTTGGTATATCTCGATCGGTTAATCATGGTTAGTACGGTGCTCTTTGCAAAATATCTCTAAATTATTTAAATTACAATTAATCAAAAACTATATATCAGTTAGACACTAACCACATTGAGTCTAATTAAATTTAACTTTACAAACTAGATATTTAGTAAAAATTAATTTTTTAGATTATATTGCAACAAAGCTATGCAAAAATATCTTCTTGTCAGTTTCCCGGGCTTTTCTCAGTGAAAATTGTCCCATTGAGGCTGATAAACGATCATTTTAAAGGTTTTTTCAGTCTCTATATATTTTCAATTGCAGGGCATTATTATTAAATCTTGATTTTTTTCATAATATGGACAAAAACAAATATAAATAATTTACATTAACGAATTTGCTGTTAACACTGTCTACTGGTGTACTTAGGATTCGGTTTTTAAAACTTGTTTTTGTAGTATGTACTAGTGATGTGGAGTTATTAACATGGCTGCTATTAAACAACTATTATTTACTCGACAACAATAACAACTGTTATTGTCCGTTGACAATAACAGATAACAGATATACGTTTACTACTGCTTAGCGCTTATCGAACAATAACGTAAACAGACCTAACCTCAACTGCCTTTTTGAATAGCAATAACAGATCGGTTGAAAACTACATGTACCCATTCTGTTCTATAGAAGCTTACATTTGAGATTCTTATTTCTATTATTTTTCCCTAATTGTTGATAATTAGGAGAGACGACTGATATAATGTAAAATGAGAGCGCCTGTGACGAATCCAATAGTTTTTCATTGAATAAGGTACCTACTTGTAAAGGGTGTTTTTAGAGGTATAGAACTTTGAAATGGAATAAAACAAGGATTTTTTTTTAAATTGACATGAAATTTACTTTATTCGAAATCTGGCATTATAATTCGAATATAACTTCTGGCATATGACCGCCTCGACTGACTCGGACGTAGTCTAATCTGGAGGTTCAATTTTCGATGACTTTTTCCAACATTTGTGGCTGTATATCGGCAATAACGCGGCGAATGTTGTCTTCCAAGTGGTCAATCGTTTCGAGCTTATCGGCGTAGACTAGCCACTTCACGTATCCCTACAGAAAATAGTCAAGCGGCGTTAAATCGCACGATCTTGGAGGCCAATTCACGGGTCCGAAACGTGAAACTATGCGGTTACCAAACGTTTCTTTCAATAAATCAATTGTGGCACGAGCTGTGTGACATGTTGCCCCGTCTTGTTGAAACCACAGCTCGTGTGCATCATGATTGTTCAACTGATGAACGAAAAAGTTAGTAATCATGGCTCTATAGCGATCACCATTGACTGTAACGTTCTGGCTAGCATCGTTTTTAAAGAAGTACGGACTAATTATTCCACCAGCCCATAAAGCACACCAAACAGTCAGTTTTTCTGGATGTAACCTGGATGTAACGGGGTCTCAATATGAACTTGAGCATTATCATCACTCCAAATACGGCAGTTTTGTTTATTGACGTATCCATTCAACCGAAAGTGAGCTTCATCGCTAAACAAAATTCGCTTAAGAAAATCGGGATCAACGGCAATCTTGTTTTGGGCACATTCACCGAATGTACGCCTTGCTAGGTGATCGTGTGGCTTCAATTCTTGCACGAGTTGAATTTTGTAAGCACGCAAACCAAGATCTTTCGCAAAATCTTCCATAAAGTGGATGGACACATATCCAATTCCTGTGCACGATGGCGGATAGACTGATTCGGGTTTTCCTCTACGCTACGCTCTACAGCAGCAAGGGATTCTTCTGTATGCACTGTACGACATCTCTGTGGATGCGTATTATCATTTAGACTAAACGTGGTGCGAAAACGTTCCATAGTTAATCGAATTAATTGTTCTGATGGACGATTATGTTGACCGTAAAATGGACGTAGTGCGCGATACGTATTTCGAACAGAACCATGATTTTCAAAATAAATTTGCACAATTTGGAAGCGTTGTTCAGGCGTCAGTCTATTCATGATGAAATGCCAAACCAAACTAAACATAAATCACTTGACCGCTAAGAAGATGGCCGCCGGTTAAAAGAGTGTTGCCAACTTAAAGTTCTATACCTCTAAAAAACACCCGTTATATTATATAGTTGTGTGAATGATCTGCACTTTCAAGGAAGATTGCAATCAGAACAACAGAACAACTCCTTTTAGAACTAGCTATTATTCAATAACGTTGTAGTCTTCATAAAACTGCAAGGTTAATCAATTCAACTTGATGCAACACCGCTTAGCCCAAAATTGTTATATTGTATTCCCGCATCCCAAATTTCTGAGCCAACCGTTAAACTGCTGTAACATTTACTTACGACGGTTAAGTAAATGAAACCGTTTTTAGGCACTCCTCACAATTTTGGCTGCCAACGACAAAACCGTGTTTATACAGGTCTGTTGGGAATAACCACCTGTTTCGCAGGCATTTCTCTTCCTATACCCATCTAATGTCACCGAAAACACGTTTCATTTCAGTTGTTTACGGATCTATCTACGCTCAGATCTGTTATAAAATACTTAGAGACCTAAATTAATTGTAGCATTAGATCCATTTATGAGATTTTAATTACACCCTCGTATTTTACATTTCTATGACCCGTACAGCCAACGACCGAGATTCGGGGTCAATCGAGGTCATAGTGCCTTAAACGGGCCCGTATACTACTATCCAGTGTCAATTAAAAGGCAGAGTTCTGCTAACAATATTTTTAATTTCTCTTTATTATTGCAGGTATTTTATCTTCACATCTTTCTGGGCATACAAAATCTACTACGTATACGGATTCATGTTGCTGGTATTCATCATATTAATGATCGTAACAGTTTGCGTCACCATAGTGTGTACGTATTTCCTTCTGAACGCCGAAGATTATCGTTGGCAATGGACCTCGTTTCTTGCTGCAGCTTCGACATCAGCTTACGTGTACGTTTACGCGATATATTACTTCTTCTTCAAAACAAAGTAAGTATAATGATCGTTGTTATTGTAGTCTACTATCTGACATAGGATTGATATTGTCTTGGCGAAAGCTCTATAAGATTCAGAGATGAATAAACAGTAGATATCAAGATCATTGTTTACGTTTTCATATATATTTTTTAAAAAAACACCAGTAAAGAAATCCTTGAGTTTTAATTCTGGGGAATCAAGTGGTCACATAATTTGACAAAAATGTGCCAACCATCATTCTAGGTGTTCTTGATTTAGGTTAGGTTAAGGTATGAGATGTCAAAGTGCGTAAACAACACACAAACCACGATACACTTTTAACGGTATGCTGATGCGCATCCAGCAGTCTGGTATGACGTCACGTTGGTGTCAAAATTTAAAATTCTTAAAGCTAAACACATAAGAGAGTAGCGTTTTCGTATCAATAATTAGTTTCAAAGACCTATTTTGTAATACAACTGAATTGGATATATTATCGATCATGTGTAAAAGTTAATGATTGAATGTAAATGTTAGTTTACACTCAATCATTATACAATGAAATGAAATGAACAAAATTTTTCTGGTTAACATTTACGTTTGAAAAATATGTTATGTCATGTAAGAAGTACCAAAAATTTAAAAACATTATCTGTTTACAATAAAAAAATCGACTTATATTGTATTTGACTTGATTCTTTTTAAAACATTAATATTATTGTTAATAACTAAAGTATTCAAGTGGATATATATTCTGTTAAAATGTGAAGGATGATTTGAGACTTTTGTTGAACTAATATTTCAACAACTACAGGGAGAATTAATCCCATATAGAATAAATAAAACTACAAAGTCAAATGCGAATTATTTTTTATTTGTTAATTTATATAGTTTTTTTTTTCAATTGTCTTTGGCAATTAGCATTAATAACTTGCAGTAATAGATTTTTAATCTGTTTTTCAAGTATTTTCATTTTCTCTTTTAATTCCGTGACTTCACGAAAATAATGATAAATAATAATTTGTTAATACAAATCAAAATTAAATAAATTTAATTTACCTACATTCAACATTAATTGCACATTTACTAGGTGCTGTCTCAATCATTAAGAGTTCACTAATAAACTGAGGTTTGATATTTCCAATAAAATTTTCACTAGAATTGTCAACATAAGACTCATTCGGATCAGATGTTTGTAACAATTATTTGACAGTGTCTCGTTGTTTCCTCTTATCAATTCTGTTTGAATAGTATAAATCATTTTTTCCGACAGGTATCAGGAAGTTGTTATAATGGGACTGTATCTGATTTTAAATTTTGAATATTTTTTGTAAGTTATTGCAATAGTCTTTGCCGCATAAAAACTTCAAAACAATTCTCCTCAAAATGTAAAGAACATATATGGGCTAAAGTTTAAAAGACAGTGACAATAAAAAACTATAAGGTTAGCATTTGTATTAAAACAGTAATAGTGAACTCTTTACTTACCATTTTTTAAATTAATTCTATCTTTTCGACAACAAGCATTTATCAATTGTTTTGGCTAAATCCTCATTTTTTGGAAATCCAATATATTTAATGTTCGTACCTTTAGTATTTCGGTTTGCATTTTTCATTGTAATATTATTAAAACTAATAATAATATAATAATAAGGGTATCGGAAGGCTTTATATTGGCAATCCAAGATCAAGTAATTCCAACTAAGAACTACCTAAAGTACATCGTTAAAGACCCTTCCATTAACAACGATAGATGCAGGTACGGTTGCCAAACATCTGAATCTATCCAGCATATCACAGGAGGTTGTCAAGCGTTCGCTGCAACTGAATACAAAGAACGACACGATGCTGTGGCAAAAATACTTCACCAGGAACTAGCACTGAAACATGAATTATCACAGTCGGTAAGATTACCATACTATAAATATAAACCAGAATTTGTTTTAGAAAATATCAACTACAAGCTGTACTGGGACCGCACGATACTGACCGATCGGTCTGTTGCTCACAATAGACCAGATATAGCTTTGGTAGATAAAGTCTCTCGGAAAACAACTTTAATTGACATAGCAATTCCCAACAACAATAATATAAATATCAAGCAGGCTGAGAAAATAACCAAATATAGAGATTTGGAATTTCAAATAAAGACTCAGTGGAACATGAACAACACACGAACTGTACCAATTGTTATGTCAACAACAGGGCTAGTCCCAAAACATCTATTAAACAATCTAAAATACCTCGGTCTGGACGAACATCTTTACAAACAAATGCAAAAAGCCGTCTTGTTAGGGACAGCCCGTACGGTCGGAAATTCATGGGAAACTGCCGTCACGACTCCAACCACGGGCCTGATAACCTGGCAAGGGCTCCCACAGAGCTAAACCCTTTTGATATCTAGGATATCTGGGGTTTAGTGAATTTTCCCCTATAGGCACTCATAGAGTGCCTTAGAGGGAGTGTGATGCCATACACTGTATGGTCAAGTCGGAAGGGTATCGTGTAATGAATGTTTTGACTCCAATGTGACGTAATGCGCACAACCGTTCAAATTTGAGTTGACAAATCAGCATACCGTTATAAGTGTATCGTGTCACAAACAAAAAAATCCAACTCACTTTTATCAAAAGTATGGTTTACTTACTGATATCTTTGCGGCAACTTAGGAGGACTTTTGACTTTTGCTCTAAACACCAGAAAAACGAGTTACATTAATTTATTCATCAATTTCCAAATAGGTTTTTAGAACAATCAGTGTATTGGAACATAATAGATGTCGGTGACATATACCGTCTAGTGAGTAATTTAAGTATATGAAGGCATACTACGCTATAACATATACCATACTCTTGACAGATGGTTCGAGTGTTTTATATAAAAACACATAAGTAAATATATATATATATATATATATATATATATATATATATATATATTCACATATTTAGAACTGTATCATTCAACGTATGACAGCCGTTTCGGAGTTCTCGTCAGATACGCTTCCTTGAATGACAAGTTCTAAGTTCTAAAGTGAAATACTTGGATGTAATACCCAACAGTGACAACAATCAGTGTATTGAACCTAATAGATCTCGGTGACATCTACCGTCTAGTGAGTAATTTAAGTATATGAAGGCATACTATGCTATAACATATACCATACTCTCACTCGAACCATCTGGCAAAAGTTTACATACAGTTGCTTCTTATAATATCAAGAACAGGCAGTATTTTGAAATAAGGATCGTCATTCTGATTTCAGTTATTGGCAAAATGAATGTACCTTCTAATTTGCTGATAACATTCCAAAGGCTACATCGTTCTATCTAAATACTTAGCTCAAATAGTCTAAATATGACGGCATATCTACTATAACCATTAGAATATGTATAGCTACGAAATGGCGAACCTCGTTTTCAACATTATTTATAGATTTTCCTGTTCCATAATAAGCTGAATAAGATCAGAAGAGAAAAACGTCTTGAAATATTCCAGGGGTGTTGGTACTTCTTTTGGAATGGAAAAATCATCAATAGGTATGACTACTGGAAACTCGAATTCTTGATGTTAAATTTGGATTTTTAACACATCTCCTTTTGGTTGGTCCTTTTTTATCTGTTCGGGTATTTTCCATCCTGTTTCCACTTTGTTTTATTTTGTTACTTTCTTGATCTAATTTCTATTAAAGGGATCTTGTTTTCAAATGGATAAATACATACGCTTTGGGATTGTACTATTCTGTTCCGCACCCAGTTTTGAAGCAATGTCGTTACCTCAATTGTCGGTCAAAATAATCGTATCAAGTTGTTCTGAAATGAAGCTGGAAAGTGAGGGAGCCTCACATGATTCTGAATATGTATTCTGATCATTTATATCTGATGAAACAGGAGGAAGAAGAGACATAATTTTATCCTTACTTTATCTTCAAAAATTGGTATTGTGGTCAGTAAGATACAAAACAAAAGTGATCGCTTTTTTACAAAAATTGGTAATGTGTTTTATAGGATACATAATATTAAGATACTATTTTTTATAGCAAATATTGTCTAGACTTCCAAAAATACTACCTAATATTATTTTATATAAATATCTAAAAAATAATTGTAAAAAATAATAAAACTTTCCACAAGAAACAGTATTATAGATTTTCTCTTTAGACAGAGGTGCATGTAGGTGCGACGTTATTTACAACCAAAATTATTGACAATCGTAAGAGTTAATACAAATCAATATGGCTGATACGGAAACACAAAGTTCGACTGCTTCTGCGACATCCGTGTCGAATTCATCACCACAAACCCAAACAGTGGCGAAGAAGGAAAAAAAGCCAAGAACCCAAGGGCTAAACCCTCTCATCCACCGACATCTGAGATGGTCAACAACGCTATCAAAGGTTTAAAGGAACATGGTGGATCATCTTTGCAGCCATCAAGAAATATATTGCTGCCAACTACAAGGTCGATGCCGAGAAAGTAGCGCCTTTCATTAAGAAATACTTAAAGTCAGGCGTTGCTTCAGGAGTTTTAGTTCAAACTAAAGGAAAAGGTGCATCCGGTTCCTTCAAATTGGCAGCTTCGTCCTCTTCAGGAGCTTCAGCATCGAAACCGGCCAGCGGCGACAAAAAAAAAAACTGGGGCTGGAGTTAGAGCAAAGAAGTCACCTGCAAAACGAGCAGCTTCCAGCGATAAACCCAAGCGGACAAAGAAGCCGGCGGTTGCGGGAGCAGCAAAAAAAACAGGCAAAAAGACTACGACTGCAACCAAACCTAAGAAAGTTGCCGCAACTGAAAAGAAGACTTCAACTCCGAAATCCACCCCATCGACAACAACTTCATGGTCATCATCATCAGTTTCGCTTGCATCCAAAGGGAAGTCTCCTTCGAAAGTAAAAAAAAAACAGTAAAGGTGCCCCTACAAAAAAACCGAAAGCTCCTTAACCGAAAACAGCAAAATCCGCGGCATCCCCGAAGGTGAAGAAAGCAGCTTCTCCCAAGAAGAAGAAATAAATAGAAAACATTTTCATCGACATTATTTACGCTCACAGCAGTCATCGTAAAATAATCATGGCGTAACTTTAAGAAATCTGTGTAGATGGTGGTTCTAATACCAAAACTTTATCAAATAGACCGTAAACCAGATGGCTTGATTTTGTCATTTGCCGTAAATAATGTTTGATATTTATAACGTATCCCATAAGATACATTATCAAATTAAGGGTTAATATATCTGAGTAGTGTGTTATCCATTGTTTCTACTGCCTAGATTGTCCAAAGCGTTAAATTGAACATTTTTGAAGTCTATGGTCTCGATTGTTTCATAAACTTAATTTCTGTGTATGTTTTTCAGGATGTACGGCTTGTTCCAAACAGCTTTCTACTTTGGATACATGGCGTTATTCAGTGGTGCTCTAGGAATAATGTGTGGTACCGTCGGCTACATCGGCACCAGTATATTCGTGAGAAAGATATATTCAACCGTTAAAATTGACTGAGAAGAATTGTACATAGATGTGTTTTGTTAAAACGTGCATTGGACAGAGTCCGGTTTTGAAGTACGAAGAGATTTTTCTATCAAACTCTTAACCTATATCTATATATAATTTATACGTTCAAATGAATGATAACAGCAACGGGATTTCTTCGTACTTCAAAACGTCGTCGCAATTTTATATTTAGAAAAAATGAAAAATGTTTGGCATGTTTACATATGTCAAAAATGTTCGGACTGTGAACTTGCATCCCACATTGAGTGTCCATTGTTTTTAGTTTAAACGAAGCCAGTACTTTTTTATTTTTTTTTGTTCTTGTGAGTGATAAAGAAGTGTTTATTTTTAATTTTTTGTACATATATTAATGTTTATGTTATTTTTGTGGTATCGAGCAGATGTTGGCAGGTGATTCATGATTTGTTTGATACCATTTTTATTGCTGTTGCCTTCGTGGTGTTAGGACTTTTTGAGGAATGCTTTGGAAGCAAAATTTTTAGGGTTTTTGTCAATTAGAGTGACGACCTTCACTTTCTTATTTTGTTACAGTAAAAGCATTATCCAGGGAAATTTCCTTATTGAATTTGCAAAATATTTATGTTTATACCAATTCGTATAAACAGTCTCAATTTGATTTACCTGGACACAGTTTATATTGATACTTTTTTGAACCTAGTAGTTTGAAAAGTGGTCCAATCTAGGTTGTGAACAGTAACATTGCAAAGTCTTGTCATTCTACAAGGCTCTCTGTCCATTTAATTGGGGAGAGACATTTTTTTTATTTTGAAATTTACTTACTTTTATTATGATATTTTTTACTCTACTTTGGATTTTATTTGTGTTTGTCAAAATCTTGACATCAACACAACTCTAATCAGGAAAATTTAGTAAAAATATTTTCAATTGTTTTAACAACAAAATTGTAAATATTGCTACACAATTAAAGATTTTTATATGGAGATACCTGATGATTTCTCAGTGAAGATTCAAAAATCATACTTCAAAAAAATGTTGATGTTATTGAAAATCATAGATTTTTTATTACAAGTTAAAAAAACTATAAGTACATTGGCAGTAAGTAGCTGAGTCAAACCTAAATAGTAAGTCAGTTTCCCAAGGAAAACCAAAGTCAAAATTGTGAATTCAAACTGACCAGCAATTCAGGGCTTAAAAATGGGAAGAACTGATTTATTTTTTTAAAATACAATACTAACAAATTCGATATTGAATATATCAAAATTTACTAGGAAGTTAAAATTCTTTGCTAAATTAAAAAAAACAAACAAATATCAGTGGCGAAAATTTTTGATAAAGGTTTTTTCTTTATTGAATGGTTTTAATTATTTTAATAGAAACTTTTTTGCCAATTATGCCTCTAAAACAAAAGCATAAAAATCTTTTTTGTAAAATCTAGTCTTCCCCATCAAGTTAACATAGATTCTAATAATTCTAACTAGGGGTATAAAGTGAGGGTAATACCGCATATATTGTCACAAAACGAAAACATCAACACTTCAAAAACACCTTAATAAGAAAATTCAAGGTTTGGACATACCAAAACTTATAAAAGTACATACGGGGTGAGGAAAAAGTATGGAAACCCCTGAATAACTCGAGAAGAACTCATTTTCAAGAAAAATGATAAATACAAAAGTTTTTCCCTGTGAATTTAATGCTGGCAGGAAAATGAACAGATCAGAAAATTTCACGGCCAAATATGACCTTGACCATAACTGACCATGACCTTGAGGGTCATTAGTTAGGCCAGTTAACATTTTTAAATATCGGGGTGTTTTTTGAAGCGAGTTCCCTAGCATCTCACTATCGGGGTGCTTTTTGAAGTGAGACCCCTAGCCTCTCAGTATCGGGGTATTTTTTAAATTAAGTACTGAAATTGTTGGCCTTGAACCTCTTGGCAATATGCTAATCTTCAACTTGGCCCGGTAATGACCCTCAAGGTCATGATCGGTCATAGCCAAGGTTATGGTCAAGGGCATATTTGGACCTGCAATTTTCTGCTCTTTTCATTTTCGTGATAAAGCGTAGGGTTTCCGATTTAAAAAATTCTACTTGACCCGTTAATGACCCTCAAGGTCATGCTAAAGGTCAAATTCAAGGCCAACTTTAAATTGCCTGAGAAAAATGCTATAACTTTTGTATTTATCATTTTTCTTGAAAGTTATTCAGTGGTTTCCGGAGCCCCCCGGACTTGAAAAACCTGCCATGAGCCATTAAAGCTTCCGGTAAAATTGCTGACTTGTCCCCCCATGGACCAAAAAATTTTTTTATCTCTCCCTCTTGGACAATTTTTTTTATCCCCCAATATTATTTTTTTTTCTAGTTTTACCCTCGCTAAACCTAAAGCTGGGTACGCCTTTGATCTCAACACAAAAAAGGCAAAGTTTCTAAAGATAAATTGAAGAGCATATAAAGTAGCGTATATATAGTAAATATATTGAAGGTATATTTACGAAAAAACTAAAAATTATGATTCAAAAGTCCTTAAGAACGCCTAACATCACGAAACCAATCGTAAACGCAGAGTACGGAATAAAACCAACAATTTATGTATTATATATAAGAAATTATTTAAGTCAATGAAAATAAATAGAAATTTAAAAAAAATACCTAGTGTTTTATTTAGCACAAGTTTGGAAAATACTAGCCGTTACCCGCGGTTTCATCCGCGTATGGAATATCGAATTTGCAAAAAGAAATAACTTGCTTATGGGCCACATTATATAACAATATTATTCACCATTTATTGGAACCACTTTGTATAACTGTAACTCTGCTTCACCCTAGAGTGCAACCATCCTTGTGTATGCTGCTATTTATTTGTCACCCTATATGACAATTTTTAATTACCTAACTATAGCTCTACTCCACCCTATACGCTATATAACCATTATTTCTGATAATTTTTGAGCCAGTTCATAAACTATAATTTTAACCAACCTTTATATGCAAATTTTTCTAAAATTGTGTTATAAATATAATTTTGCTTGGCGCTATATTTCAGGTATTCCATATAACATGATGCAACTGTACAGGGTCTACCTTATATAACAAATTATTTTAAAGATTTTTTAATGCACCCTGTAAAACCATAATTTTAGTAAGCCCCCCTTCTCAACCACCTTATATATACAACTACTTCTTATGAGCCACCCAATATAACATTTTTTGTACCACTCTGTATAACTAAATTCACCAATATCCTAACTGCTTACATATTTTTTATCCACCCTGCATAAATATAATTCTTATTTACCCTTATTTCACCAATATTGTATGTGCAACTACTTACGACCATAATTATATAAAATTTTGTTATCCACCCTTTATACATACATCCGTGTTTCTGGTATATACAACTGTTTATGGTCCACTCAATATATCTTTTTCGAACCACCCTGTATAACTTCCCCTTATTTCAACCACATTGTATTTATGTAGCTACTTACGGGCCACCTAATATACCTTGAAAGTCCATGAAATTTTACTCCGCTCTAAGTTTTACCTGTCCTGTATATGGAACACCCTGTAAAATTACACCTGATATATTAGTTGATTTTTTTTTAAATCGAAATTTTAAATAAAAGCTGAGCTGATGCAAGTATCTAATATTTGGTGCATGCGGTGGAACCAATTGACGACTTGTGTTTTACCGAACATGGTAGTAGTTTTTCCCCTATATCTACCGTTTCTGTCAGTGTAGGGAGATAAAATGTATACCAAATTTTAAGTGAAACTATAAGCTTTGCAACAAAAAATGATTTATCAAAAACTGTTGAGTAGTTATTACGTGATGAGGTAACAAACAGAGAACTACAATTTTATAACTATAACACTATGCTAGTGGCGCCTCTTTCGGCAACTTTTCAAGTGTACATATGTGGGCCCTAACTGCTTGTAAACACATCACTGTTTATAATATTTAGAAGAATTAGTAAATAAACCATGATTAATCAAAATATAATTCTTATACAAGGTGAGTCATTTTAATCGAGCCACCTAAATATATCGGTTAACGTTGTACAAAAAAAAAAAAAATTTAGTAGTTGGTATCAATGATGACCATTTTACTTTCATATCACTTTTGTCTTTGAAAGTGATTTTTACACTCATTTGAAGGCAGACTTTTTTAATTGGTCAAGGCCCAAAACTTTTCTTACACGTTTAAAAACAATGTTGACGATTTTTACGTCTAAGTAGATACCAGTCAAAGAAACAAAAAACCTCCTTGAATATTTATATTACAATTAAGAGACAAAAAAATGAAACAAGTTTGATATCATACATAACCCTAAAAAAGGTTCTTTCCTAAAAACTATAAATAAATACAAACATTCTTTTACAAAATACATACTTTATATAATATTTTAAGATATTTTTTTCATCCTCATAGGAAAATAAGGCATACACATTATTTTCAAGGCACTTCTTGTTCTATTACAGTTTTTTCGCTTTAAAAATTATATGTATATGTTTATATCGAGCAAATCTGTGATCAATAGGCATAAACTTAATGCAAACTTTGTAAGATTATTACCTAGTAATTGGCGATAACCTTGTATTATGATGATCGGTTTCACGATTTTTCATTATGTACTCTTAAGCTAAAATCTACAATTTTGAAACACAATCTTTCCGATTTTGCCGGAGATTTGACAGTTCCCATTATCACTGGAAAAAAATTGAGCCTCCGAAACAAATGAAAATGAAGTATTTCAAAGCGCTCCCACTGAAATTTGACATTTGTAATAACCTAACTTTTTGACTTATTCTTAACTGTCAAAATGTCTGCATCAACATACGCCTACTGGATAACATGAATTCACGTACACACTGTATATATAATTTCAAGCAACTGTATATATCATTTCAAACAACTAGAATAGAAGTACTATACACCACCAAACTCAACAAGAAATACTTTTTATTTTCCATTGTAGTCTATTTCAATTACTACATTTACAATGGTTGAAAAAACCCACGAATCAGGTATTGGCACAGCCAACTGAAGAGATCGCTGATTTGTCGAATATTTTTTAAACCATATATCAAATGTGTGAAATATAGGCGTAGTTTCTGGTTGGGTTTTTTAAACCCTAGTTATTGTAGTAAAAAGTATTTCCTGTTATAGCAACCAGTCCTTAAGAAACACACGAAAACAAAACACTTTCACGACAAAACAATATTAAAATTCCCATAAAGATATCGAGGCGGAAATGACAAGAAAAATGTTCCCCGCCATTTTATGATTTTTAAATGCACACTATTAGTTTTTTTTTTTCGTTAAAAAACTGAGCTCAATGTAACTGACCACAATTTTTTTTGTGACATGTTTAGCACCAAATGATTGGAAGTTTTTTTTTGTTGTATACAAGGAATAATATTATATTGTAAATTTATAGTTTAAAAATATCACAACAGAATGAATACGCTACACATTTATAATGATTCATATCGATACACGTTGATATGTGTTTATTATATATATGAATAGTATATAATTCATTAAATTTCATAATAAAAAAGTCGTGTATAATGCAAAAATGAAAAAAATTCAATTAACGTTGGGCATACTGAACATCGTTTAGGTTAATACTAATAGTAGCCAAAATTAATATAAAAAGTTAAAAAAAATGAGCTAATTTTAAAATTCAGTACACCTCCCAAGATTTTTCAGACAGAATAGCTGCCATATACATATTTGCTAAAGTATTTCATTTCTGGAAAAGTTCAAGGTCATTCCTTTGTCCAGGGAATCCGATGGTGACCTTGGATTTGACCTTGAACCTCATTTTCGAGTTCCTCATTTTTTTAAATGAAAACCCCTATTTTGTATTGCGGAATCCAGCAGTGCGGGAGGTAAGCCTTAACGAGGAACTCAATGGTGACATTACACATCATTTTCAAGGTCATTTGAAGGTCAACCTCATTTTTTCATGTAGAAACTCTTATTTTTGATACCGGATTCGAAAGGAGGGGAAAATTTTACGTATAGATTAGAACACAAGGACCCCCAAAATCCCAGAGTAAGAAATTTCCACCCAAAAATGTGTTATTTCTATGATTTTCATCCGCCATCTTGAACTCGCCATCTTGGATTGGAAAAAATTAAAATTTCGTTAGTTGATCCGAACTCAGCGACCTCCAAAAACCCCGAGTAAGAAATGTCAAGCGCCAGAAGAAGTCATTATTTGACTTCTAGTGGTTGCCTCAACCTCATTACATGTCCGAGTGTAGAATTTCTCCCATTTTCCGATTCCGCAATAAAAAATAGGGGTTTTCATTTAAAAAAATGAGGTTGACCTCAAAATAACCTCAAAATGAAGTTCAAGGTCAAATCCAAGGTCACCATCGGGTTCCTTGGTCAAAGTTACTAAAGGAAAGACCATGACCTCCGGAAATGAAGTACTTTAGCAAATATTCAGCCGTCCCGGGACTTAATTGACACTCGGTATGTAAATCAATGTAACTTTTGTCTCAAAACAGCCCATTTTGTCAAAAATATTCATTTTATTGAACGTATATGTTTCAAAATTGACCATCATTTGTTTAAAAGCAATTTGCTCTAAAGAACACTGTTCTGTAATTTGTTATTTTTAAATTAGGGTGAAGATGACGGCAAAAATCATACACTACAAATTTGCCTGTGGTTATTGGAATTCCATAAACAGAACAGAAAATAGAATAAAAACAGTCTTAGGTTCTTATCAAAATCATTAACTGTCTAAATATAATGACAATGACCAAATATTGGAAAAAATCCGATTTTTTTTTTAGAAGAAACATGCTTTTTTATTATGAAAAATTTATTGATGTCAATTCAAAATCTGAAATAACCGAATAAGACTGAAAATATATTTTTTATGAGAGGCCAATGTGACATTTTAAATTGTCATGTTTTAAAAACTTAATTGATTCAAAACGAGGATAGAAAATAAAGATAAATATAAATAAAAACAAAAAGTAGAAGGCAAAACATAAATCGGAGTCCAAACGTACTAGATTTGCTAGAAAATAATGAAACAGTGACTCAAGTCCCTAAAGTCAAATCTAAATTATGTTTAGAAGACTCTATAAACGATATATTACTCAAATTTTGAAATATACCCTCCCTTGATGTCATATTGGTTACTGCACTTATATACTTTCATATATATAATGGTAAATTGTCAAACATTTGGCAATAAGATTGTAATTTTCCTGAAAAAAATGTTGTACTATTCAAACGCAATACTTATGATAGAATAAATAAAAATGGAAATTCTTAACATAAAAGATATTAAATTAAGTTTTACATTATTAAAGAAAAAAATTCACATTTGTACATTATTTAAAATAAAACTAAAACATAGTTCTAGAGTCTGGGGTAAGGCACATCCTTTGGATAGATAAAAGACCTAAACCTAAAAGGAGTCTACGAGATTTACAAATTCTGTCCAAATAAGAAATAAGGGCGTCACTTCCGGTTAACCTCTTTACTGTTTTATTAACTATGAGATACATTAATGTTTTTTTTTCAAAACATTCTTATGTCTACGTATGTTGATGTATTTTTTTTCAGTTTAAACTGTTCGCAGTATAATTATTCAAAATGTAAACTGAACATTATAAGCATTCCTTTATGTTAACTATTTATATTAAATTACTTTTCTTCATTTTTTTCCCTAGGTAGTAGTTGGCTTGATCAATGTGAACCTATTTGAGTTCAACAGTAAACAAGTTTTTCACTCATAAAAATTCTAGTTAGATCATAGTGATGATAGTTATTTTTAAGATTAAAAAAATACTATTGTTCATGGTTTTTGTATGAAATAAAACATATATTCAGATAACTACATTATTTTGAAGAAAATTGTATTTCTTTGCATCTTTTATCTATAAATAGCAAATAAAAGATTGAATAAGAGTAATTTGAAAAGAAAGCACAATATTATTAGTTTTTTTTGAGAGCAGAGAAAGTTCTTTGCAATAGTTAAAATATTGGCAATTATAATTAATGTAAATGTATAGTTGTATAATTCATTTTTTCGTCGCCTATAGAAAAATTAACAACCCTTCGAAATTAATCATTCCGACAAAAACAAAACACACAATCGACGGATTTTTCGATTGGTGCAAAAACCAAGCAATAACTGCCTGAAGTGGTAGATTTTTAAAAATTACTTACTATTACAAATACAAATATTAAAAGCAACAAACAGCCATTTGTTTTGTTAAAATAAATGTGGAGTTTTTAATGTTAATAAATTGTTTTGATGGATGATAGAAAACTTAACAATTTCTTAATTGTAAACTCAAAATGAACCAGCAAATATAACAAACGGGATGGATCTGAATCGATTCAGAAAATCGATCTTTTGGAAAACATCGAACATCACTAGTTTGTAGGAAATCTAGAATCTAAAAATACGACAGCCATAGGGACTAAACAACTAACTGAAGGCAGTCTACTTTTAAAATAATTATAGAGCTTAAAGTTTTCGTAGTCACCTGGATAATTAAATACATCATTATTGCGTATTACTTACGTCTGGCAACCCACTACACATGTGTCCCCTTTGTACCCCCCCCCTTGATACATTGCCCTCTTTTCTTGGGCCACTGATTGTACCTCATAAAGTGCTAAAACAGTTGAAATCAGAATTGAAAGTTATATTTTCTCACGAAGGTAAATTTTGTTCAATTTCATAGGAGGCTCCATTTAACTCTATGGTAGTCTTATTTAGTCACAAACTTGTCCATGTATCTTATAGGATATGAATACCCCGGGCTCTCGAACTAAATATGTATTGTCTTTAAGACAAAATATAATTTACACAAATTATAATTCAAATTCTGAATTATCGATCTGTTGATCACCTGCAGGGTTTTCCTCGCTAGTATCAACTTTTATTCTCTCTTTTTTCGGTGTCTTTTCCGTTTTAATTGCACTGGACTTGTCTTGTTCGGCATCGTCTGCTTTTTGACTTGTGTCGTCGGCGTTATTCGAATGTTCATGTTTGAGGTGCACATTGAGCTGACTCTGTCGAATGAAACTCTTCGGACACAAAGAGCACTTCGTGGGTTTCTCGACTGCGTGCGTCAACAAATGCCTGCTCAGCACGTCCGGCCGGCTGAACTGATTGCCGCAGATTTCGCAAGTGTACGGCCGGACGTGTAGGTGGGTGATTAAGTGTTTGCTCAGGTTGTGCGACTGTTGGAAACCTTTGCCGCAAATGTTGCACGTGGACGGTTTCTCGCCGGTGTGGACGCGCGTGTGTCGGTCCATGTCGCACAGTTTGACGAAGGCTTTGCCGCAGAGGTCGCACTGGAACTTCTTAGGGTGTTCTTTGACTCTTCGCAGGATATGAATAGGGATGTGTTTTTCGTAGTCTTCTTTCTTCCAAAAGCCTTCGTTGCATTTCTTACACACGTAGGGCTTTTCACCTAAAAATTAGAATTACTATTTAAATGTCTGTTTAGAATTAAGTTTTTGGTTAATGTTATATTAAGGTTGAATAACAATTGCTTGAAATTTTGTTTGAGAAATACTTCGCAAATCAACAATTTCATTTTACAATAAATCTATAAATTTAAAATTCTGTATGGGTATTTACTCAAAAGGTATGCACTTCGTTATTCAATTGTTTTTAATATCAAAATTTAAGGCTTCAATTTTAAAATATATTTTAAGTGGAAGATTAGATGCAACAGTGTTTAAAAAATTTAGTTTTAGAGATTCCCCATTAAAATAATAGAAAATATAAAATTTTATTTTAATATTAACAACTACGCCTATGACTATAACATACGACTTTGCTATATATTTTTCACGTCCTAATTTGTTATATTCCAAGAATTTATTTGGGTCAAATTTTCGTCTAGACAAGCCATTCTTCTTCCTCTTCGTTGGTAAAATCGCACCAAAAGTTCGTCAGTGACGTGCAGAAATAAGGAATGAAAAATTGTAAACAAATTTGGTAGCGAACAAAATTAATGGATACATTTTACATATAAAACGAATAAAAATTATTATCTTATTTATTCTAGTATTGTATAAATATTCTATACTGAGTTAGTTTTTTTTTGATGATCAGTATGTGGGGATCTCGGAAACTAGCGGAATGGTTAAATTGGGAAAGATTTGCAGTTTTACTGGCCCAATTAAATGACACTTTCGGATTTTTGTAAAAAGTTATGGCTTACTAGATATTTTCAAAAACGAAATTTTGTCGATTTAGTCAAATCTCTCTAGCTCCTTTGTTTTAGATTTTATAAAAAAGTGTGAATATCAAAATTGATGGGAATTGTATCCCGAATATGATTGTCATGTCCCTGTTTGCTTGACAGACTTTCTCTCAGAAAAACTGTGAGGAAGAATCTCTGTACAGACAGCCAGTAATCCGGACAATTTTACGAAATTGCCTTACTACACTTTGTTCTACATATACAATTTTTAAATACTTATCTGTTACAGGAAAAAAAAATTTGGAGGAGAGAAAACCCAATGAATAGACAAAATAATCCATTAGTAGTGCTAAACTGACTTACTATATTGACAAGTTTTCGTGATAAAATGGAATATTCTAACGAAGAAAAACTGAGTATGGTGGAATGTTATATCATATGCCATAAAAATTCAGTTCGTGCAGCTGAGGAATACTTTCATAGATATTTTAATCGTCGTCAACCTGCTCTATGTACATTTAAGAGGCTTTACGATTGTTTACACAGATACGGATCTTTTACTAAACCACTAAAAGAACGCAATCAAGTTAATGAAACAGCACAAATAAATGTTTTGGCAATAGTAAATCAAAATCAGTTAAGGTACTGAAAGCGTACAAATTCCACCCGTACAAACTTTCAGTTTCTCAAACTCTGCATGCTGGTGACGAACATCGACGTATTTTGTTTTGTATATGGTTTAGAGACATGTGCCTTGACAATCCAGTTTCCATTAAAGGTGTTATGTTCAGATGAAACTAGATTTACTAACTGCGGTATGTTCAATAGACACAATGAGCATATCGGGGCTAAAGAAAACCCTTTCCATGTAGAACAAAGACGACCCCAGATAAATTTTGGTTTTAATGTTTGGTGTGGTATCATAGGGTCTACTATTCTGGGGCCTTTTAATCTATGACGAATCACTTACTGGGGAGCGCTATTTGCATTTCTTGCAATACACTTTTCAAGACATGTTGCATAATTTGAATTTGAGAACTCATTTAGAAATTGAGTGGTTCCAACATGATGGAGCACCTGCTCATAATTCGTTATTAGTAAGACAACACTTAGATAATATCTATCCAAACTCTTGCATAGGAAGAAATGGTCCACGCGAACGGCCACCCCGGTCTCCCGATTTGGCAGTTTTAGACTTCTATTTATAGGGTGCGCTAAAATTCTAAATTTGATGTACAAATTCTAAATTTTTAGAATTTGTACATCATTGGGACAAGTTGAATAAAAAAGTGAAGTTTTGAAGTGTTCGTGAGAAAAAGATGAACTGAATAGAGTAGCCGCAAGGTAAGTAACATTTGTTTTGTTGTTTGTCTCATCCTTGAAAAAGCCCCTTATAAGTGTGGGCGAAGCGTCGGAAAACTTTGTTTATATCCCGGTTTAGGTATATAAATAAACTAATTCGAAAAAATAACGCGGTCCAAATCCCGAAAAAGCAGAATCAGCTACAAATCATATCCCTTAGTTCACTATTTGCAAATTCTTTAATTCTAGGCATATTTAATGAAGGCTTTATTCCAATTACTCATGTTAAAAACAAAGTAAATAAATCTGCAGTATGCAAAGAAAAGAATCAATAGTTCATGTCAAATTCACAACCTACTTTTAAAATATATGTCTTTTTTTGGGGCTGCTTGTGGTGATATGGAGTACCGTATTTGAATTATAATATTGTTACGAGAATTCATCCGACAGCTGGTGCAATCGGCCATCAACCAATTCGGGGAAGGGACATTATTCCGATAAATTCTGGGAATCCGAAATGTTTGTCTCGCAACAGGCCGACCGCTGCCGTTGATGGGAATTCCTTTAAAGCTTCCGGAACATGATAGAGTTTCCCGATGGTTCGTGGACGTACCAGACAATTCCAAGATAAAAATATAAATAAGAAACAGCTGGCGATAGGAGGCATTCAGTTTTCGACGGTCGTATTGAACAGTTAAGATAAAATGTAAATAGTAGTTTTTGTGAATATAAATTGTGTAAAAGTAGTGGAAATAAATTAGAGTGAGTTGGACTGTGTTTTTAAATAAATCCAAGAACTGGACTGAACCCGAGTGTGAAAATAAAAACATTACAATATCTCGAAAATGGCTTGAAATATGAAGATTCAACAAGTATATTTTTCTCGTATTGAAATTATGGCAGTTTCATTATTTATCGTCGAAACGAAAATTGTACGCGGTGTTAAAGAATAAACATGGATTTGCCTAATTCGACCTTCGTAACAAACACCCTGTAAGTGTACCATAAAAAAATTATGACAAATTCTAACAAATATAATCTAAAATTATTGTAAATATGAAAATCAGATCTATATCTACGCCTATGGTCATCGAGTTTGGTACCTACACTTGTATTTTATTATCAGGCGCCAACATTCCAGACGGTAATAAAAAAATGTCGATGTCGTTTACTATAATAGTAAAACACCTGCACTTTTCCAATATAAATTCGAAATCCCTTTCATTCATAAACTGAATTAGCAATGGCTGACTTCATTCATAGTCAAAAATAATAGAGAAGGAGAAAAATGTGGCCAGTGACGTAACTACAATAACAAAATATTTTTTTATACACTATTTAAAAAATTAAATTATATAATTAATTACAATTACAGCTTCATAAATCATAACATCATAAGCTACCATTTAGACGCAAAAATTGCTTCGATCAGGAATGTTGATTTTGAATATTTTTTGTTTTTCTACAACTCCTGCATCATTTTATTAAGATCGCTTCATGGCTTATCACAATATAAGTAAGAAACAAAAAACAACTACATTTTTAAGTGTTTTTATTGTTTAATAAAACATTAAAAAATATATGTAATCGACTTCCACCTATCACTAAAAAGCTAAAAATAATTATAACAAAATATAACTCTAGGAAATAAATAACACATTCAATGTTGTCAGGTACCTACCCAGGAAGAAAAAAATGTAAACATTAAAAGGTGCTCATTCTGTACAAATTAATTACCTACCAATCTAATATATTTTTGAAGTCGGTGCAAAGCAAATCCTTCATTGATGTTTACATTTTTTACTTCCTGGGTAGGTACCTGACAACATTGAATGTGTTATTTACTTGCTAGAGTTGTATTTTGTTATAATTATTTTTAGCTTTTTAGTTATAGGTGGAAGTCGGTTATATTTTTTTAAATGTTTTGTTTTCAACTTTTTAGTTTATTTGAACTCAGGTAGTTTTCATTCTTTATTTTTTATTTTGTATGTATAACCTTATAGACAGGACAAGGAAACATCGAAAGCCCCCAACATTACACAATGATACATTAGATACAACAAATGTACTAGTACGCGTTTACTAAATAAGACCAAAATATATTTATGCCTTATGGACCACGCCATAAATACATAAATTTGTTAGCTGCCTTCTGTAAACCATAGGACGGAGGAGAATCCATCCCATATTTATGGAGTCAAATCCGTCCTATATTTCAACCATAGTATATAACTCCTTGTGGGCTACCCCATAAATTATTTCCTTTTTAACATTTTATATTATCGCCCTGTGTAACATTAATTTCTGTCCACACTTTATGCAATTTTTAATGGGCTATAAAATAAAATTTTTTAATCACACAGTATAAATATAATTCAACTCCAGCATATATTTCAAACACCCTGTATATGATTTGTTTACGTCCACTTCATATAACAGTTTTTTATCACCCTATATAATTTTAATTTCACAGTTTTCCAACATTTTTATACCACCAAAGGTCCACTCCACCCTATATTCCAATCATCCTGTATATACGGCTGCCTATGGACCACTTCGTCTTATATTTCAATCATCATATAAATGCAACCCCTTCTATCACTATACTTTGTGACTTTGTTTGCTATAACTAAACAGCATGTGTATAAACGCACCAAACAGCAGTTTTTAGAGTTTGACATGTGTTGTCACTGAATTTTCTTTAGGCCGGGAGAATGTGACAACCAAAAACACCGTCTTCGCAAAATGGAAAAATTTTCATTTAAATAGGTATTTGCTTGGTATACAAACAAAACGAGCTTGGTACTCATTGATTTAAGGAGCCGAAAATACTATGTTTTACTTCATATATGCTTGCGATTTACATAGAAAATTTTCAAATTCGCAATTAAAACTTCCAGTGCCTAAAATTCCCGCACTATTACGTTGGAATTAAAATATTTATGAGGAAATGTCCCTCATATCATTTAAATGAAATTTTTGATAAGAATTTTGGAATTTTTGGCGATTTTCTGCAAAACTACATGTTGCACGTAGCAGAAAAGAATATGAGATCAGCTAATGATCTTCCTTAATAGATTAAACGTTAAAAAACTATACACATCCATAAGGAGTTCGAATCGACTAAACTATTAGGAATATTGGTCGATTTCCATGCACGCATGTGTTCATTCACAAATTTCATCACTTTACCAATAGAATTCTTTTCCAGAATTTTAAGTTTCACCAACCCGGATATATACTCTATTAAACAAGACCATATTCGTTCAAAACGGTGCACCACATGAGAAGAAATCAGGTAACATACATATAAAAAAAAAACAAAAAAATACGCGACGAATTAATAACCTACTCGGTTAAAAACTTTCTATGAATTTGCTCTTAAATTTTGTTATCATTTAAAAATCTCTATTGATTGTATTAATAATGCTTTCGCTACTAGTTTTTTTTTCGGCCAATAAATTGTTTTATATAATCTATAGTTGACTCTAAATGATTTGTTGCTGCAAGATACATTATCGAAAACTGCATTAGCGTTGTTAGTGTCGTTAAATTCAAAAGCACGAACTCTGCCAGATGGTAGAAAGCTCCCTCAATGAAACCTGAAACTTTCTTTACCCGTATAATACAATGACCTCGTGCTATTTCTGTAGGAAAGAGTTTACGAGTTGATGTTTCCTATGATTCAATACCAACGCAGAGTTTTAACTCTATTATTAACAAAGACGAATTTTCAGAAGGCATTAAACTGCTTCATTTTTACCCCTACTAAATGGCAGGAAATTTATATTAATTAAAAAATTAACGGTAGAAAGCATTACTTTTGATACTCATTATGATTTTTATTGAAAAAATAAATGAAGTCAGAAATCTGACAAGCAGTTTTTACATCAATAATCATTGTAGTCAAGAATAGCTCTGACTGATGTTTTTTTTAATTATCTAAAATTTGAAACCTCACCGGAGGTCTATAGAGAGACATTTTAAGCAAAGATACTTATGTAAACGCATTGGCTTGTACGTTTTTTAAATAATAGCTCCTGTAGTATTTCGAAATAACTGTAGAATTTGAGTGAATAAACAGTTTTTTTCCAAAACTCTCAAATTATTCGGTACACAATATGATTAACAAGGTTTTGTGTCGTCTTTGTATAAAAAATATTTAATTAAAAGCGAATTCTAAATCTGAGAATAAAGAAGTGAACCAAACCCTAAATATTACCGTTAAAATATATTTTATTAGTTCAATAAATTTCATGAGCTGCAAGAATTTTAGTCTGCAAAATGTACAGCTTGAGTCTTTTGACATTATTTATAGCGTAAATCTGAGAGATAAGCGTAAAATGTTTTAATAACAAAATGATTATTCTGGGATCTTGGAATTTTTTATTTTTACACCAATTTGCAAATACAGTAAAATAATTTACTAAACGATGACAATTTTGCATAAAATTTGCGTATTTTGGTATTCTTTAGAGACTTTTACTTAATAGCTGCGTTATTGGATTCATTTTATAGATCTAAGGAATTTGTGAAATATTGGGTATAGCCCCATAAACATCTGTTGAAATATAAAGAAAATGTATAATTAAATAGAAATAATAAACCAAATATAATTCAGTAATTCATTAAAGCTTTGTAATTATTTAATATACTTTTAACAAAAAAAGAAATATTTTTAATATACTTATGCTGAAGATGTAGCAATTTAGACCTTAGAATGCAAGAAACCTTTTGTTGTAAACATCAAAAATAATATCAATTTCAATTTTTAACAAATTTGATCGAATGCCAAATACCAGAGCAAAATTTAATTCATTTTAGAACAGAATATATACTTATAGACTGTAAATTTTTCTTGTAAATCGAGCAAAAAATTTAATTATGTATCTTCGGGAAGATGTTTAGTCCAAAAAAAAGACGACGTGCCCGAGCGTTTTTCCAAAAAAAAAAACAACCCACGCGTCCTCACTGTAGATTATTATTGATTTAGATAATAAAAACTCGTAAAAATATATAATCAAAAGTAATGGAGAAATCGTAATGCCGTCTACAGGAAAGTTGTAGAGAATAAGAAATCCTTCTTAATGAGTGTTTATACATCTTGATTGGATCCGAAACCAAACTGAGTTAACTCCTTGATGATGACAACTTAAAAAGTTGTTGAAACGTCGTTGAGTGTTTAAAATAAAGGTTTGGTGTTAGGGTACAAAACTGTGTTTTTACATTCGCAAAATGAGATATAGCTTGTATACACGTATTGCTATTTTCGATTATACAGGGTGAGTTTTTTTTGATGATCAGTATGGGGATCTAGGAAACTAGCGGAGATAGAGCAATGGTTAAATTTTGAAAGATTTGCAGTTTTACTGGCCCAATTTAATGACAATTTCGGATTTTTGCAAAAAGTCATGGCTTACTAGATATTTTGAAAAAAAAAACGAAATTCTGTCGATTTAGTCAAATCCCTCTAACTCCTTTGTTTTTGATTTTATAAAAAAAGTGTAAATATCAAAATTGAAGGGAATTGTATCCCGAATATGATTGTCATGTCCTCGTTTGCGTGACAGCTCTCGTTTTCAAGATATGACACAAACTTATCTTTTTTTGAATGGAAAACATAGTTGCTATGATCTCAAAAAATCGGACATTTTTAGAGCTTTTCAACGATAAAATACTCGATATAGTTATTCATAAAAATAACGGAGTTATGGATGCTTTTCTCTCTTATTTTCACTTTTAACGTAGGTAGCCATGAAAAAGATTGTTTTCACTTTGACGTTTCCTCATTTGAGAGTAATTCCATTAGTAGTGCTGAACTGACAGTCGACATTGACAAGTTTTCGTGATAAAATGGAGTATTCTAAAGAAAAAAAAAAACTGAATATGGTGGAAAGTTATATCATATGCCATAACAATTCAGTTCGTGCAGCTGAGAAATACTTCAAAAAAATTTTAATCGTCGTCAACCTACTCGTAAGTTTACGCAGAAATGGATCTTTTACTAAACCACCAAACGAAAGCAAACAAATTAACGAAGCAGTACAAATGGCAATGGTAAATCAAAATCCATCTACATCAACTCGTGAGATTGCGGCAGAAGCTGACACATCTCAACGAACTGTAGTTAAGGTATTGAAAGCACACAAGTTCCACCCGTACAAACTTTCAGTTTCTCAAACTTTGCATGCTGGTAACGAACATCGACTTATTTTGTATTGTACGTGGTTTAGACGTATTTTGTTTTTTACATTATTTAGAGACATATGCCTCGACAATCTACAGTTTCCATTAAAGGTGTTATGGTCAGATAAAACTAGATTTACTAACTGCAGTATGTTCAGTAGCCACACAGACCTAAGAATTTATAGGTCTGTGAGTAGACACAATAAGCATATCTGGGCTAAAGAAAACCCTTTCCAAGTAGAACAAAGAAGACCCAAGATAAAATTTGGGTTTAATGTTTGGTGTTGTATCATACGGTCTACTATTCTGGAGCCTTTTATCTATGACGAATCACTTACTGGGGAGCGCTACTTGCATTTCTTGCAATACACTTTTCAAGACATGTTGCATAATTTGAATTTGAGAACTCGTTTAGAAATTGAGTGGTTCCAACATGATGGAGCACCTGCTCATAACTCGTTATTAGTAAGACAACACTTAGATAATATCTATCCAAACTCTTGGATAGGAAGAAATGGCCTACGCGAATGGCCACCCCGGTCTCCCGATTTGGCAGTTATAGACTTCTATTTATAGGGTGCGTTAAATAACAAAGTATACAAAAGAAAGTATGAGATAGTTGGTGACCTAAGGTAGGCGGTATTACAAGCAATTGAAGAAATGGATAGGCGGTCTGTGAGGAAAAGCGGTAATATCAATCTTAAAAAGATGCAATTTTTGTCTAAATAACAATGGTGGACTTTTCGAACATAAATTGTAACCATTATTATCTACTTTAATTTCTTAAGTTTTTAGTAAGTACCTACCTATTTAGTTTTTTCGTTATATCTGATATACTTAATATAAAAATCGTTCAATGTTTTTTGGAATAGTTATTAATAAATCAATCTATTGCATTCTACCTACGTTAAAAGTGAAAATAAGAGAGAAAAGCATCCATAACTCCGTTATTTTTATGAATAACTATATCGAGTATTATATCGTTGAAAAGCTCCGATTTTTTGAGGTCATAGCCAACTATGGTTTCCATTCAAAAAAAGATAAGTTTGTGTGATATCTCGAAAACGAGAGCTGTCACGCAAACGAGGACATAACAATCATATTCGGGATACAATTCCCTTCAATTTTGATATTTACACTTTTTTATAAAATCAAAAACAAAGGAGCTAGAGGGATTTGACTAAATCGACAGAATTTCGTTTTTTCAAAAGATCTAGTAAGCCATGACTTTTTACGAAAATCCGAAAGTGTCATTAAATTGGGCCAGTAAAACTGCAAATCTTTCCCAATTTAACCATTGCTCTATCTCCGCTAGTTTCCGCTAGATCCCCATACTGATCATCAAAAAACTCACCATGTATAGAAATGTTGGAATCAGCAAAAAAGAGGGTACCTATGTAGATAATATAATTGTATAAAATAGTATCTGTGTTAGAAAAAATTTATTATTATTATTATATAAAGAATAAATAAAAAACTCACCTTTGTGGACTTTCAGGTGTGCCACGAAATCCTCCAGAATTTTGAAACTCTCCTTGCATTGTTGACACTCGTATGGATTGTCGACATTCTTATGGGTCGGCTTGTGCGCCATCAACTTATGGTACGTCGGAAAAACCCTCAAACAAATCCTGCATCTGTATATGTGTGGTGGTCTCAGTTTCTTGGCCGTATATTTGTACTTGTACTCTGCATACTCTTCGGGAATCCATTCAGCCCGACTGTCATCATCCGAGAAATCTTGAGCTTCATAGTATTCGTCTTGTTTCGATAGTCTAGGAGACGGGGGTGGCATATCTTTGGCAGCTTCTGATGCCCTCCTAGAGGGGGCCCTGGGCGCTTTCCTGGGAGGTTCATCATCGAAGAGGGGTTTGGCAAGATTTTGTTTTTGTTTTGTTACAACTTTTTCAAACATTTCCATAATGGTGGGTTGCTTCATTGGTGACTTCAACGTAGATGATATCTTCGCGGTATTATTTTCTAGTTTAAGACTAATATCTGACACAACACTAATGCGAGGGGCAGATTTTTTTTTCTTCGGCTGGTTATCGGTAGAGGAAACCTGAGATTTACCGCGCAACTGGACAGGTTCTTGCGATTCTTCGTCTTCAAAATCAAACACGGTAATGTCCTTTTTGCAAACCATATCATCTTCGATTATAAGTTCTGTACTTTCCAGTACATTTTCTTCTACCTCAACTTTGGAAATAGAACCTGCAACCTTACTCTTCTTCTTAGGAATTTCTTCATATAGTTTTTGTTTGACAGGAACCTTGAGTTGAGTAACTGACATTTGGTTATGGACCAGTTTCGATAACTTCGTGTCGCTTTTATCAGCTGAATCGACCAACCTTTTTGGTCTACCTCTGGGTTTTTTAGGGACTGCATCATCTATCCAACATGTTTCTTTCTGTTCATTCACTTTTGCATGATCCTTTGACTCAACACTTTTTTTTGATTTATATTGTCGTTTTTTCACCACAGTGCTTACATTCATTTGCTGATCAATTTTTTGGTTGTCATTTTCAACTTTCTCGTCACTTATTACTTTGGAAACACCATCTGATGTCGCAAGTTTCTTTGATCTACTATTTTGTTTTTTCAGCACTGTCTTAACATCTTTTTCTAATTGTGTTTCCGTTGTATTTGAAACGTTATCTTCAACTTTTTGTTCGTTTGCTTCTTTAGATTCTGACAACTTTTTCTGTCTACCTCTTCTTTTTTTAGGAATAGTACTTTTACACTCTGCTTGACTGTTTACTTCAGTTGATTTAGCAACATTTTTAACTGAATTCTTTGATTTCCTTTTTGGTATTTTAGTAGCTTCATTCGAGTTTATAATTTCTGGAATTATACTTTCGTTGATATCTGCAGTTATGATTCTATCCTCATGGACCTCTACAACTTCTGAAGTTACGTTTGAATCGGGTTGTTTCTTGGACTGCCTAGCTTTACGTTTTTTGACTACGATTTCAGATAAATCAAGGTCTTTTGTCGTGTCTACATTATTTTCTGCTTTTCCTTGAACATTCTGATCTGACTGTTCTACAGTAATTGTTTGTTCAAACTTCATTGATTCATGTTTTCGTTTTTTACTTGCTTCAACTTCTGAAATTATACTTTTGTTACCGTCTGTATTTAGGATTTTATCCGCATGTATTTCTGGAACTCCAATGGATATTGTATTTGAATCTGCTTGTTTCTTAGACGGTCTACCTCTAGGCTTTTTGGATACGATTTTAATGAGTTCAAGGTTCACTGTATTCTCTAAATTATTTTCAGTATCTGTTTCTATCTTTACCTCTGGATATTCTACAATACTTTTTTGCTGTAACTTAACTGGTTTTCTTGTTAGATCTCTAGTAGCTTCATTTATCTCTTTAACTTCTGGAATTATACTGTTGTTGGCATCTGTTTTCACGATGTTCTCCTCTTTTACTACTATTGCTCCTTTGGAATTTGTATTTAAATCTGCTTGCTTCTTAGATGCTCTACCTCTAGGCTTTTTAGATACTGCTTTGGTGAGTTCAAGGTCCTGTGTACTGTCTACGGTACTTTGTACATCTTTTTCCACAATTACCCCTGGATGTTCTTCAATACTGATTTGCTGTAACTGAATTGTATTTATGATTTCATCCTCCTGTACACCTAAAACGACTGTGGAATTTGTTTTTGATTCTGCTTGTTTCTTAGATGGTCTACCTCTAGGCTTTTTGGATACAGTTCCACTGGGTTCAAGCTTCTGTGTACTGTCTATGTTACTTTGTACATCTTTTTCCATAATTATCTCTGGATGTTCTTCAATACTGATTTGTTGTAACTGAATTGTATTTATGATTTCATCCTCCTGTACACCTAAAACTGCTGTGGAATTTGTTTTTGATTCTGCTTGTTTCTTAGATGGTCTACCTCTAGGCTTTTTGGATACAGTTCCAGTGGGTTCAACCTTCTGTGTACTGTCTATGTTACTTTGTACATCTTTTTGCACATTTTCCTCTGGATTTTCTCCAATACTGGTTTGTTGTAATTTAATTGATTTATTTTTTCGAGTTCTGGTAGCTGCTTTTGAGTTGATCTCTTTAACTTCTGGCATTATACTGTTGTTGGTATCTGAATTTATAATTTTATTGTCCAGAACTTCCAGAACTCTTGTGGAAGTTGTATTTGATTCTTCTTGCTTCTTAGATGCTCTACCTCTAGGCTTCCTGGTTACGATTTCAGTTAATTTATTGTTCTCTGTATTGTCTACATTACTTTGAGCATCTTTTTCCACATTAACCTCTGGATCTTTTGCAATATTTGTTTGCGGCAACTTACTTGATGTAGATTCTCGATTTATGGTAGCTTCATTTGTGTTTATTTCTTCCACTTCTGTAATTGTACTGTTATTGGTATCTGTAATTATGGTTTTATTCCCCTGCATTTCTGTAACTCCCACAGAAATAGTCTTTAATCCTGCTTGCTTCTTGGATGGTCTAGCTCTAAGCTTTTTGGGGACGGTTTTCTTGAGATCAAGGTTTTCTGCAGTGTCTACATTACTATGTGACTCATTTTGCACATTTTCTTGTGTATGTTCTCCAATTGTTGGTTGCTGTAACTTAACTGATTTATTTTTTCTACTTCTAGTAACTTCTTTTGAGTTTATCTCATTGGCTTCTGGAATCATACTTTTGTTGGCATCTGCATTTATGTCTTTAAGATGCTGTTCCTCTAGAACTCCTACAGAACTTCTATTTAATTTTACTTGCTGCTTAGATGTTCGACCTCTACGCTGTTTGGATACGATTTCAGGGAATTCAAGATTATCTGTTGTTTCTACATCTTTGGGCACATTTACTTCTGGATCTTCTCCAATAGTTGTTTGCTCTAACTCCATGGACGTGATCATTTGTTTTGTAGGTGCAGGACTTTCATCTCGCGTTGAAGTTATTTCTTTTAATGTTGAAATAGTTTCCTTGTCTCTGGGGATTGAAGGTGCAAGCTTATTTATTTTATCAGGGATTTCTTCAGACAGTTTGGCGTTTCTGGGAGTTACTTGGGTAACTGGCGTTTGACTTTCAGACTTCCCGTTTGAGCGCTCGAGCTTCTTTGATCTACCTCTTCTTTTTTTGGGTGTGTTATCTACTGTCAAATTCGGTTCTTTAACATCAAAGGGAATAGAGCTACTGTTTTGTTCTTGTTTATTTTCTTCGCTAATTTCGATAGCTTGAATGGAATTTACAATTTCAGCTATTTGAAGCGAATCAAATGTATCTCTTGTAGGTTTTTTAGATTTGTTTTGTTTAGAGGTCTGTATTACATTCAAAATTACTTTCTTTGCATGTCTTTTATCTTGAACGGCATTTTTTAACTTCTTCACTTTGTTTTGTCTGATGATTTTTGTCTGGCTTTTGGCTAACTGTTTGTTAGCATTTAACTGGTTACTGTTGGTAATTTTTTTACTTCTTTTGTTAAGTTTCTTCTGCATAGTTGGTTTTTTGGCAACTGTAGAGATTTCATCATTACTTTGAATGACTGTATCTTCAGGTATGGTTACATCTTCATGAAGTATTTCAGTTACAGATGGTATTAGAACAGAATCTTGTTTACTAACCTGTGGTTCTTCAATCTGTAGATCTGTCAGTTCATTATTCTTTGGTAGTGATGCCTCAATCTCTTGGTTGACTCTTAGTTTGGAATCAAATAACTTTTGTTTTATTTTTTTTACTCTGTTTCCCACGTTTTTATTATTTACTGATAGTTTTGTTGGTTTACAAACAGTTTTAGCAGCTGCAGTCTTTGGTATTTTTTTCATAAGTCTCTTGGGAATTTTTGTGTTGTTATTAGCCTGTACTGTATTATCTATTAGGATTCCCATGCTGCGTTTTTTCGAAACTTTTTCCAGTAAAGCAGCTTTTATTGTCAAGATTTTTTTGGCGCTACCGACATTTTGTTTCACTTTTTTCTTGGGTCTACCTGTGGCCTTCTTTTTAACATCTTTTTTCTTTGGTTGTAATGCTTCTTCAGGCTGTTCAATATTAGATTTTGGATCCTCATTTGATACAATTTCGTTCATATTATTCATTGCTTCATCTTGTATCATATCTGAAGTTGGCTTTGAAGCTGCTGTAGGTTCTTCAACAAATTCTGTTGTAAAAGTTTTGTCCTTTTGTCCAATTTGTAGGTTTTTATTTTTGCCAGCCATGGAACTTTTGGAAAAATTAGTTTCTGGTGCAACAATATTTGCTTCGATGTTTGGAACTGTTGTATTATTAACAATCTTAGAAGTCATTACTTGGCTCACCTCTGCTGGTTCTTGTTCATTTGATACCTCCAAGACAATCTTATCCAATTTTTTCAACTTTGCTGACTGTGTTGAGTTGTCTGAATCATTATTAAGCTGGCTGGAATTTTTTGATCTCAATAATCTTGGCTCATATTGTGGTTCAGTATCAGTAGAAACATTAGATGAGTCTCTATCAGACAGTCCAGTTTTCTTTAAGGGTGTATCAACAGATGTATTAGATGGAGACAGACTCTCTTTAATTGTAGCTGTTTTGCTTTCCTCATTTTCAGTAGATAATTGTAGGTCATTTTCATTTAACTCAGTGTCTGTAGTAGCTGAAGGAATAGGACCACTGTCTAGATTTTTATTAGTAGACCTTAACAACCTTGGGCTGACATCTTTATCATTATGGTTGTTTATAGAGCTGTTTGCAGACACTTTGATAGATTTTTTTGATGGAGTGATATCAGATTTAACAGATGGTGTTTTTTCTTGAGAAATTGAAGCTATTTCATCACTTCTGATATCTTCATTTTCTATAAGATCTAGTGTTTCAAGGCTATTCATGTCAATTTCACCTCCAGATTTATTGTTAGACCTAAGCAATCGAGTACTCTTAGTACTTATTGGAGAATCATTACCTTTAACAATAGATATTTCATTTGTAGTTTCAGCCCTTTCTGTAGGTGTATCTACATTCAACACCACTTCTGGAGATTTACTCAATTTTTCAGGAACATTTTCAATTGTTGGAGAAACCTGTTTACTAGATCTTAATGTTCTAGTTTGTGATACAGTGTGTTCATTAATGACAAAAATTATGTCATTGTTGATATTACATGTCACTGTAGCAGGTTGGCCTTTGTCATTATCATCTGGAATGGTAATAATATCTGCAATTGGGTCTTCAACCAAATTGGAGGTATGTTCTTGTACTTCAGATATTTCTAGCAAATCATCTGTGGCATTAGTTGCTTCAATAGTCACAGATTTGTTAGACCTTAACTGTCTGGAAGTTCTGGGTGACTGTTGCCTGTCATTGGTATGTTGTTTTGACAACTCTGATTCTGATTCAACATCAATTATGGGAATTGCAGCTGAAGAGACCATAACTTCTGGTGATTTAGCAGTTGAAGTACTGACAGGTTTTTTCTTTGTGTGAAATGGTATTTCTATAACATCATCATCTGTTAAATCTTGAATGAGTTTATTCACTGCATCACTATCAGCTGTTGTTGTTGTTACAGATTTCTTTTGATAGCTTCTTGTAACAGATTTTTCAACTATACTGATATCATTACCAATTTGTGAAATATACATTTTAGGTATTGTTGGCTGATTTTGTGGAAGTTCAACCCTACCTACAGTTTCAGCTTCAGTACATGTTCTTGAACTGTCTTTATTGTGTCTAATATCTGTGTCTGTTTTCTTTCTTTGCCTTATGATAAGCTTCAAAGATGGTTTGTCCCCTGGATTTGGAGACTTAATTTCTTCTGATACAAATATAGTTTCTTCATTTCGCTGTTTGTATTTGGATTTTTTTGGGCTTGATAAATTAACTTGTGACTTTTCAGGAGTTTTTGGGACTGTAGTCTCAGCTGATCTGTTTGGAGTGTCTGATTCTGTTGATTTTGATAATTTTGAAGAACTCTTTGGTTTTGGTGGTGGCTTTTCAATTTGTTTCACAGATTTTTGGGAAAGTTCTGATCTTAACAACCTTGGAGTCTGAAGAAATATAGAAGGAATAGGCGCAGGCAATAACCTACTTCTTCTTGATTTTAATTTTGGGAGTGAAGTTTCTTCAATTGTTATAATTTCACTTGACGATTTTTGTACTTGATTGTGGACACATTCTGGGGCACTTGATATCATTTCTGGAACAATTCTTACGTCATTTTGGCAACTGGTATCCTTTTTCTTCGTTGACAAGATTTCAATTTCTTGTGTTGCACCCAAGCAAATCACATCATCATTATCAATTTTGTTCTGTTTATTGCTGTTTTGATCATCATCTATTACAATAATGTCACTTTGAACATTAACTGAACTTGTGGAACATGTTGCTTGAGTTTCAAAATTGTGTCTTGGGTAAAAATTCTTTGATGAAGCAGTCTTGTTCTTGTACTTTTTTGATTTATCACCTTCCATGATAGAAACTCTCCTAAATCTAGGTGAGGTTCTTTCTTTTGTTTTAATTTGGGCCGGTTCAGAATCAATCAAAATTACATCTTTTGTTGGGTTATTTTCTGCAAATAATTCTCGAATTCTATTAGGACTTTCATTATCAAAATGTGAAATTTTTGTGTGAGCATTGTCTGGCAAAGAATTTACAGATGGATTAGTATCTGTTTCATTAACAGTAGTTGGTTTATGTTTGGATTTTCTACTAACTCCTGCAAGTATAAGTTTATTTCTAGAACTATCGGCAACAAAACTGTTTAAGAATATTTCCTCTTGTCTCTGATGTTCAGTTTCACCATGAGAGCCATCTATTTTTCTCTTAAGTTTGTCAAAAAGATTCTGAACAGGATTAAATTGCATACTTGTGCTTGCAATCAGGGTTCTGGGGTGGTTTCTGACATCATCAGGTTTGTTTACTACACAATCAGGTACATTAGTTACACACTTTTGTTCATCTGTTGATGAAGACTCTGAAGCAGTTTTATTCATGTTTAACTTTACTTTGATGAATTTTGACTTCTTAGAAGGAACTTTTTTTACAGAGGCTTTGATTTTTTCAGGATTTTTCTTGCTAACTTTACCACTAATCACTTTATTGATATTTTTAGAATACTCTTTGTTTGTGCCTCTAACAGAGCTTTTTTTTACTTTTTGTGGATTATTGTCAACAGAGCAAGGCCTACTTGTCGATAAGGTATTGCTAGAAAATACAGAGGGTACAGGTTTCAGCTTCAAAACACCCAAAAACACACATTGTGTAATTTTGTTATTTTCGTAATGTAAATCATTTTCTCTAAGATTGTTAAAAAAATGTTTAAGTACATTTGATTTACCTGACCTCGTTATCAGCTCAGGTCTTGTCTTCATCGTTTTTCTGGAGTATTTTTGGAAGCATCAGCATTTGGTTGCACCAAGCCCAACAAGCTACAGATTTCCAGGTTATTTTTCCAACTAAAAACACAAGTTCAAACACAATTACTCAGTTCACTGGAAAACTACACTCCACTAGAATGTTCACGATTCGTTAGATGTGTTCAAAACTAAAAAACTCACACTCCCGTTAATAAAAAAAAACAATATACATTAAACACTTGTTGCGTATCCACCATAATAGATGACATAAAGAAAACTAACAGTTCTATGCAGATGGCGCTGTCGTTATATTTGTGTTTCGTGAAATTTTTGGTGACGGCTCCGGTGACAACCGAAAATTTTGTGTTTTCAAATTTTCAGTAAAATAAAATGAGGGATATCCATATACTTATTAAGTATATGGGGATACCTATAAAATTCAGAATATATGAATATGTCTTGCATTAGCAATTTTTATTATCTATTTATTGTGACAAATGCTATTTAAGAATATTAAGAGAATACCATTTTATTCAAAAACAACATAAATTACAAAATTGGTAATAAAAAAAGTACAATGAGCTTTAGCAAGTTTATAACTCTTTTGTTAACTTTGTAAAATTATAAATTTTGATAAAAAAAGATTTTTTTAGTCCGGCGCATTCACCATAATGTGTAATAAAATAATTTCTATTATGATGAAATGAAACTAATTAATTTGTTCACTATCACTAACACATTTATTCAGTAAAACATGTGACTAGTTTCGATGTCTAGGGCATCATTTTCAAACATATATAAACAATGAAAAAACCCATTGTTCATTGTTTATATGTTTGAAAATGATGCGCTAGGCATCGAAACTAGTCACATGTTTTAGTGAATAAATGTGTTAGGGATAGTAAACAAAGTAATTAGTTTCATTTCATCATCATGATTGACTATCACAAAGTAACGGCTTCCACAATCGATTTTTTTAAATTTCTATCAAATATTTGGTTATACATTGAAATCAAAACCAAGTTCGTTTAGAAATGGGAAAACATTATATTTATGATAAATTAGATGCTTTATCAATCTATGAAAATTAAATCGGCCGAAAGAGTTAAGAGTAAAATAGAATTAATGGTGAAATTGCTTTTATAGAAATTTAATATTGCATGAACCGAAAATGAGTCGTGAAATTTAATATGCAAAAATAAGAAAAAAGGTCGTATAAACGTAAGTCCAGATGTGCTGAGCTTCTACATACATGTGTAAAATATTTTAAAATAATTTGATCAAGTGCGAGTTGGACTCGCATACTAAGGGTTCCGTACCACCTTCAAGATTCTAATATTCCAGATTCAGACAAGCAGGGAATGAGTGCATTTTCTTATATTTACCCTAATATCTTTTAAAGTAAGCGTTTTAAATCTATAAAAAATATACACTTTCATTTTCCACACATAGTCTTTTTATTTTATCTACTTCAGGATTCGCTTGAGTTTTATAAGAATACATATGTATTTAATTTTCTAATTTGGCCCCCAAAAATTAACATTAGAGTTTTATTTTACTAATAAACTTTCAGGGAAGCCTTTTATAATCTACTGTCTGAATTTAGAGGCTCTGTAGATTGGAAGATATAGGGAAAAATAGGTCAAGTTTTAAATTATAAATTATTGAATCTATTTATTCAAATTATTTAAAAATACAAATAAAATATATATTTCAAAATTTAAATAGTGTAGTTTCTGAAGTGGGAATTAAGTCGATGTTTAATATTTTTGTTAATATCTTTTAAACAAATGATTTAAAAATATGGTATATTTGTAATTCACATGAGTCTTTTATCTGATATGATGCGTTTGAAAATTTAATTTTATTTTCCACTTAATTGTATAATTTGTCCCTAAAATTACTATGGGGGTTTTCTAATAATTTTTCTTATAAATTTCAAGTGAGCCCCAGTACCCCTAATTATTTTCAAAATTTTAGGTAGTATGGTTTCGGAAATAAAGCGAGAAATGAGAATATTTTATATCTTTATCTTAATATCTTGTAAACAATTAATTTTAAAAATATGAAATATATATATATTTGTATTCCTCATAATGAGCCCTTTCATTTGATGTATTGCATGATGCGTTAAAGAAATATTTTTTATTTTCCGTTTAATTCTATAATTTGGCCCCTAATATTAATATTAAGGATTTCTTCGTATTTTTCCTGCAACAAAAAAATGTAGGTCCTATAGTTTGGAGAATAAAGGGGGGAATGGGTAATTTTTTAACTATATATTTTTTTAATATATTTTAAAGTATTTATTTAAAAAAAATAAAAAACATAATAGTTTTGATATGATATATTACTTGATCCGTTGGAAACAATTATAATTTTTTATTTTCCATTTAATTCTATAAGTTGCCCCCCAAAATGAATATTCGGGGTATTTCCCCTTATTTTTCCAGTAAAGTTCAGGTGAGGCGCTATACCTCTATTTTTTTCAAAATTTTACAGCTTATGATTTCGGAGATAAGGGGGGGGGTAGGTAATTTTTTGTACATTTTTGTTAATATCTTTTAATTTATTTATTTTAAAAATATAGAAAAAATATATTTCTTTTCGTCATAATGAGCCCTTTCATTTGATATATAACATGATGCGTTAGAAACAATTTTAATTTTATATTTTCAATTTAATTCTGTAATTTGCCCCCCAAAATTAAAAGTAGAGGTTTCTCTTTATTTTTCCAGTAAACTTCAGGTCAGACCCTATACCTCTAATTTTTTTCAAAACTTTACGTTTTATAGTTTCGGTGATAAGGGGATTTTTAAATAGGAAAAAAATATGTTTGTGTTCCTCAGAATGGGACCTTTCATTTGATATATTACGTTAAAAAAATATATATTTTTAAATTTTCATTTAATTCCATAATTTGCCCCCCAAAATTAATACTAATGGTTTCTCCTTATTTTTCCTGTAAAGTTCGCGCAACGATCTATATTTCCTTTTTTTTCAAAATTTTAAGCTCAGTAGTTTCGGAGATGAGGGGGGGAACGGTCGATTTTTTTTAGTTTTCCCCCCCAAAAGTACCCCTAAAATCAAAATTTCTTCATTTACTATATGTACTCCTGATCGGGTCACCAAACTATACATTGATGCCAAATTTCAACCTCTTCCGCCCAGTAGTTTAGGAGAAAATTGCTGTGATGTGACAGAGGCAGAAATCCGGAGTGATATTATAAGGGTATCCGTATATTGTATATACGGAACCCTAAAAAAAAATTATAAAGTACAATCTGAAATTCCATCCCATATTTCAACCTTTGTTGATGCAATTTTTTCTTCAAATTTAAAAGAAAGCAATATATATTCAAAATGGAATAAAAAATGAATTGTTCAAACAAATGATTTTTTTTCATTTTTAGTACTGGCGCATTCACCAATTTGATTTAAAAAGTACAGCAACGAATGTCATTTGCCCGACTCAATAAGATAGAATCAAAAGTGGTAGATTTTGCTTTGATGCTTAGCAGTGGTTGAAATATTAATAAAATTGAACAAAAAGTTATTGTAAGTAGCATTAAAATAACCAACCTGGAACTAAAAATTTTCCATTAAGGAAATACTTTAAATTAATATTTCGTAAATATATTTTTTTGGTGAAACCCTAGCCAAAAGAACTACATATACATACATGAGCCAAATATGTTTTGATTAAATACTTTAGAGACTTTTTCCGTCTCACTATCACAATTAATATTTTATTTTAGTTTTGGCTGATATGTTTGCTAATTCAAATTTGAGTTCCATAATTACAATACGAGATTATTCAAAATATAGTAAACCTACTGGAAAAATACCTTTAAATTCATAAATTTAAACTTAATAATTAATTATTTTTTTAGAAAACGTCGAAACTTTTAATAATCTTATTCTGAATAAACAAGTAAACTCAGAATTTTGATTCTGTTTATAAAATATTGTTATTTTCAGCAAAAAAGGCATTTTTTTTATTTTATCAGTTAAATAATGAAAGATATTTTTGTTGTTTACCATAAGTGAAAAATAATAGTAAAACTCTGGCCACTTTCATGGTAATGCTAACAACCAAATTTTATCGGAAAACGTGTTTATTTTTATTTCTTATCCATATAAGGAATTAGAACGCTTGTGCAATTCCAATTTTTGTTGACATCTACATGTAAAATCAAATGCCAAGTTAGTCTTCAAAATCATTTTACAGGTTTCTTGGTAAACAATCTATATAAGATTTAACTTACAGGTCTCTGTAATGAAATATCACATGTTACTTCACTTATTTCTAGATGGCAGCTGGGACAACTGTCATTTTTATGCTAGCAACAAGAAAGGTTAGGGTTAGGGCCAATAATCCAAACAATTTTTAAATATAAAATTTTCGAATTAAGACTATTAAAACCTGTAGATTAAGTCAACATGCCTTACAAGTACTTTGGAAAGACAACTAGTTATAGAGGAAATACGTTATGGGAAATCGTGGGAAATTTGAAAAATTTCGGTGTTGGTCGTCTTGTGGTTAGAAGTCAAATGGAAAGATACCCAGAAAAGACTTACATGAGGATACAGAAAGTTGAGACCTTACCCGAGCCTTTAAAACCATCTATGGACGTAAGTACTAATGTTATAAAAGAATCCAACCATTCACATTAGTTTTTTCAGGATGTTCGAAAAGTCAGAGTTTGGGTTGAATATACATTCAGAGGCCTAAAAAATCCAGAACCTTATTACATTGAAAGAGTGTCTTACAAACCAGATTACAGACTTATTCCTAAAGATGAAGAAGAAGAATATTGTAAATCTGATTTGCCTCCTTATGATCCAGCAAGAAGAATTTTACCTAGAACTACAGATTTCCCCCCATTACTAAAAGAGCTTATTGTAAGAGACAACAAAGCTAAAGGATTACCATATGAAGAACCCAAATTACAAATTGTGTATAATGAAAAAGGCTCAAAAAAGCGCTACAGGATAGCAAAGGAGGGAGAGACACCTACTGTCACAATACCAAGTGGATTGGGCACACCTATAGCTCCAAGTTTATATGAAACTGTCAAATGGTAACTTAATTTAGTGACAAGTGAGCATTTTTGATTTAATTTAATGTAATTATATGTTATATGTAGAATTTGTCAGATTTGTTTTCAATAAATTGTTTAAACAACCATAAGAAAATTGTTCAAATGATTTAACTGATTCAAAGAATGTTTTTAATACTAACCGTTCCTTGTAGCTTCACATTATTTTAATTAGCAGTATTTTTGGAATTCAAATCAGCATATAAAAGGCACTTAGAGTATCTCAGACATTGAATTAAATCATTTATGAAGATAATAAATAAAATGCAAGCCAAATGTGAACCTTGTGGTACTCTGGAGAAGACAAAAAATTCTTTGGAGTGTAAGTTGCCAATTTTTGCTTGTTGGATCCTGTTCCTCAGATAGGTATAAAACCAGTGCAATAGATTTCCATAGCATACATTTTGAATTTTTTTTGGGCTAGAAAATGATTAACCTGGTCAAAAGCTTTACAGCAATCTGTATAAATAGACTCAATTTGGCAATCATCCTCAACAGCACTGCTCAGAAAGTGTTCATAAACCAGCAAGTTGCTTACAGTGGATTTAACTTTGATAAAACTGTGTTGGTTTGCATTTAAAATAGATTCAAGTTTGGGTTTGATTTTTGACTTTACCATCATTTCAAAAACCTTGTCACCAGTTTTCTATATAGGTGTTACAAATGAAATTTTCCAAATATCAGGATATATACCCATTTCAATTACTTGAAAATAGTATACCATAAATATGAGGTAAAATAAATGAGCATTCTTTAAAAAATACTATAGGTATGCCATCTGGTCCAGTGGACAACTGATATTTTAAGCTACAAATGACATAAACATCAATCACAGAGATATAACAAGAACTAATACACACTGATTTAGGAATATTAAAATATACATATGACATTCATTATCACAGGAAACAGATGAAAAACACTCCCTAAAATAATTTATAGTTATATTTTCATCATCAGATTATTTTTGTAACACTTGGTTTTAGGAATATCATACAAGTTATTTTTTTCTATACATATTTCCAAGTTCTTGCTATTTTGATTAATAGAATCTTCAATTTTTTTATGTGTTCACAGTAAGCAATTTCAGAAAGTGCTTACAATCACATGGCAAGTCAGAAAAAAGTTTGTAGTCATTTGAATTGTTAGTACATTTAAATCTTTTTGTTCATAATAAAACAATGCTTGTTAACCATTTCCAAAAATATTTTTTTTCTAAATTTTGTGGATAGTTAATATACATACTGTGAAACAAAGCATAAGTCTGCAGCTTAATTTTGTGGATTATTTTTCCGGGTCATATTAGATATTATTTTGTGAAAATGGTTTAGACCTGACTTACAGCACCATTAGTATTATTTAAATCATGTATATACCTTTTTCTTATGTTTGATCTTACTTTAACCACTAGACATTTAAGGACTGTCTTCTGACATTATGTGGAATCCCAAAAATATCTTACACATACCTACCCTATATTGACTATCATCATTTATCAGATACACCAAATTGGTACTATTTTGCAAGTCCCAAGGAATTATACAGGTTTCTTTTCAATATAACTTAAAGACCAGAAATATAAAACATCTTTAATTTAACTAAAAATATAATTTATTTTTTCTTAAAAAAGCTCATCAATGTTTGTTGACCTTGAAGTGTATTTTTCTTAGCCTTTTTCCCCTTTCCAGCTGTCTGAGGTGATGAATCAGTTCCTGATGAAGTACTTTTCTGTTTCTCAATAGGCTTTGGTGGTGGCTTTTCTCCTGTTTTTACTGGCTGAACAATTTCTGACTCTTCTTCCGATGCTGATTCATACACATATTCTCTTTTTGTAACTGTCAAAATAAATGTTGTATATTTACTATTTTTTAATGATTAGTTCTTGTTAACTTCAACACTGGGCACTTTTAGATTTGAAGAATTTCAGATTAAAAAGTCTATCAAGTAGTTATTATCAGGTAGAACAAACAAGACTCAAGCCTTTGATGAAAACATAGAAACATAACAATAAGTTGTTAAAAAATCTAATTTGTATTTGAATTATATTTGATATAATACATAGTGTTATCAGAATACTTTTATTTTTGTGTCTCCAATATATCAGAATATGTTTTAAAATGACCAGTGAAGCTACAATGAAACAAACACTACTTACCCATGAAGCCTTCCTCATCAACATAACTGCGATCTACAGCCACACGTTTTTTATTCTTGGGTGCTAAAGGCTTTAGAGGAACTGGGGAGGGATTTCTTTGGACTTCATCATCAGATTTCTCTATTACATCTTCATTGTTTTCATCATTTTCAAATATATCTGAAAAACATATGTTATAACTTTCTGTAGATTAATTTACTTTTAAGTAAAGTATTATAATTTGTGACTGTCAGTCTTTAATTTTATCAGGCTCCAGATAGTAAGGTGATGTGTTTAATGTTAATGATTACAACAATTTTAGAGGTGAGAGATTTTTTTATACAGCAAGCTCCTATCTTAAAATGAAAGGTTGAAACCTTCAGAATAATAATTTTCTCTTATACTAATCCAGTGTGCAAGCAGTAATATCAGCCCCTTAACTTTTTAGGAGAGGTTGATAATGGAGTAATTACTAGGTAAAAACACCATATAGCAAATTTTTCAACAACTTTTTTAAATCACATTGTTTTCTTTCTGTATTTCTTTTCAATTTTGTTATTAAATTTATTTACATTCAGTTTACATTTTAGAATCACCAGTTGGCAATATATTAAACATGGTAATACAATCTGAGTAGTAATCTATAATTCATATTTTAGTGAGCAACAATTATCAATAAAAAAAGTATCTTAATTTAGGGAGCTGTTATATCTGTCATATTTTTGTTTGTAAAATGCAACATGTATGAGACAATCTATATAATTCAATAATCACTTAACATAACCTTCACTTTTAAAAACTCTTGAATATAAATACATTTGGAAATTGAGTATTACTTACCATCACTATCTGACTCATGCCTTTCAATAATTCTCTTCCTTCTTTTAGAACTCTTCTCTGCACTTTTGTCTCTTATCCTTTTTGTTGATTTTCTTTTGTCTTTCTTATTAATTTTCTTTTCTGGACTGCTATTTTTTGGTTTCTCTTCTAGCACTTTCTTTTCAACCTCTTGCATTTCAATATCACTTCCAAAGTCGATATCTTCAGAATTAATGTTTGAATTATCTTTACTGATTTTGTTACTGTCTGTTTTGCTCTTTTCTTTATTAGGAATATCTTCACTTTTAGTGCTGCCATTACTAGTTATGCTTGAACTTTTTGAAAAGAATGTTGATAAACCTCCTTTAGCAGGTTTCTCTTTTGCCACAGGTTTAGTTTCTGTTGCCTTTTTTTGGGGTTCTTTCTTAACTTCAGGTGCTTTACTAAACAAACTCGAGATAGTCCCAGTTTTACCTTCAGAGGCTTTCTGAAAAGATACCATGGAAATTTTTTAAAATTAGATATTATAAGCAAGCAATACCTTTGTGTTATTAGTGCCACTACTTCCTTCTGATGAGCTTTCACCAGCCTTTGGTTCTGTTTTCGGGGCAAAGAATGAAGATTTTCCCTTTAGAGTTGCTGGAGTGGGAGGTGGTAGAATTTTATGTTTAATGGTTCTTCTTGTACAATTTTTACTTACAACAGTTCCAAACCTGAAAAAAGTCATATGCTTATATATTAAATGCACAGTTGGAACAAAGCATTATACTTACAAAGGCATTGGTTTTTCTTGTGAATCTGTGAAATTAGGCCAATCTGCAATAGCTATGACATTAAAATCCACATCTTTGCCCTTTTGAATGCTGTAGAGTGTTTCACTGGTGATTTCTTCAAATTCTTCTTTTTTAGATTTAATATCAACATCTTTTACCAAACATACAGATTTAGTGTTACTGTTTTTTAAAGTGCCTGACAAAATGTACGTTGCGGCAAGAGTATCTGGTTTGAGTGTTCGATTGTCTTTGAAATACTGGTTCAAAATCTGTGCAGAATCTTGAACTGATATTTGTAAATTCTTTGCCAATGCTGAGAGAGTCACCTTAAATGTAAATATTGCTTACAGGTATTTTTATGTTGATGGATCTTACTATTTTGTCTTCGTCTTCTATTTGCTCTTGTATTTTCTGTAGATAAATATCTTGGGTTGGACTATCCATTTTTAACAAATTACTTTCTGTTTTTTAACCTATAAATTTTTTCGCGCTATGAAAATGACTTGGAACAATAAAATTAACAGAACACCGGACATAAAATGCATTTAATAGTTGAATATATCATAGAGAATATATAAGGAAAGATGCACAAATGTGATGAACTGCGCCAAGTGACGGTTGATTTGTAAAATAGCCTTGTCCGCAATGTAGTTGTTTGGGACACAGATTAATCTTTGTGAGATAACTCTATCTGAACTATGGAGTGTAGAAGTAGAAGCAATCTCAGTGAGTATATATTTAGGTGCTCATTCAGTTATCTCCACTAATACATACGTAAATAAATGACCAATTTATGAACAAGTGTATCTCTTAAACTCACTGTCACATGGCGCTGCCTGTCACCCACCGTGCGGTCACCTAACAGGTAGAATAGGATTTTGAATAAATATTTTGGATGAATATCGTCCAGATTTATTTTTTAAATATAAAAGGTCCTCAACTTAAAATAATTGAACCAAAATTATAAACTTAACGAAAACAATTTAAGATTTAAATCATTTTTGAATTTGTACTTTTTTGTCAAATCAAAGTAGGAAGGTGAATAGTCAAATTATGTCTGAATTCTTGTCATTAAATAGGTCTTCACTTTCGCTAGCAGATTATGCAACTCTGAAAGAAATCAACGAAGACTACGAAAAAAACAAAGCGGAAATCGAGAACTACCTGAAGAATAAGAATCCGGAATCGCACGTAACACAAAGTATATGATAAAAGTGTCATTTTCAAAATTAAAAAGTAATTTATTATCTTTCGTCAGATCCAGTAGTTGTATATTTGACCGAAACTGATATATTAGGAATATTAAAAGAAGGCCTCCACAAAGTTCTTGTGGAAATTGAAAAAACTGGCAGTTTTTACAAACAAAGAACCACTTTTAATGGTTTGGATTATTTGGCAGAATATCTGTACAATATGAACCCAAGGTACCCAGAAAGAAGAGAACTTATGACTAATATATTCGATATTGAATGGGTAAAACAATTATTGAAGGAAAGGTATTAGCTTTATTTCAATCAAAACTTGAAGAAATCTACACGATGTTGCATTTTATCTTAATTTTCATATTTCGTTGTGTTTGGCTATAGATCTTTAACACCCTTTGTAATGCAGAGGCGCGTTAGGCATATTAAAAAGGGGAAATATGCAAGTTTCGGGCACCTTTCACAAATATGCATGGGGAACTAGTATCATTACCCTTATTATTAATGAAATTAAATGAAATATTAATTTATGGGTTTTATTTGTACATCTTTCAACTAAAGCACTTAATTGTATTAAGTTTGAATGGTGTTTAAAATGTGATGTTCATCTTTTGACTGACAGATATAAGAAAGTTAATTTATAAGAGTTTCACGAAATCTGTAAAAAAAATTTATAAAATATTATTGAAGGCTGGACAGTTGCTACAAATAAAATATAAAATTCAGTATATAAATATTTAATTATACTCAATTTGCATCCATATGTCTGGTCATGAGTACATTTTTTACAACTGATTTTGAAAAGGTTAACACTCGTTTTATGTAATATTATATCTTTTACCAAGTTATTGCCTTAAAACCACACACACATAAATAAATGTATGTATCTTTATTTACTTAATAAATTACTTGTAATCGACCATCACTTAGTCCACATCTCTGACTCATAAATCACATTTAGCACATTTTAGACAAACTTTTAATTATTTATTCTTTTCGTTGATCTAACAGGCTTTCGACGAGATTCGATACAAGGCTTTGGAAAACTAATAAAGTCAAATCAATTCTCCAAAAATGATTTACTGTACTTGCTCTTACATATTCCATGACATTAATGTTTTTTGCTCCATTCTTTAGTGATGAAATGTTATACATCTTAATTAATATCGTTATACTGATAGTTCACTTTAAGTTTATAACTATTAAAACTTTACTACTAATAATAAATTAATAAATCACATTCAAATTCTCGTATTCACGTTATAAACAAGTATAAACTGCCCGAAAAAAAATGACCGATCTTGACGCATGCGCATAATTTTCTATTTAAATATGGAATAAAGATTTATTAGAAACAAACGAGGGGTAGTGTGACATCCGGTTGGAACGGAGCGATTTAATTAGTGAAGTTTTTTGATTTTCTCTTTCTATACTCTTTTTGTCCCTGAACATCGGATTTCACTATTGGCTCTCTGAACCTCGAATCAGATTGAACATATGTAAACTGTAAATACTTGTATCTTGTTTTCATTTTCCGAATCTTCTATCCAAAATTGCAGTAATGCGATAATATAAGTCATGTATGATTTAAAATGAAACTTCTAGGCGTTCAGTTTTAATGTTATACAATCAGCCGCGCACGCTACCCGTCTGCTCATCGATTTTCATATAGAGAAAATTCCTTACGTGATTATTTTCACCAGTCAATTAGTATGCCTAGGTGCTATATGCAAGACCCAAAACTTACGTATCTATTAATTACGGCAATGAGAATAGTTCAGTAGCTAAGGCTTATAAAATAGGTACGTATTCAACGTTGCATAACCATAAATAGGCAAATACAATGAAACCCCAATAAATCAAAAATTAAATTTTGACACTGTTAAAGCAATACGAAAATATAAGTTTACTTTTCACAAAAATGTTTTGAGCAATATTAAAACTTGTTGATGTGTGTTCTCTTATGATAATATTAATTTGAATAATCTCAATGAAAACCTTGAGTATTTTTACTAGTCTAATACTTTTTTCATTTAGACCGCGGCCTTTATATAAATATTCAATAATTTGGAATGAAGATACAGCTGCCACAAAAATCCAGGCTTTTTTTAGGGGATATCTTTTAAGAAAACAACTTGAGGTGCAAGAAGTCCGTGGGTTCTGGAAGGTAATCTTATGCATTTTCTTTTATATTTTACTTAAATTCTTTTTATTTTAGACTTTAAAGAAAAAATGAATAAACAAAATTGTAAATGAATCAGCAAGGCGAATATTCAAATGTATAACTTTGTTCTAATGTATTTTATTATTTTCAGCAATGAATAAATATTTTGTGTATAAATGTTCCATATATAATTTTGTACCCTCGACAACAAATATTATAATTTGTTTTTCTTTCATCTTGTTTTACAAAAAAAATGAAACAAAAACTACCATTTGGTGATTAATTAGTTTTTTAGTTTTAGTTAGCCGTCAAGATTTTTTTTAATAATCAAATTAACTGCTTGTCCTAAAGTAATATTGATTAAATGCATTTTTTTAAATGAATATCTATATATAAATAGGCAAAAACAAAACGATTAGGTACCATTTTCTCCTCTGTCTCTCAACCGATTTTCTTCATTTTTGTTTTGTTTAGTAGCTACTGACGACCTTCAGTGCAGAATGCTAATATTAATTTATAATATTGGTTCATTCATTAAATAAAATATAATAAAAATTCATTATTTACGTCCATACTGTCAACGCCAAACAACTGACAGTGCCGGCGCCGCCCGACAGACAAAACTCAAAACATTGAGTATTTATATAGGGAGCGATCGTTAGATGCTGTTATATTCTTAGAGCATGTACCTCTGGAAGTGGTATGCAAGCGTTGTCATTGTTTAGTGGTAAAATAGTCAATGTTTTTAATGTGAATTTAATTATTTGATTAATATATTATTATCACAACCTTCCCGAAGGTGTTGTGTAAAAAATTGTCAGACAGCGGACAATAGAGAATGTATTTAATATTCAAGTTCTCTAGGATTATTGGTCCCCTCTTTATTTAATATTCCTGAACTTGATTGAAACCGCAAATGACGAAAACTTTTAGGTTGCAAAAAAAATCTTCCACTTATTATATCGAATATTTTACCAGGAGCAGTTCCAGTCAAAAATGTGGGGTCATTCATTTGTTAAAAATATTTCGAACACCGATACTTGATTAGATTTTTATTTTTTTTTAATTTCAATAGATTTGTCAATATGAGTGAACAATTTTGGTCATTACATCTACTTCTCCGATTTCTCCACAACTCTGTTTCTTATAAAAAATATATTTTTTACAATTTCATGAAAGAGGGTAGAATTTCGACCACTGGGTGACCACTAATAATGATTAGGACACCAAAACTTATTTTAATATTAATGTATTTCCAGTATCTAAGAAATGCAAAAAAAATATTTTCCACGAAACAAGTTGATACTTCGTTAAAACTGAACCTTGAATACCAATTTGAGGGAGTTTGACCCCCCCTGGCTACGGCCTGGCTCATGGTAACTAACAAAAACACCAAAAAATCTTTGTATATGTATATTACAATTAAAAAATAAATAAAACAAATTCAATAATATTTGTAACCCTACAGTAAAGTTCCTCCCTAAAAACTATAAACAAATTACAAATAATCTACAAAAGCATATATATTATTTGTCAGCTATTATCTAACTTTTTTTGGCGAATCGTCAAGCAAGAACCCAGCCGAATTCAACAGACGAAGGAAGAAAACTCCGTGAAACAATACGAACAAACATATACAGGATGTAAACAGTATGATTGCATAATTTGTTTTTACTTAAACTGCCATTCCTCAAAATATCTGCACTCAAACCATTTACACTCTGTATATATATATATTTGTTTTTAAGTTTTCGCGGGCACTAAATGTGTTAGGTGGTTTCCGGGAATTCATTCGCGTAGTTGATAACTGATCCCTGCCGGGATCGATGGTAAAATGACGACGTTTCGGCAGAGTCACATCTGCCCACTTCAGGTCGGTTCGCATAATTCTCGTAGCCTTCTGCTTTCGCTTCTAGTTACTCGAATACTCGAACCGACCTGAAGAGGGCAGATGTGACTCTGCCGAAACGTCGTCATTTTACCATCGATCCCGGCAGGGATCAGTTATAAACTAAGCGGATGAATTCCCGGAAACCACCTAAGATATATATACATATTCTAGATACTTTTTTGTCCTCATGCAAAGGTTCAAAAACCATTTTAAGGCACTCAGGTTTTGTAGAAATTTTCGAATATGAGTATATATGTATTACAAGGATTATTAAGTCTGGGAATTGTGCCACAGATGGCGCTGACAGTGCTATACGGCTTTTGTTTCAGTAAAACCAATATTTAAAATCTCCAAATTCTTTCACTACATTCGCTTTGGTTGTTGTCGTGATGTTAAAGTGACGCTACATTTGTTTTTACATTTAGGAATTGCTTCCATACCTCCATATTCACCAGATGTTCCAGGGAAAATTTTGATACAAAAGACAAATCGTTCTATGGAAAAGCTTCGAAAGTTTAGAAAAAATTAAGAATGTGTGTTAGTCTGAAGCTGGTAGACAATATAACTTCGTTCCTTGAAGTTTCCTTGGACTTATATTGTCTTGAAATGAAGGATCGTTCACCTGATGACGACAGCAAATCCAAAGCTATTGAAACGTTGTGAGATCAATCATTTCAAGACGTTGGAAGTCCAAGGAAACTTAGAGGAATGGTTGTTTTGTTTTTACTAGTCACTTTCTAGACTTAATAACCCATTAAATACAACATATACTTAAACAACACAGGCATGGGCCTAGCTATATATATAGCCTTATTGTCCAGCATGCCAAAAAAATAGTGGGAATGAAATTTTATAACATATAACGGTACTATGTAGGATTATAAGATTTTTTAGAAAAACGAGAGCAGAAGTTTTATATATAATGCATGTAGATATGTAGTTTTTAACATTTTTTTAAAGTGAATCAAAAATTATATTTTTGTACTGATCAATCTTTTTGTTCATTCAATTTGGATATTTTAGAAAATAATTACATATATTGCATATTTCAGTACGTATGTAAAATTATAATGACATTAACATCCACTTAACTGACTCTACTTATTTGGACATGCCATTCATGACATTCGAGGTTAATATCTTAGCGATGATATATTTAAATGTGTAAGACATAATATATGATAATAAAATAAAGAATAAGAGTTTGCCATAACTGCATCAAAAAGTTTTAGCTGCGGCATTCAGGTAAATTCACTTGCGCCCAATAGTCAGCAACCAGTCGCGTCCACTTCCCCTAAATTATCCTCCTACGTCCACCACATTTTCTTTTGTCTCCCTCTGGTACGAATTCTCATGTAAAGTGCAATATTCACAAGCGTTTTTAACCAATTTTACAGCATTTCAACAAAAATCCGAAAAATACAAATTGAAGTACATAATACGACCTTTTAAAATGTATTTGGTATAATCCTATCACACGGACGCAGTTAATAGCGTACCGTTCGCAAAATATCTCTCTTAATTGTTGAAATTACAATTCTGTAAAAACTACTTATCGGACAAAATCCATATTGAGCTTAATTAATTCTAACATTGTAGTCTATAATTGAGCGGAAAATTATTATAACAGTTACATATTTTTTTAAGTAATTTTTTATCGGTTTTTCTGGATTTTCTCAGCGAAACATCTTTCGATAGGGACTTGTAAACGCTCATTTTAAAGGTTTTCCGATTGCTTACAACTTTTCCATTTAGAGTATTACGAATCATCCATAAGTTTTCATAACACTCTATTGACTGAGGTGCATGTGTATTTTGATATAACTGTAAAGGTACACTTTGAGCTACGCGATCGAGGCAAGCGACAGCGTCTAGAGGCAAGAGACCCCGACAATGTCGCTTGTCGCTTTACCCATTTGGGGAACACGACAAACGTAAGCGACAACCGGTCGGTAGAATGTTGTGCTCCGAGAACAACACTTTTATTCCAATTTGTGAACTCGAAAATGAGTGATGGAGCGTCTATTTTGTATCAGTTTTTATTGTTTGGGCACTCTAATTTTGCATTTTATGCATTTTGTATTTATACCTACTTTTTAATTATGCCTATATCGTATTTAAAGATTTTTTTAATGTGCAAAATAAACTACCCCCGACTTGACCATACAATTCACTAAACCCCAGATATTCCGAGATATCAAAAGGGTTTAGCTCTGTGGGAGCCTTTGCCAGGTTTTCAGGCGCGTGGTTAGAGTTGTGGCGGCAGTTTCCCATGAATTTCCTGACAGGACGACTTTTTGCATTTGTTGATAAAGATGTTCATCCAGACCGAGGGATTTTATATTGTTTAATAGATGTTTTGGGACTAGTCCTGTCGTTGACATAACAATTGGTACAGTTCGTGTGTTGTTCATGTCCCACTGAGTGAGTCAGCCGATTGCCGACCGATCGGCAATTGGTTAATGCATCGGTACATGAACCGTTTATTGCGCAACTCGATCATGTACCAGTCGGCAACGAAACCGCCTCATTAATGCGCACGGCTGCACCACCGATTCTTCTCTGGTGCCGGCTATCAATCACCATGCCACTTGGAACACGAAACCGAACCATTCACTAAACGGTTTTTCTTGTGCGCAGGTATGCAACCGTTGTTTATTGGTTATCTAGGCTGAAGGAACGAATCGCATATAATTGCATAGAAAGTAGACGTGTCGCAACCTCTTGTTTCTTGCCGCTGTCGCTTGTTTCGATCGCGTAACTCAAAGTGTACCTTAATAATTAGCAGGATGACGTTTTGTTGACATATTGTACATCATTTAAAACAGAACTAAAGTAGGTATTGTCTTCAAAATGTTATTTGTGGCATATTCTTGATTATTTTTATTTGTTCTAGGGAAATAACACTACAATCGAAACAAAAATAAAAATTTGTTGTTTCTAGATATACAGGTAGCACAAAAAGTTTTAAATATCATGGATTCCAGTTAAACAGCTTTCAAGTTGGAAGAACTTTTTATTTGCCGATGGAACTGCAACATAGAATACCATTTGAGTAAGAAAAATTAGCTGAATTATATGGGCATAGTAGTGACATATCGATCATATAAATTCTTAAAAGAATTTATGCATGTAGCATTCACTATTTCGGAGGGCAGCGAATTCCATGAAAGTACGATTCGATTGGATATGAAGAATTGTTGACACAACTTTCGGGGAACAATTTTAAATTATGACCTCTAAGATGGCTGTTCGGATTAATTGTGAATACACTTAAGTTCACCGAATAAAAACCACGAAGAATCTTATAACTTGAAAGACATGTCTTCAGAAATTATAAGTGGCGTTCCTAGGTACGAATTTGATATAGATAGCGCATTCGACAAAAAATGCGATCAAAGAATTCTTTTACTTCAGTGATCCCATTAACGTCATAAGGGAAAACCTAGGAAAAACCTTAAGAACCATCCCGATACTGAGTTGTTCAAAAGGAGATGGTCATTATTAATTTCTTCTTTAAGTGTTGGTAACCAGATACGATTGAATTCTACAGTTTCTTTATGTAATTATTGTGTTCATTAATTCCTATGTTTAATGGTCTCGATGTTTCTCCAATATAAAATTTATTGCATTCGCAAGGAATCTTGTAACGGGTGTTTTTTTTAGAGGTATAGAACTTTAAATTGGCAACACTCTTTTAACCGGCGGCCATCTTCTCAGCTGTCAAGTGATTTATGTTTAGTTTGGTTTTGGCATTTCATCATAAATAGACTGACTCCTGAATAATGCTTCCAAATTGTGCAAATTTATTTTGAAAATCATGGTTCTGTTCGAAATACGTATCGCGCACTACGTCCATTTTACGGTCAACATAATCTTCTATCAGAGCAATTAATTCGATTAACTATGCAACGTTTTTGCACCACGTTTACTCTAAGTGATAATAAGCATCCACAGAGATGTCGTACAGTGCATACAGAAGAATCCATTGCTACTGTAGAGCGTAGCGTAGAGGAAAACCCGAATCAGTCTATCCGCCATCGTGCACAGGAATTGGATATGTGTCCATCCACTTTATGGATGATTTTGCGGAAAGATCTTGGTTTGCGTGCTTACAAAATTCAACTCGTGCAAGGATTGAAGCCACACGATCACCTAGCAAGGCGTACATTCGGTGAATGGGTCCAAAACAAGATTGCCGTTGATCCCGATTTTCATAAACGAATTTTGTTTAGCCATGAAGCTCACTTTTGATTGAATGGATATGTCAATAAACATTTGTATTTGGAGTGATGATAATCCTCAAGTTCATGTTGAGACACTGTTACATCCAGAAAAACTGACTGTTTGGTGTGCTTTCTGGGCTGGTGGAATAATTGGTCCGTACTTCTTTAAAAACGATGCTGGCCAGAACGTTAGTCAATGGTGATCGCTATAGAGCCATGATTACTAACTTTTTCGTTCATCAATTGAACAATCATGATGCACACGAGCTGTGGTTTCAACAAGACGAGGCAACATGTCACACAGCTCGGGCCACAATTGATTTATTGAAAGAAACCTTTGGTTACCGCATAGTTCCACGTTTCGGACCCGTGAATAGGCCTCCAAGATCGTGCGATTTAACGCCGCTTGACTATTTTCTGTGGGGATACGTGAAGTCGCTAGTCTACGCCGATAAGCCCGAAACGTTTGACCACTTGGAGGACAACATTCGCCGCGTTATTGCCGATATACGGCCACAAATGTTGGAAAAAGTCATCGAAAATTGGACCTCCAGATTAGACTACGTCAGAACCAGCCGTGGCGGTCATATGCCAGAAGTCATATTCAACTTACAATGCCAGAAGATTATCTTTCGAATAAAGTAAATTTCATGTCAATTTAAAAAATATATCCGTGTTTTATTCCATTTCAAAGTTCTATACCTCTAAAAAAACCCTTTATATGCAGTGTTTTGAGTTTTGTTGTTGGTTTTGCTTTCGATACTAGTGATTTTAGTATATTTCTTGTTTTGAATGCTGTTTTGACATTAAATCTGTTGCCCACTCTTTTCAATCTTCCTGAGAAACCCTGTATATATGGTATAGTTGTAACTTCAATGTGCTTGTCATGAGTACTAGTGTTAGTAAGAGAATTTTTCCTTGAATATACAGATTTTAGTTTCGATTGTGGTGTTATTTTCCAAGAACACATAAAAATAAACGTAAGTATTGTCTTTGAGATAATATATATTTTGCACAAATTATGATTCAAACTTCGAAACATTAACAAATTCAATTTCTTGATAATAATCTGGGTAATCATCGGTTTCCTCAACTTTTATGCGACGTTTCCTTGTAGTCTTTTCCTGTTTAATTTCCCGTGATGTCATCGGGGCGGTATCGTCAGTTATTTCCTGTTCATCGTCTGCGTATTCCGAATGATTGCGTTTGACGTGAACGTCGAGTTGAGTCTGCCGAATGAAACTCTTCGAACACCAAGAACACTTGAAAGGTTTCTCCACGGCGTGTATCAACAGATGCCTGTCCAACACGTCTTGCCGGGTGAACTGTTTGTTGCAGATTTCGCAAATGTACACTCGGCCGGAACCGTGAGTGACCATGTGCTTGACGAGGTTGTGTGTCTGTTGGAAACCTTTCCCGCAAATTTTGCAAATGACCGGTTTCTCGCCAGTGTGAACGCGCTTGTGTCTCTTCAGGTCGCACAGTTTCTCGCAGGCTCGATCGCACTGATCGCATTGGTATTTCTTCTTAAAAGTTTTCTTTGTTTTACGGAGGATATGAATGGGTAAGTGCTCTTGGTATTCACTTCGCTCCCAGAATCCCTCGTTGCACTTCTTACAAACGTATGGATGTTCACCTAAAAAAGAATAGACCGTTTAAAATTTATTTCTATTTTGGGACAATCCGTGTCAGATGGACAGTTGAGTTTAGAAGGAGGGAGAGAGAGGGATTTCAACGAATTTTCTTAACAAACAATTGAGTGTGTTCAAAAAATCTAATCTTTTCGAATGCATATTTTTCCGTAGAATCTACTGGCGGCGTTTGTCTTTCCCAATATTTAAAAGAAAAGCCGCAAAAGGCAAAAACTTTTTTTTAATAATAACTTATAAATATATTGCTTAGTTTTTAACTACTATCACTTCAAGAATAAATGTTTTTTCCAGCGTATTACCCATAGCAAAAAATTCTTAAACAAGGAGCACCCCATTGTACTAGTAGAAGAAACAAAGAAACTAGTAGCGGAATGTGATCCCTTTTAACTGATGCTAGCCCGTTAAATCTTTATCAGTTGAAAGATCTTGATACGACTTTTTTAAATCATAGGACAATAATAAAAATATATTTTAATCATACAATGATTGTATGACGCGAAACAATTGTCTCAATTTTTTAAATAAAGTGTAAGTTTGTAATAAGTGTATTACTCAAATCATCATGAATTTCAACTTCCACCAAGTATGAGCCAACTCAATCCAAAAATATATTTCATTATTTTCTTCTAAATGTTATTTGCGGCATATTCTTCAGTATATTTATGTGTTCTTGAAAAACCAACACCACAATCGAAACAAAAAATTGTATATTCAAGGAAAAACCAAATGTTTGTAATTTGAAAAATCGAAAATTTGTGTACATGCTTGGCCATAAAATACAATTTGACAATTCAACTATACTTTACAAAGAACAACACAACACAAAGCGAAAAATAAAAGAATCTGCCTTAAGTCTTTGGAATGTAATACATGATCTTTAAATTTTTTTGTGCTACCTGTATATCTAGAAACAACAACATTTTCTTATGTCAATTTAAATTGCTAAACAACAAGGAAATTTTTAAGATCTATTTTCACAATAATACATTTCAATTTAAAAATTATGGTTAACGAAAATCGTGGGAAATCCTTAAAAATGGACAATTTATTATTTGTATTAAACACTGTACCCGCCCCGACCCGTCCTATAACAACTCAACCGGAAATAACCAATCAGCAAGCGGAAGGCGTGGCCACTGAACGCCAAGAGCCAATCACACGCAGCCGTTCACGGTGCCAACTGATAGGCACCGAGCCGCGACTATTTAACAGCGCGCGCGCTCCTGAAAATCTTAGCATTCGAGTAACTCGAAGCGAAAGCAGAAGGCTAGGAGAATTATGCGAACCGACCTGAAGAGGGCAGATGTGACTCTGTCGAAACGTCGTCATTTTACCATCGATCGCGACAGTAATCAATATATATATAATAATCGGACATTTGCTATGTAAACTAATTTAAACTCCCCTAACATAATATTTTTTCTTACATTTCTTATTTACATGGTGTTACTACAATTCAACTCCCCCCCCTATATTTCAACCACTCTATATGTAGAACTTCTTATGAAAAACCCATCCAAACATTTTTTTTCTAACATTTTTTTAATCACGCTACACTTCCACTCGATTCCATATTCCAACAACCCTGTGTATGCTACCGCTTTTGGCCATTCTACAAACAATTTTGTTTCAAAATTCTTTCATTTATATTGTAACATTTTTGTAACCACTTTGTATAACTATAATTCCGCTCCACCCTATATATGCAACTTTTTACAGGCTACCTAATATAACTTATTTTAAATCACACTGTATAACTATAATTTCACACCACCATATCTTTTAACTATCCTGTATATGCATTTGTTTATGGCCACCTATTGTATTTTTTTAACCACCATATATAATTATAATTCCAGTACATCCTATATTGCAACCACCCTATAAATGGTAATAAGCTACCCTATAGGTAAAACATTCTATTAACATTTCTTTAGCGACCTGTATTACAATACTTTTACTCCGCTCTGTATGCCAGCTATCATTAATTTCCAACTGCTTATGAGGTACCCTACACAATTATTTTTTCTCGCTATATTTTAACCATCCTGCATAGTAACTCTTATGGACCATCTAACATATTTTGTTAGAACCTGTATAATTATAATTTTACACCACCAATTCATATTATATGCATCAAACTAACATGCGAAATCGTGAGATCTTACTCATCCATACCAAATTTTTCCCCTTGAAAACTTGAAATGTCTAGCTATAAAAATGTAAGGCTAGGAAAATATGACGGAGACATAAAATATTTACGTCGGAACATGCAAATACAATATTATAATTCCAGTCCACCTATATTGCAACCACCCTGTAAATGCAAATGCTAATAAGCTACCTTATAGGTATAACATTCTATTAACATTTTTTTAGCGACCCTGCATAACAATACTTTAACTTCGCCCTGAATGTCAGCTATCATTAATTTCCAACTGCTTATGGGGTACCCTATAAAATTATTTATTCTCGCTATTGTTCTAACTATACTATAATTCCATTTGACGCTATATTTTAAACATATCCTGTATAGCAACTCTTATGGACCATCTAACATATTTTGAAAGAACCTGTATAATTATAATTTTACACCACCAATTCATATTATATGCGAAATCATGAAATCTTACTCATCGAAAAATTGCCTACTGTGCTAATTTTTTCACTTTCAAAACTTGAAATGTCTAGGTATAAGAATATAAAGCTAGGAAAATATGACGGAAGCATAAAATAGTTACATGTTCTGAACATACAAACACAATTTTTATTGAAAGAATGTTTAAAAAAAGTTTCACTCTCAAATAGGTCACCAAATCACCCTGTATTAAAACAATTTTTACAACAGTAACAGTACTACACTCTCACGTAGGTTACCAAATTACCCTGTATTGAACGCCTTGAAATTACAAAGCAGCCGCCTTGATTGTGAAACTGTCAATACATTTTTTAATAATTTAATTTCTCTGTAAAGCGATTTTTCCCAAAGATGGGACCCTCGCCAATCGATTTCTATCCATCGAAACTTCCAAATGGAAAGTTTCATAGAAATCGTTAGAGCCGTTTTCCAGAACTCAATTACATATATATATATATATATATATATATATATATATATATACAAACATTGCTCACATTATAGTATTAGATTATAAATTTGTCAGTTTGGGATCGTGAGTGATATAATCGCTCGACGTGCTGTCGATTACGCATTGTTCAGGTGTTGTTTTTATGAGGTTTTGGCAAGACTCATATCGAGAGGAACGAGTTCAGTTCTGTTCGAACTTCGAACGCGGTAAGACCGTAGAAGGCTATCGCGTAATCGGGATCTCGCGGTTCCGAGTAGACTACGTTGTGTACCAATTTAGATTAATAATATCATATCGCTACGCCGATCGAACTTATTTTAGGTGGCACCCGAGATAAATTGATCATAAACATTATCTATTGTTTGTATAGTTTGAAACTCCAGAGGTAGTTCATTATGGTGCCTTCGGTCAATTTATTTGATTATTATTTGTCAAATAAATGTTTAGCCCACATTTATTCCCTTTTGGATAAAACCCGACAATTCGACAATTATATATATATATATATATATATATATATATATATACGAATTTGCACTACAACTATTGTTCCTTTAATATAACACGATAGATAACCAAAGTATAAATCTTACCTGGTTTTAGAATAAATAAATATTTTGTAGAGAACTCTAGAATTAAGTCAATAGGTTTATATTAAACTGAAACAAACACTGAACTAAATAAGTCAAAAAAAAATATCTAAATTAGTTTCTGACAAAAGCAATAAAAATATTTATAAATTACAGCCAGCCGCCTCTATTATATATTACTATACGCTTTTCCTCAACAACCGTGTTTCCCCCACTCCTTGGGTACACTAATACGCTCGCCCATTTTTTGTCATGTTTGCTAACAGTTTTCAGATATTTCACAGACATTTAGTGAAAAATGAAAATAAAGGCTTTGTAGAATAACACCTCTACTTTCAACAACTTTTTTCAAAACTGAAGTTTGATTTTCTATGACGAATGGAGGCACAATACACAAATAGTGAACAAAAAACTTTATATCACAACTGTTCAAAAACTAATAAACCGGTAGCGCCTGGTTTTGGTATAAATAAAATAGATGTAAATTACTATCAATTCCTACAAGACCAGTTCTACAGCTTCTGAAGTGACGAAGATACGATTAAAAAAAATCTACATTTTCCAGTATTTTTTGTTTTTCCCTGTTACTAATGATCCAATCGGATCGAGTCTGGGCTCATTTCATTGGTATTTTCATGCTTTACAATTGACCTGTTGACACCATTGAGATTAGTTTATTATCTTTGATTTTATAAACATGCTAAGAAAAAAAAAACATTTTCTTGCTTCAATTGTTTATAACAAAGTAAAACACTATAGTTGCGAGTGGAAAACAGTAAAATAACGCTACGAATCGTTGTTAATGTGATGGCACAGTCAGTATTCTGATAGTATTTTTTACACATTATCAGTTAATTTTTGCTCTATTGATTGGTCTATATATAGGGCGGTCATTGTACTTATGTATGCATTGGGATCACCATTCAGTTGACGGTCCCTGAATCTTTCTCATAGCTAAGACAATTTAAATTTTTTTATTTATACAGGGCAATCTAACATACCCCCTCGTTTGAAGAGCCAATGTACATTCTTGATGGTTTTAATGTCTTGGTGTGAAATTAAAGACACAAATACTAGTTTTCATTCACTTTTTGTTGTTATATTAAAAAATTTGTAAATATACAAGGTGTAAATGAATAAGTGCCAAAGATTTCAGATGTGAATCCTTGAGTCATTGTATGTCAAAAAGTTTCTATGAACATATGCCTGCAAATGCTTCATTAGTCATATACAAGGTATCTTTTAATTTTTTCAGTTATTTTCTTTTCACTACTGAAGTTTTTGAGATATTTAGTTCAATTTTGGATCATTATTGTCTTCTATGAAGTCTCACAGAAACGATTATAAAAATCTACAGGGTGGTACGTCTTTTTTCTGTCCCTACTGTGTTTCAGTATGCCCCTGGCAATTCTAAATGAAAACGGGAATAATTTGAAGATTTCAACACCTTGAAGGTGAAGTGAGAAAGCACATCTTGAAATCCTTCGCACTTATTCATTTACACACTGTATAATCAGTGACCAAATGCTAGTTTTGTGAGGTTATGATCATAACTTAAACCATAGAGATACACTTTGATATAACTGTAATATTTAGCGTCATTTTGTTGACATATTGCACATTGCTTAAAACAGAACACAGTTTTTGTCTTTGAGACAACACATTATTTCCACCAATTACAGTTCAAATTTTGAAACAGCAACAAATTCAAATTCTGGGTACTCATCCAAGTCCTCCTCGGTTTCCTCGACTTTTACCCGACATTTTCTCGGGGTCTTTTTCGTTTTCTTTCTTCTGGATTTCTTTCGACCGGTATCGGCCACTATTTCTCCTGTATCGTCTGCGTATTCCGAATGTTTATGTTTGACGTGAACGTTCGAGTTGAGTCTGTCGAATGAAACTCTTCGAACACCAAGAACACTTGAAAGGTTTCTCCACGGCGTGCGTCAACAAATGCCTGGCCAGCACGTCTGGTCGGCTGAAATGTTTGTTGCAGATGTCGCATGGGCAAACCTGGGCGCGTCCGTGAGTGAGCATGTGCTTGTTAAGATTGTGTTTCTGTTGGAAGCCTTTCCCGCAGGTTTTGCAGCTATGCGGTTTCTCGCCGGTGTGAACGAGCGTGTGTCTCTCTATCTCGCTCAATTTGGCGAAGGCCTTGTCGCAGAGGTCGCATTGGAATTTCTGCTTAGGAGTTGTCTTTATTTTAAGCAAGACGTGAATGGGTATGTGTTTTTCGTATTCCTTTCGGTCCCAAAATCCTTCGTGGCATTTCTTACACACGTAAGGCTGTTCACCTAGAAATTAGAATAAATTGTTTTAACTTACTTTTTATCTAGGGGCATTTTGACAGCAAAGTTTTAGCCTTAACATTCAACATGGTGTGCCCCCAGACAACTATCAAATTTTGGTCACTTTTTGCATTTTTTTCGAGTTTGGTCATTTTTGTATTTTTAACCGACTTCCAAAAAGGATGAGGTTATCAATTCGTCGCGTATTTTTTTTACTTTGTTTTTTGTATGTATGTTACCTGATTTCTTCTCCTGTGGTGCACCGTTTTGAACGAATATGGTCTTGATTAATAGAATAATATATCCGGATTGGTGAAACTTCAAATTTTGGAAAAGAATTCTATTGGTAAAGTGTAAAATTTGTGAATGAACACATGCGTGCATGGAAATCGACCAATACCCCTAATATTTTAGTCGATTTTTCGATAACTCCTTATGGATGTGTATCGTTTTTTTAACGTTTAATCTATTGAGGAAGATCCTTAGGTGATCTCATATACTTTTCTGCGACGTGCAACTTGTAGTTTTGCAGAAAATCGCCGAAAATTCCAAAATTCTTATCAAAAATTTCATCGAAATGACATAACAGATATTCCCTCATAAATATTTTAATTTCAACGTAATAGTGCGGTAATTTTAGGCACTGGAAGTTTTAATTGCGAATTTGAAAATTTTCTATGTACATCTCAAGCATATAGGTAGTAAAGCATAGTATTTTCGGCGCCTTAAATCAATGAGTACCTATTTAAATGCAAATTTTTCCATTTTGGGAAGACGGTGCTTTTGGTTGTCACATTCTCTCGGCCTAATAAAAAATTCAGTGACAACAAATGTCAAACTTTAAACTACTATTTGGTGCGTTTATACACAGGGTGTTTAGTTATAGCAAACAAAATCACAAAGTAAAGTGATAGAAGGAGTTGCATTTATATGATGTATAGGGTGGAGTGGACGTTTGGTGGTATAAAAATGTTGGAAAAAATGTGAAATTAAAATTATATAGGGTGATTAAAAAACTGTTATATGATGTGGACATAAGCAAATCATATACAGGATGGTTGAAATATATACTGGAGTTGAATTATATTTATACAGTGTGATTAAAAAATTATTTCTTTTATAGCCCATAAGAAGTTGCCTTAAGTGTGGAGAGGAATTAATGTTACACAGGGCGATAATATAAAATGTTAAAAATGAAATAATTTATGGGGTAGCCCACAAGGAGTTATATACTATGGTTGAAATATAGGATGGATTTGATTCTGTAAATACGGGATGGATTCTACTCCGTCCTATAGTATACAGAAGGCAGCTAACAAATTTATGCTTGTCCGTGGCCAGTCGTATCTACATGATGGTTGGTACATAGGGCGGAGTGGATTTATTTATAGTTATACAGAGTTGTCAAAAAAAGTTGAAAAAAGGTTACATGGTGTGGTCCATAAGGCATAAATACATTTTGGGCTTATTAAGTCAACGCGTACTAGTACATTTTGTTCGTAAACATTTATTTTATACTACCACCTATAACTAAAAAGCTAAATATAAGTATAACAAAATACAACTGTAGCAAATAAATAACACATTCAATGTTGTTAGTTACCTACCCAGGAAGTAAAAAATGTAAACATTAAAAGGTGCTCATTCTGTACAAATTAATTATCTACCAATCTAGTATATTTTTGAAGTCGGTGCCAAGCAACAATCATGTTTGATGAAGTAGTAGAAAAGTATGCAATGAAGGATTTTAGATTTTCTTGGCACCGACTTCAAAATATACTAGATTGGTAGGTAATTAATTTGTACAGAATGAGCATCTTTTAATGTTTACATTTTTTACTTCCTGAGTAGGTACCTAACAACATTAAATGTGTTATTTATTTGCTAGAGTTGTATTTTGGTATAATTATTTTTTGCTTTTTATTATAGGTGGAAGTGGTTATATATATATATATATATATATATATATATATATATATATATATATATATATATATATATATATATATATATATATACATATATATATATATATATATATATTTAAATGTTTTATTTAAATTATGTTTGATCTATAAGTAGGTGAAAGTGTTCCACAAGGTTGAATTATTTTTTTTTATGCATTTCAGAACCGACGCGCAACCAGAATTTATTTTTTTGACATTTTTGACAACTTACGTTGACATTTTACATATTTTTAACACTTGACACTTTTTGCGTTCTTGACACTTGACATTTATTGCGTTTTTGACACTTGACATTTTTCTCATTTGACATTTCTGATATTTTATGGGATGTCGACAATTTTATTACATTTCTGTCATTTATGAAATTTCAGGTTTCCTTCAAATTTTTTAAATTTTTTTCTTTTTTGACAATAAAAACAAAGCACCTCTAACTATCTCCTATTGGATAACTGAATTTTCACAATAAATACATTAAACAAAAATCAACTTGAAAAAAAAAAAATAAACCAAAAAGCATGAAATAATTTTTTTCATACAACTAAATACTTTTGTATGAATTCGTTGCCAAGCTAAACTGAAACTATTTTGGGAAGTACATTAATAAGTTGTACTTCACAACTTCGTCTTCAAATTGGCACAGACTTTAGAAAAAGTATCTAATTGTTGCAAAAAATAATTTCATGCTTTTAAGGTTTTTTTTTGGAAGTCGGTTTTTGTTTTTTAAAAAATATATTTATTTTACAATTTTTAGTGATGCAATGGCTTAACTAGATTCAGTTTTCAAATCTAATTAACTTTTTTGATATTGCCTAAAATAAGGTACTTTACTTTTAGGCATCGTTTGTTAGCTTGACCAACTTTGTTTATTGTTGAATAGAATAACTTGTTTTCTAGATATGTATATGTATTGAGAAAATTTTGTATATGATTCTAACTTAGGTGGAACCACTATATTGTAGACGATCTGAGTTCATCATTCTTTAGGTCTGTTGATTATACTGACATTTATTTAATAGTCTCTTCTCCGCGGAATATTATAAACAATCTTTATACAGTTTTAATTGATATAGCATAATAGGAAGTAGTTTACAATTCTAACTTTATCTGATAACAATTTGGGTTATTAGTAAAAATAAAGGTAAAATTTATATTCTTTACCAAATCTAGTACACAATTTTGACATGAAGATCTATATTTGCTGACAAACCTCATATACAGTTGAAAAACTTTCACTTTATTACAATTTTTAATAATACAGCCCAATTGGATGCAGTTTTCCCGATTTTCTAAAAAAACGGTACAAGCTATGTTATCGAAAAAAATATGGAACCACTTTGGGATATCCCGGAACTAATCAAAAACCTTTTCAATTTGTCCCATGTTCCCATCATAACAGTAATTTTTAATAATATACCTACTAAACCCACAAATAAAAATTGGGGTTCACTAAAGTAAATTTCAAAATTATTTAGAGAATATTGATAACTTACTTGGGTATTTAATTTTAATCAATAACTATATCAGTGAATATAAATTATAATTGTATCATTATAATTATTAATTTCTACTCTCAGTACAAAGTAATTGAAAAAAAACTTACTGTCAGATTTATTTGATTTTGACAAAAAGTTTAAAATGAAAAAAGAAACAACAAGATAACATCTTCAGAAGACATGCACAAAAATCTAATTTTAATTTAATTTATTTAATCTATTCAAGTAACAACAGGGTAGAATGGGATAAAGCAAAGATCTTGATCAAAGAAAATTTAAAAAAGAAAAACTTGAGGGTATAATGTATAATGGGACAAGGGTTAGAAACACCCACTGTTAGAAGAACAAAAAAAGGAACAATCAGCAACCAGTCAGATTGTCAGTGTTAAATTTTTTGGACAAACAACAAAATTTATGTCTAAGTGCTTCTTGGGAAATAACACCACAGTTTAAAGAAAATTGCTGTATATTCCCAATGTTTCGGAGTCTAGATCAGACCCTGTTGTCAATGGTTAAGAAACTACAGATTAAAAAGGCACTATTCTAAGATGTAAATTAATTTACATCTTAATCTTTAATCTGTAGTATCTTAACCATTGACAATGGGGTCTGATCTAGACCCCAAAATGTTTGTAATATACAGCAATTTTCTTTAAACTGTGGTGTTATTTCCCAAGAAGCACTTACACATTGAAATTAAGAAAACAACAAAAATTATATCAAAATAAAAATTTGAGAAGTGAATTTGAGTGGAAACTTCATCAAACACAGACTAAGCATCAAACAAACTGGTTCATTATATTGTAGAAACCTCTTTCACTCAAAAAATCTGTGAGCAAGACTACCATTAAACCAGGCAATATTTTGAATTTGTTTTTAGCACACCTTGTTTTTTTATAAATTACAAATACTTATCTGTTAAAATGAAAGAAATGAGAACAGTAAACCCTACTGAACAGACAAAGACCTCCCTCCCCAACAATCCTTTCAAAATTACATATTTTTATCCATAGTTTAGTAAATTATACTGTTACAACTCACCTTTATGTACTTTCAAGTGTGCCACCAAATCCTCCAAAATTTTGAAACTCTCCTTGCATTGTTTACACTTGTAGGGATCATCAACATCCAGATGAATCTGCCTGTGCTTCTGTAATTTGATACTTGATGGAAAAATTAGCAAACAAACTTTGCATTGATGTATGTGTTTTCTTTTCTTCCTCTTTTTGGTTGGTTCTTCATATTCAAGCTTAATACCTGTTGGTTTCCTAGAAGTGTTCCCACCCTTGCCTGCAGACCCATTTTCCTTCTTCATTTCGTTATTGGTATGCAAAACCAAAATTGCATAACTCTGGGGTGGACAAAATTTATTTTTTTGAATAAGTACCAATATCTGAAACAAAAACATGTATGCCACTTTCCACTTATCCACCATACTTAAAATTATAAAAAGGTCACTTTCTGGTGCTGTTGTATACAATAGGGTTTTCATAGATTTTGACAAAGTTATTTTTCTTTGATACTATTGCAATTCAAAATTTATAATTTAGTTGTGAAGGATTTCTGGTGCATTTGAGATCATCTTTGAACCTTTTCTTATCTCATTATATTGGCAATTGACATATTTTTCTTTATGAATGAATAAATGTTTATTTATGGACCAGCCATTTACAAAAAAATTAACATTTAGATATATAAATTTACAATAACATAAGAAACAATAAATATAATAAAATGTATACATGGTTAGTTACAAATAAAGATATTGAAATTAAAATCAGAGAAATGTCACAGAATTTTTTATTTTTGAGCTAAACTCATTCAATGAGTCATTAAAAAAGTCAATATTGATTTCCCTTGTCTGTTTATTCGCAGTCACTGAAAAATGTGTTAAGGAAGATGATACACCATAATTTGTTCAATATAACACCTTGTATCCTGTAGAGATGACAAGTTAATTGACTTCAGAGTCTCTTCATATGACTTTTTTTTTGGAATTCCCATCTTGAAGCCCACAAACTTAATAAACTTTCTGTACCCTTTCAATCTGATCTATATAATCAACATAATGTGCAGACCATATTTGACATACATATTCTAGATCTTATATAGAAGCAGAATAGAATTTTGAAGCAAGTTATTGTACTAAAATCCTGTAGAGTTCTTATTATATTCATTAATTTTAATGCCCTATTGGTTATATGATTCACATGGAAGTTAAAACTCAAATGACTATCAAAATATATAAATATACTTTTGGCAACTTCTTTATTTTCTAGTAGAACATTTTGAATTGAATTATTATAGTGAGTGATGTGTTTAGTGTGATAAAACCTTACAACAAAGCAGTTACTTAATTTAATTTAATTATATCTCATTCAATCTACACCATTCAGATCTGCTTGAAACTTCAGACAGTCTTTCAAAGTCTTGATTGTTAAAAATATCTTCAAATCATCAGCATATAAAAGGCACTTAGAGTATCTCAGACATTGAATTAAATAATTTATGAAGATAGTAAATAAAATGGAAGCCAAATGTGAACCTTTCTTTGGAAAGAAAATTGACAATTTTTACTTGTTGGATCCTGGTTGTCAGATAGCTATAAAACCAGTGTAATAGATTCCCAAAAATACCATACTTATAGTCTTGTTTTCAACATTCTGCTTCACCCACAAAAATCAGATTAGCATTAAATTTGGATTGGTTTATTGCTGTTTTCATTAACGCTTAGGACAATAATGTCACTTTGAAGCTTAACAGAATTTGTGTGAAATACTCCTACAGGTGCAAAACTCTATTTTGAGTAAACATTTTTTGATAAAGCAGTCTTGTAATATATTTTTTTGACTATCACCTTCCACAACAGAAAGTCTTCTAAAGCTTGGAGAGGTTCTTTCATTTGCTTTACATTGTGAAGGACCAGAATCATAATTAAACTTATATTATTGAGGAAAAATAAACGAATCGAAGCAAGAATTTAAGAATAAACCTTCAGCTTAAACAGCATAATAGATAATGACTTCAGATTTGGGATTGAAAAGTCTCCAAATACAAATAAATGTCACCCAATATATACAAAACACATAAGATGAGACTTCAAAGTATTTGTTTATAGACCCTTTGCTTTCTTGATTTTTTACGAATATTACTATTCTACTAGTGGTGTTCACATTTTGTGGATTAATGTCAATTGATCAAGGCTACTTGAAAATAAAGTATGGTACAGATTCCAAAACCCCAAAAACAAACATCATGCAATTTTGTCATTTTCTTAATGTAAGTCGTTTTATCCAAGTTTGTTTTTTGAAAAATAAGTACATTTGATTTACCTGACTTCGTTATTAGCTCAGGTCTTCTTTATCGCCGATTTTCTGGAGTATTTTTGGAAACATTAGCTTGAGGTGGTCCCAAGCCCACAGAATTCAGATTTCCAGGTTATTTTTCCCAACGAAAAACACAAGTTCAGTCACAATTATTCAGTTCACTGGAAAACTACACTTCATTAGAACATTCACGATTCGTTCGATGGGTTGAAAATTAAAAGACTAAACTTCTGTCGTTAATTAAAAAAACAATATACATTAAACACTTGTTGCGTATCCACCATAATAAATGAAAATGACGTATGCAGAACGCCATAACAATTTTGTGCAGATGGCGCTTCCATCGGAATTGTGTCTTACCATAAACAAGAAGAGTTTACTTACTAGCGATGCCTGCAGTGGCACCAAATGTCGTGACGGTGAGACTAAGGTATAGAAGGGCAATAAGAGGGCAAGAGGCTATTTCACTCGTTGGGAACTGCTTCCAATAAAGCATGTTGTTCATTGGCTGCGTCCACCGACCATACCCACTAAGGAAATACTTATGTCTCTACTTGCCCTCTCTTTCTAGGGTTGCAATTTAATCCGCTTGACCCACCTTTCAGTGGTAATGTCTAAGCTACCATGACAAGAAGAGTTCTTTACACGATGGGTGGCACCACGTAATGGAAAGATTTATTGTCCGCTAAACAATGTTATTTGATCGTAATTGCTAGTCATTCGAATCGTCCTAGTGTACGTTGTTTTAGTATTTTGATTGATGCTTTTTACTGTCTCTGCTTTATTTGCTGCTAAATGATTTGAACAAATTTCCGCCCCACCATGAACGATTCATGGAATGTGAAAAAGGAAAGAAAATAATTAGTTGCATTCCTTTCAGCAGATCAGGAGTGTAATACCGACAGCTGAAGCATCAACCATTTCCTCTACTATTCTGGCCACCAGCGGGAAGCTATGTAAATATAATATAGAGATCAAAACAATTTCAATAGAAAAGAATATCTAAACCTCAATAATATGAGGAAGATACACGGAACGTCAACCGCATGGTAGCGACATTGCATATAAGGGTACAATGGCCGCCACAAATACAAAATTCTCATGCATGGCGGCCATTGTACCCTTGTATGCAGTTGCGCCACCAAGCGGTTGACGTTCCGTGAATCTTCCTCATAGGGTATCCCGCTTTACGTTGCGCCAAATCAAACTCATATGTGACACTCCTTCAATTACCATTGGCCAATCGGAACAAGCCTTACTCTTTAACTACAGAGTCCCATCTCTTGACGATTCAACGAGATAAGATATCATCTACCAGGGACAAATCCAAGGGGGGTGGGACGATGTGGAGGTTTCCCCCCACTCCAGGAATTACTTATAGACATGGGCGTACCGGTTGGGTAGGGGAAGGCAGCTGACCCCCCTGGATCAAAATTTTTTCTGAATTGTCGCCTCTTTGTAGGACATTTTTTTTTCCAATTTGCCCCCTCTAGGGAATTTTTTTTTTTCTAATTTACCTCTCCCTAATCCGAAAGCTGGGTACGCCCCTGCTTATAGAGAAATCTATCTGGGCATATTTAGTTTTAGTATGAGATCGTCTCTCTTGAAGCACGTGAAAGTAAACTTATTCAAATATCACGTAAACAGATTTATTACAAATATTTACCCCTACCCTCCCCCTTGTCAGCAAAAGTAAGCAAGCCTCTTACGACAAATGTCATAAAATATAAGCAAATTTTTATATGCACATATATGTACGTACCTTCATACATAAATATAGGTCTAAATTATAGTTATAGTAACTGACTTTTATTCTTCTTGTGATACCGATACCTTTATATTAAAATTGAAAATATTGAATAGTCCCAATATAATATCTAAATTTCTTGGTCTTAATTAGGTGTTGAAAAAAAAAAACAAAAATTTTATACATTATTTATTTTTTCTTATTAATTAACCCACTAGCAAAGTACTAGTACATCTGCCTTGACTGAAGCTTAAAGAAAACCCTCTGTTTCCATTGTCCCCAATCTCATCGCCATTAGTAACAACAGTTAAAACAAATGGTTTTGAATAACCTGCAAAAATAAAAGTTTGTGGTTAGAGATTTGTCAATATAAGTAAAATGCAGATTATTCAAAGTGGAGAGCTCTATAAAACTATAGATTTCACATGAATTAAACGACAAAAAAATGAAGGAAAAAATAATTCATCCTTAAAAGACCCCCAAAATATTTACGTGTCATAAAATCCTTTTTTTTAATGTGGAGGGAAATTTTTCCAAGTTTAGCTACACTAGCCCATATCGTCCAATTGAGGTGGCTACTCCAGAAAAAATCCAAAAAAATTGGAATCGTTATGTCCCACCGTAAGGTAGCAAGAGCTTGCTAACATCGCAAAGAAATTAAAAGACCCCGAATTAAAAATTGTGCATGGAAATTTAGTACTAAGCCAGATGATTAACTGCGTTAAGCAGAAAGTCCTCTCATATTAAAGAGAAAACTTCTGCTTCACCAAAACAATACACCTATCCACACGATTTGAATTACCACCACACCCACATATTCACCAGATTTCGTCCTATTTAGCTTTTACCTGTTCGCACATCTCGAAAAGGTGCTATAGATTTGCTCCATATTTTGCAGCAAATGGAAGGTGACCATATTGATGAATAAACTCCCAATTTTGGAACAAAAATGTGTTACATTATGTTATTATTACTATCACTTTAGTTTTGACATGAAAACGCTTTCAACTGAATGTTACTTAATGTTGATAATTTCTTCATCATTATTACATCAAGGGCGTAAATAGATGTTATATATTTTCTAAACATTTGATTGACTAAAATGTGGAAAAGTTGTTAAAAGTTGGACAAATAACTACACTCATCGCTCTGTATACTGAAAGTTTTCACTATACCAAATGAACGTGAGTAGTCTAGGTTATATAGAAAACTGTTAAAAATGTTTATAAACATCTTTCGTTATTCTATTTTCAAAACGCAACTCCATATTTAAGTTTCACCAAATACAAATCATAAAATAATAAAAAATAAATGGTCTTACTTGTAACTCCAGCAAACCCATTACCACAAAATCGATCTGCGTTGAGTATAGTAGAATTCGCTGTGAGAATTGGTGCTGGTATAACAACAAAGTCAGTGGTACAGTTTGTCCCGAACATTTCTGCTGCTATTGTTCCTATGGTACCATCCCCTACAGCCACGTAGGTGTCATTTGTCACACTAAACGAATAATCCCCAGCTGATTGGGACCAACTAATTGAACAATACCCTGTAATATGAGGTAACAAAACAATCATTAAGATGATTGATAAATTAGTAGTACAATATCAAATATTAATATTGTTGTATCCTATACACCAAAGTACTCTCTAAACAGTGTTGCCAAAAAGGTCTGCTTTCAAACTTTTCAACATACCTGGCAACATAGCCACACAAACGCCGTAATTCATGTTTGCCAACTGCCTAGTTCCATTCTGAAGTCCTGCTGTACCGTAGTTGAAACTCCGTACCGTCCCTGTGGTACTGTTGTAGTACTGTAGACATCCTGATGGAGCTAGAATGAAATTTTACCTTTCTCATATCTTCTTTACTACTAGTTGTATGTGATTCTTAGTCCAAAGACCAGGTAGTAACTCAAGACATAAATTACACAACAAAAGAATACGAATTACCTCTGTATGGACAGTTGCAGTTTATTTGAGCTATTTTAATGTTCCAACCTCTAGAAACGGTGGTACTGTCCGACGTACTGATGGTGATTGTTATGCTGGTGTTCCCGTTGAAATCAACGTACATGTGTTGGCCACTGTTCTCTCCGCAAATGACAGGTACTATGGCTGCTCCACCCACAACGACCATTGCGTCTGTTGTGCAGGATCCGTTTGAATTTGGGCCGGCCAGTCTCATCGTCAACAAATCCAGTCGAACCTAAACGATCAAGTTAATAAATAATTCCAAAATAGATATTAATTAAAGGGTATTAAGATATCTGGATAGCAAGTGGAAAAGATTCATCCGGGAAACTTAATCAATCTCTATTACTATACTAATTTAAGTATAAATTACAAAAATTACCCAGAGATCCTCATTACATTTCTTTTACTATTTTGTTTGCTGTTTTATAAAACAATTTATTTTACCATTGCAAAAAATACGCTTAAATACATAAATAAATAATTGCTTTATTGTCCAACAGTCTCCCATTTACAGGACAATTAAAATTATTACACATAACATAAACTGGTGATTTCAACAAAATGTTTGTGCTGGCTCTGGTGGCCTTAGCGCTAGGTGTTTCCTTGAGTGAAACGTAACTACATAATTAATCTGATTTAACAATTCTGAACATATTATTTACTAATTTAAACAAGAATACAACAGATTCACAATTTCTCCTTAGTTGCAAAGAAGGCAGTTGAAAACGTTCACATAACTCATCATTAGGTATATTCCTTTCTGGATATAATCCATCACTTTTCAGAACTAAAGATTTCAGGACATTTTTTTGGATCTTTTCAACACGTTTGCTGTGAATGTCATCATATGGATGCCAACTAATACTTGCATATTCAACTTTAGAACGAACATACCCAAAATATATGTCTTCAATGCGGAAATGTTGATAAAAACTCGGCAGTTTCTCAATATAAATCCATAGGACTTTAATGATTCAGATGTTTTTACAGATATGTGCTCTACAAAGGTTAATTTATTATCAAAGATATAGTATTTCGCTCCAACACTGTATGAGGAAATTTGATGGCTGACTTTTTTCGAGTATATGTCACTACTTTGCATTTTTTTCCCATTTTGATGTAGATTATTTCTAGTGCACCAGTTTTCTATAGCTATTAATTGACTCTGAATATTATGACAATCATTTGCACCTTCTATTGTAGAAAAGATCTTGAACTTATCAGCAAAGCATAACTTTTCTGTTGAAATGTATTACATAAAACGTTAATAAATAAAAGAAATAGCAGAGGTCCTAAATTAGGACCCCTGAGGAACTCCTGATTTAGCTCCGACTCTGAAATCAAGTTACGTAAATGTATCTATGTCTGAAAAGTAAAGTACTGCTTTGATAGAAAATCCAAATCCTGATAGCTTGTTTAACAAAATTCCATGATCAATTCTGTCGAATGCCTTACTGCAATCTGTATAGATCACGTCGACTTGTGTGTTGGTGTCCAGTGCTTTTGAGATACCTATATTGAGTAATTGCTTCCAGGTTGGTTGTTGTAGAACTTTTATCAATAAATCCATGCTGATATGGAGATATATGATTGCGTACTAATGGAAACATGCGATTTTACAGTATGATTTCAAATATATTTTTGGGCAAATCTTTGCTACTTTCCAGGCTTCAGGAAATTTATTGCACTTGAGACAGCGCTCCAATACAATACTTTAATATAAATGACGGGATGTTATCAGGTCCAGAGGTTAGTTCATCTTTTAGTTTCTTATTACATACAACATTTAGAAGACTAGGACATTGCTGAAGAACTAAAACAATTGAGGAAGGAGCAAAGTTTAAATACATTTAAGGTAAACGAAAAAGTAAAAATAACAGAAAAGCTTGAAAGAGAGAACGTACTTAGAATTACTGAATACTATGGCATTGACAGAAGAACTAAATGAACTGAAGAAAGAACAAACAGCTTGTAAGAAGAATTGAAAAACGTAAACGCAAAAGTGATAAAACTATAGAGAAGTTTGAAATAGAAAAAAGAATATTAAAGACTCAGACACTCATAGAAGAACTAAACGAACTGAGGAAAGAAACAGATTATAAGAAAAAGTTTAAAGAAATGAAAAAGGTAAATGCAAAAGTGAAAAGTATACAGAAGCCTGAAATAGACACAAGAGAAAATGAATATTGAAGACTAAAACCCTGAGAGAAGAACTAAAAGAACTGAAGAAAGAGCAAGCATATTATAACAATACAAAAAGCACGTAAAAGTGAAAAGCATAGAGAAGTCTACCACACAGAAAGAAGAAGAGATATTGAAGACTGAGACATTGACAGGCTCTAAACTTATTTTTTTGTGATGTGGTAGATGATTTACGATTAGTTTGTGTACATCACGTTACTTGCTATAATCTAGCAATTTGTTTGTGTTTAGGATTAGTAGGTATGTAAAAAAATGACCGATCGTTTTAAATTTTCTGAATATGAACTCATCAATTAGTTATTGACTTTGAAAATCCTAAGTACCTACTATAGATATGAGAAATTCAAGATAAATGCATCAAAAATTGGTAAAACATTGGACAAAATTGATCGTAGTATAAAATACGTACTTGACACACATTGTCGTCAATTTTCTCGATTGTAAAAGTACAGACTGATGTTGATGTGTATGCTGACGGAAATCCTGGGCTCACAAAATACGTGTTGTTTATTTGAGTTGATCCACCACATGTTCCTTGAACTGAAATTAGAAATAATACATTAATTGACATTTAATTTTTAAAATCTTGATATTCCCACGCAACTCAAAGTTTGAGGCGTGCTTTTTAAGTAAGTACCTACTTTTTAACTGAGACCACAAAGTCTTTACCTGAGAAAATCAACGTGGTGCTTCTTTAAAGTTGTCTATGTGTATACAAAGCCTATAATTTGTTTATTTATACTTATTTAGCTATTTTCAGTACTTTTTTTAATTAACATTTATTTTATTTTTTATTTTATAAATAATTATTGTAAGTAGAAAAACCAATTGAAACTAATTACATAATTTTAAATTTAAAGTTTTTTAAAAATTATTTTTAAATTCAAGTTTATTAAAAATTAATTGTGTTTTTATTGTACGACACTGGCGATATTTTTCTGCTTCTAAATGTTCATTATTTTGACTGAATTAACAATGAAGTCGGCCATTGCTATTTCAATTAATGAATGAAAGGGATTTCGAATTTATATTTGAAAAGTGCAGGTGTTTTACTATTATAGTAAAATACACCAAAACATTTTTTTATTACCGTCTGGAATGTTGGCGCCTGATAATAAAACACAAGTGTCCCAGACTCGATGACCATAGGCGTAGATAAAGGGCTGATTTTCAGATTTACAATATTTTAAAATTAATTTAACATTATTTTCACTTTTGTTTGGAATTAGTTTTATATATAGGTTATTTATACTACATTACTATATAATGGTTTTTAATCGTTTTACATTTAAATTATGTATCCAATTTTGTTTGTACAAACACATTTTTTTCAGCTTTTTATTCGTTATTTACGTAAATTTTAATGGTACGTCACTGACGAACTTTTGGTGCAGTTTTTCGAATGAAGAGGAAGAAGAATATACTGCGTCTAGACGAAATACTTGACCCAAATAAATTCTTGGAATCTGAGAAATAGCACCTGGAAAATATTTAGGAAGGTGGTTTATTATAATCATAGGCGGGGTTGTAAATATTAAAATAAAATATGAGTTGAAAAATTGATGTCATATCAATATTAAAATGAAAATTTATAATTTTTATAGGTTTTCTGTTTAGTGTGGAATTTTGTTTTGCCATTATTAAATAAGAATATAAATCAGAGTATATATTTGTAGATGCTAAATCAAACGAAAATTATTGATTAATAATTTAACTTGTGAACATGATACATTTATCTGTTTATTTACTACTAAAGAAAAAACTCTTATATAAGAAAACTTTTTAATAAAAATTAATTACATACAAGTGTTGTAAGAATTTATTTGAATGCCTATAAAAACCTATCACCATGTGATGTTAACATGTGGGGATTGATGAAAAGGTCATACCATAAGCATGAGTAGGACAAAGTATTTTCCGTATTTTTTCATTTAATTAACTTGAAAATGTCTTTTAGAAAATATTGGAAATAAAAAAGTTGCATGTTATTTTGAAAAGAAGTAAGTTTCCAAATATTGACTTAATGCTTAAAATTTCGAAAAAAAAACATGGGGTTTCTTTTGGCAACAGTTGTAGTTAGAAAGAGAGAGAGAATAATACGCTAAAATAATCAATAGAATTGTACCTTAAATCAAATGGAAAACGAATATTTCTTTTAAGTCAGTTGAAGTCGATTCTTTTTTAAATATAAATTATTCTAAACTAATCTCTAGTTGTTATTTGTTATTTAGTGCATCGCCTGACCCCTAAATTTAAATAAAATTGAGTTGTATTAGTTACAATTCATTCTATACCAACTAAACTAATGATTCAAAGGTTATTCTTATCTGGAAAAGCACCAACTACTTACTGACACAACAAACTCCAATGCCACTAGCACAGCTAGTAGACCCGATTCCATTCGCATTATTGCATTGTCTTCTCGTATAGCAAGTTCCTTCGTAATTACCAGACGCGGTGCATATCCCATTTTCGAATCTAACTACTCCGACTCCAAACCCGATCAGGAATGGTGCAAAGAACTCTGGAAACTCAACATAATTAGTACCAAAATGTTTAAGTACTTCTTGGGAAATAACACCACAGTTACCAAAATTGCTGTATATTTCCAAACCTTTAGGGGTCTAGGTCATACCCCGTTGTCAATGGTTATGAGGAACTATGAATAAAAAAGGCACAATTCTAAGATTTAAAATATTTGCAATATGGATTATTTGATTTCTGACGTAACTAAGAGCATTGTATTTATAATATACAGCGTAACACAGAAACTTCTAAAGATCATATAATCTTAAAGTTCCTTTCAAATTGGAAGAATTTTATGTGGCGCTCCTAGGTGCGCCAAAAATGCGACCAAACAATTTTGTTGATTCAGTGATCCCATTAAAATCATAAGGGAAAACCTAGGAAAAACCTTATGAACTATTCCGATATTGGGTTGTTCACAAGGACATGATCATTACCAATTTCTTCCTTAATCATCGGCAACCAGGAGCGATTGAATTATACGGATGACAGGACAGGAACTCACTTGTACAAAGACAACATATTTTCAACTTAATGATGACTTGTCTTCTAAACGTTGTTTGTGGCATATTCTTGATTACTTTTATGTTTTTTTGGGGACACCACAATAGAAATTTATATTGAAACCAAACGTTTCAAAGTTTACAGAAATCAAAATAAAAATTTGATTTATTGTTATTTGTTATTTGTTATTCCCCAAAAAAACATAAAAGACTTATACTGGGTTCCTGTCTGTCTCCCGCTTTAACTACTTTGAAGAACAAACAATTTTCTAATCCTTTGGTTTGGTGGCGTTATGTTGATTACCATTTGGGAATTCTTGAGGATTTACATGTACTTAACGACAAGAAGTTTACACTCAACAGAATAACAAATTACCAATCTTAGACATTTTAGTAACCAAAACACAATCGACATTTGAAACAGAAGTTTACAGAAATCCGACTTATACTAACTACTCTAATCATCCAAATTCAGTAACAAGAAGTATCATCAAATCTCTATATAACAGAGCAAAAACCAACTGTTCTAACATCAATAAATTCAATGAAGACAAAATGTTTATAAAAATGTACTTTCTGCCAATCATTACCCAAAAAAATTAATAACGAGTTAAACAAAATCGAATACCAAACAATCCCTAACAACCAACATTAAACTTCACCAAGCAACACTGACCCCCAAGATAATCACATTAATTCAATAACTATACCATACATACAGGGTCTATCGTAAAGACTAAAACGAGTGGGAAACAGATATAATATCAAAACATCATTTAAAACAAGAAATCAATTATATCAAAAACCAAACCGAATAACACAACTCAAAATACAAAAAAATGCATTTATAAAATCCCTTGTGAATATAATAAATTCTATATTGGAGAAATGTCTAGACCTCTAAATGTTCGAATAAACGAACACAAAAATGACATATAAAACGACAGTTTGAAAAATTCAAAATATGTGAACATGCTTGGGACCTTGGTCATAAAATACTGTTTAAAAATTCAGTTATATTACACAAAGAAGAACATAACACCAAAAGAAAACTAAAAGAGTCTGCTTTAATTTTGTTAAATGAAAACGATTGTATCGCTACTACCTCCGTGGAATTCCGTCGTTCCAGGTTGCCAATGATTACGGAAGAAATTGCTAATGGTCATGTCCTTGTGAACAACCCAATATAGGGATAGTTCATAAGGTTTTTCCTAGGTTTTCCCATATGATATTAATGGGATCAACAAAATTCTTTGGTCGCATTTTTGGCGTCTTATAACAAAGTCGCACCTAGGAGCGCCACATAAAATTCTGAATATCTCCCTTTCAAATTGTTCCAATTTGAAAGGAACTTTATGAATATATGATCTTTAGAAGTTTCTGTGCTACCCTGTATATTACAAATCAAATTCTCTAAGTTACATCAGAAATCAAATAATACATATTGTCAAATATTTTAATTTTACATCTTAGAATTGTGCCTTTTTTATTCATAGTTTCTTAACCATTGACAATGGGGTCTGATCTTGACCCCGAAACGTTTGGAATATACAGAAATTTTCGTAATTGTGGTGTTATTTCCCAAGAAGTACTTAAACAATGAAAAATATGCCACAAATATCAAATCACTAGTACCAAGATGTGTAGTTTTTTGAGAACTTACGTTTTCCAGTTCTTCCTATGGCAGTTGCGTTGGTTTCCAAAGTTTGCGAACAGAAATTGACTTCACAAAAGTGCGACAAAATTATAACTGTCCCACTGAGGATGTGGAGCCACTTCATTTTACAGCTAAAACAACATTGCGGGCGATGTAAAGATTTTGTTAAACTCGGATACAATTAGCACGATCGAGACGGTACAAAATTCGAATGTGTTATAACGGAATATGATTAACTGGACTGAAATGTTTATTTTGAATAAATATTTGAGGAATTATTGGGAGATAATTTTATGTGGCAACATTTACGTGGTACTAAGTAACTACATAAACCACTAATATGTTTTTGAATCGTTCTGGGTCAGCTTCATACCACAATAAACTGTTTTTTATATAATAGAATGTAACGATGGTTACTGTCTAAAAAATGTCATTTTAATGGCATTTTATTAGTGAGAATAATTTTTATTAACTTTTTTTTGATATATTTGAATAAACTAAATATGACGATTTATTATATTTATTTTCTACTTTTTTTCTCCAATAATTTATATTAAAAATAATTTGGTCAAGTGTGCGCATACTAAGGGTTCCGTACCGCCTTCAAGATTCTAATATTCCAGTTTCAGACAAGCAGGGCATGAGTGCATTTTCTTTTATTTACTCCAATATCTTTAAAAGGAAGCGTTTTAAATTTATAAAAAATATACACTTTTATTTTCGATACATAGACTTCTTATTTTATCTGCTTCAGGATTCGCTTGATTTTTATAAGAATACATATGTATTTAATTTTCTAATTTGGCCCCCAAACTTAACATTAGAGTTTGATTTTACTAATAAACTTTCAGGGAAGCCTTTTATATTCTACTGTCTGAATTTTAGGCTCTGTAGATTGGAAGATAAAGGGAAAGATAGGTCAAGTTTTAAATAATAAATTATTAAAGCTTTTAGACAAATTATTTAAAAATACAAGTAAAATTTATTTTTCAAAATTTTAGATAGGGTAGTTTCTAAAGTGGGAATTAAGTCGATGTTTAATATTTTTGTTAATATCTTTTAAACAAATGATTTAAAAATAGGATATGATATATTTGTAATTCACATAATGAGCCTTTTATTTGATATATTACATGATTTAATTTTTATTTTCCACTTAATTTTATAATTTGTCCCCAAAATTAATATTGGGGGTTTCTACTAATTTTTCGGAGGTAAGGTAGGGAGAATGGATATTTTTTTAATATTTTTGTTAATATCTTTAAAATAATTTATTTTAAAAGTATCAAAAAAATATAATTGTTTTCGCCATAATGAGCTCTTTCATTTGATATATTACTTGATGAGTTAGAAACAATTTTGCGAAGACTGTGCTTTTGGTTGTCACATTCTCCCGGCCTAATAGAAAATTCAGTGACAACACATGTCAAACTCTAAACTGCTATTTTGTGCGTTTATAGACAGGGTGTTTAGTTATAGCAAACAAAATCACAAAGTAAAGTGAGAGGGAGTTGCATTTATATGAAGATTGAAATATAGGACGGACGGAATGATAGTGGTCCGTAGGCAGCCGTATATACAGGATGGTTGGAAAATAAGGTGGACGGACGTTTGGTGGTATAAAAATCTTGGAAAAAATGTGAAATTAAAATTATATAGGGTCATTAAAAAACTGTTATATGATGTGGACATAAGCAAATCATATACAGGATGGTTGAAATATATACTGGAGTTGAATTATATTTATACAGTGTGATTAAAAAATTATTTATTTTATAGCCCATAAGAAGTTGCATAAAGTGTGGCGACGAATTAATGTTACACAGGGCGATAATATAAAATGTTAAAAATAAAATAATTTATGGGGTAGCCCACAAGGAGTTATATACTATGGTTGAAATATAGGACGGATTTGACTCCGTAAATATGGGATGGATTCTATTCCGTCCTATAGTTTACAGAACGCAGCTAACAAATGTTATGTTTGTCCGTGGGCAGTCATATTTGCAGGATGCTTGGTACATAGGGTGGAATGGAATTATCTATAGTTATACAGAGTTGTCAAAAAAAGTTGAAAAAAGGTTACATGGCGTGGTCCATAAGGCAAAAATATATTTTGGGCTTATTAAGTCAACGTGTACTAGTACATTTTGTTCGTAAACATTTACCTGTCAATTTAAATGAAAATGTATCATTGTGTAATGTTGAGGCTTTCGATGTTACCTGGTCCTGCCTATTAAGGTTATACATACAAAATAAAAAATAAAGAATGAAAACTACTTGAGTTCAAATAAACTAAAAAGTTGAAAATAAAACATTTTTTTAAAAAAATATAACGGACTTCCACCTATAACTAAAAAGCTATAAATACTTTTAACAAAATACAACTCTAGCAAATAAATTCAATGTTGTTAGGTACCTACCCAGGAAGTAAAAAATGTAAACATTAAAAGGTACTGATTCTGTACAAATTAATTACCTACCAATCTAGTATATTTTTGAAATCTGTGCCAAGCAAATCTAAAATCTTCGTCGATCAAAATTCATCAAACTTGATTGTTGCTTGGCACCGACTTCAAAAAATACTAGATTGGTAGGTAATTAATTTGTACAGAATGAGCACCTTTTAATGTTTACATTTTTTACTTCCTGGGTAGGTACCTAACAACATTGAATGTGTTATTCATTTGTATGTTGTATTTTTGTTATAATTATTTATAGCTTTTTAGTTATAGGTGGAAGTCGGTTATATATTTTTTTAAATGTTTTTATATTTTTCATTTAATTCTGTAATTTGCCCCAAAATTAGGGGATCTCCTTATTTTTCCGGTAAAATTCAGGTAAGGCCCTATTTCTCAAATTTTTTCAAAATTTTAGTTCTTATACTTTGGAAATAAGAGGGGGGCACGGTCTCTTTTTTAGTTTTTTCCCCCAGAAGTACTCCTAAAATTTCTTCAATATGTACTCCTGATCGGGTCACCAAACTATACATTAATGCCAAATTTCAACCTCTTCCGTCCAGTAGTTTAGGAGAAAATTGCTGTGATGTGACAGGGGCAGAAATCCTGAGTGATATTATAAGGGTATCCGTATATTGTAAATACGGAACCCTAAAATGGATTTCAAATGTGTCAAAAAGATTGTGACATATCTTGACTTTAATTATGGAAATTTGTGTAGAAAATTTGACATTTACTATGACGTTTTTGCTCATATTGTTCCGATTTTCTAAAAAAACAGTATAGGTTATACGTTATAGAAAAATATAGGGAATCTAGACAGAATTTATCTTAATAGAATACTATTAAAATATTCAGATTGATTTTCAGCTGTTTTAAAGAAATTTGTAACGATTCATTGAACTGCGGTCTTTTTTTAACAGTTTATGCAATTCACTGGAAAACGATCAATCTTACGTTATTGAATTGTTATTTAAGGAATTTGTATTTTATATATTTTTGTCAATATCTTCAACTTTGTTTTTTAGTATGAAAAAAGATATATTTGAATTCCTCATAGTAAGCTCTTTCATTTGGTATATGATGGGTTGAAAAAAGTTTATTTTTTTGCTTTAATTCTATAATTTGTCCCTCAAAATAAATATTTGATTTTTCTTCATATTTTTCACATATTTTCATGCTATTTTACTATTATAGTTCAACAGTTTCGTCACTGTCCGATTTTTGAAACATGTCGTTTATTTCTATTATACTCTGTTTTGTACAGTTATCCTAAAATAAACAAGAATAGCAAATTGGGGATGCTGTGAGAATACGTTGAATTTTTCTATAAGACTATGAAAACACAGTTTATAACATGAATTTAAAAAAGGCACTTTTGCTGGAGAAAAATCCCCTTTGTGACATTTTCATATTCTCCATAATTGCGAACTAATTTTGATGGCATATTTATTGTTTAAAATAACATCTAATTCTGGTACATAAGTGCAAAAAATATTGGTTGAAAATAACTGAAAGGAAAGCATCTCAGGTCAGTTCTAAATATTGTTGTACATGATAACGGTCAAACGTTATTTTAATTCACACCTTTAGCTTGTCATCTGAGAACTGTTTCAACCGTAATAGGCTTTCGTATTAATATTTTAACAGTACATAATGTTTGAAAAGTGGCTGGTGATCACATGTATTTTAATACATTTCTCGTCTCCAGGAGAAACTGTGGGCTGTAAGTAATTTTGATTAAAAAAACTTAGCATAAAGAACATATAACAAATTAAAGTAAGTAGTTACTAGTTATATTTCTAGACGCTCTTTTTTAAACTTTTTGATCATATAAAAGGAAAATTCGTCAGCAAGCGTTAAGAGTTGGTAATAAATGGCTGTATTAAGTCTGAACATTGGAATATTGTTATCAAAAAAAAATTATCTATCAGTACTTAAGGGTATAACTTACTTAGAGCACTGGTGCAACCTTATTTCAAATCCTACTTTTCTTTACTTGTCACGGTTATCTTCTCTTTACTACTGTCCAATCTTTCAGTTATTTCTGTATCACTGGTTATTCAATCGACTTATTCTTTATCGCATTTATTCCAGTTTAAAATTTACAACATACATCATACATGATGAAACCTGTGCGTAGGATCTGGATAAAATTACCTAAAACTATACATACGAGGGCTGCCTTTTATATTTCGGGATTAGAGAACAAAAACAAATATTAATCATCGAAAATCGCTTTATTGTTTTTTAAAATATTCCCCATGAAGATCTATGCACTTTTGCATGCGTTTGAACCAATTGTCGGAGCACTTTTTCCACTCTGATTGAGGTATCTCCAAAACATGCATTCTGAACGCAGCAACCGCTTCTTCAGGTGTCGAAAAACGTTGACCTCATAGTTTGTTTTTACGTACGAGAATAAAAAGAAGTCATTTGGTGACAAGTCAGGACTATACGGCAGATGACACATCAAATCGATGTTTCGAGTGGTCAAAAATGCAGTTGTTTGAGCCGATGTGTGAGAGCTCGCATTGTCGTGGTGAAGAGTGATCCGTCTTCAGCGGTTGGTTTTCCTTATTTCTTGGAAGACAACTGGCAAACAAATGGTTGTGTACCACTCAGAATTGACTTTTGTTGGATTCGGGTCATCTTGAAACACCCATACAGTCGACTGCTGTTTACTTTCGGGCTCATACGCGTAAATCCACGATTCATCACTATGTCATAAACGTGTTTTGAAGCACCACGATCGTATTTTTTTAGCTTTTCTTTCCACCAATCGACACGAGCCTTTTTTTGAACGATTGACAAATTGTGTGGGATCCAAGGCGAACAAAATTTTTTTGACATTCAAATGTTTATGCAATATTGAAGGTATGCTGGTCCCACTAATGTGTAAGGTTGATTCAATCTCACGATAGATCACATGAGGATCTTGCAATATCAGTTCGCGCACAGCATCAATGGTTTCCGGAACAACAACTATTTTTGGACGACCTTCACGAAATTCGTCTTGGAGTGAACTACAACCTCGATTGAATTCACCATACCATCGATAAACAGTGGTCTTTGATGGAGTTTCATCGCCAAAAATTAAATTAAGTTCATCCATGCACTCTTGCTGACTTAATTCACGTCGAAAGTTGTAGAAAATAATCGCAAGAAAATATTCACGATTGAATTCCATTTTTTGGCCGGGATGAATCCTTTAAGTTACTGTAAACAACACATAGCGCTCGTATGTCAAAACGTTCTGAGTACGTATAACCTCAAAAATGTCAAACTTTACGATAGAGCTGTCAGTTGTCAGATCGCAACACTAGGGTTGTCCAGTTGTCCAATCCCGAAATATAAAAGGTAGCCCTCGTACAAAGTATCGACATAAAAACTACTATACTGAAACACTATAGACTAAATTATATTCAAGTATTGCTATTTTTTTTTTAATAGTACCACCTTATTCTTGACAAGATGCGTGTTGTATTATCAGAATATTTAATAAACATACAAGAGCAATAACAACACAATAATAAGAAAATTAATAAAGCCAAACTTAGTGTACTCACAATTTGTTTCAAAAGTTTATCCTTACTTGTTATTAAAAATCCCTTCTTTTATTTTTCTTTTTTTGAGATTGCTATTCAAGATTTGATTGCTATTAAAAAGTCTAATAGCTACAATGAAGGTACTTTTATTACTTATTGTTTTCTTGATAATGGGCATTTGTAAGTTTTTATTTCTAGGTAGACTTGTTGGTTTATTAAATTTATCCGTTAGATTATTATAATTGTATATAACTGATTCAAAGTAAAAGAGCTGTTTCATATTTAGTGGATGAGTCACAAGTACAAGTTTGTTATTATTTATTACTTTCAAATTTCTTTTTTGGATGTTTTCTAACAATATTCTAACTTCATGTATGCCTTTCCCCAGGCTATTATTCCATAATTAATTATTCTATGAAATAAGGCGTAATGTATCTAGATTAATAGATAATTTGGCAAATTGAATGTTGATAAAAAATAATCCCTAAATATATACAAGTTTGTACTCTAGTAATATTACTACCTTTTATTTGTGTAAATATATCAGAATAATTCCCAAAGGTCATACTTACCGTTTTCTTCATATTTCAGCACAGTGTGTTTAACTTAAGCCAGTCAGCAATGTGATCGAGATACTCGTTCATTTTCATTTGAATTCCTTTCCAAGATTTCTCCGTTGAGATAACATCAGTATCACCTGCATATGATATTATATTGAAAGGCATATCCACCAAGATGTCTTTAATGTATAAAGTAAAAAATAGTGGCCACAAAATTGTTCTCTGAGGAACCCTAGTTTTGACGGTCAAAAAATTTACTATAATCTTCATCTTTTTTACTTCTGTCTTGCCTATTTTCCAAGTAACTCGTTAAAGGTTTATTAGCTTCTCCTCTAACTTCATATCTTTAGAATTTATCAAGTAAAATTTTATGGTTGACCATATAGAAAGCCCTTGCTAAATTAAGAAACGTAATTGCTATTAGCTGACTCTTATCTAGGTTTTCTATTACCAAATTGGTTATCAAATTTAAAACATCTTTTGTTCCCTTATTTTTTATGAAGCCAAATTGGTTATTTGCAATCATTTTACATTTGTTTATAAATCCAATCAGTCGGTTGTAAATGACTTTTTCAAAAAAAAATCCCAAATTTGATATCATGGGCTATAATAGTTAGTTGGAAGGTATCTCTCATACTTTTGTAAATAGGTACAATATCTGTTTTTTGAGAGCATCTGGCCAGATAGATAAATTAATACTCACGATAATAATATGTACAATTGGTTCAATTAAATACATTTTATTTGTTTTTTTTTTCTGAAAAATGTTTAGTTCTAAATATAAAACATAACATAACACTTAGGTAATTATATCAAATGGCTTTTACAAATACACTGGCTGGTGTTCATGTTTTTAATGTATTTTTGCATAACATCAGGACTTTATCAGTGATACGAATTACTTGAACACCATTACTATTGATTTATTAGTTCGATACCATCAGAGAACACCCTCCACCATATTCTTTTCTAAATGGTGTCAAAAAGCTGATTGCTTCAACCCAGTCATTATTTCTATTTATACATGCAAACTGCGACAACAGACTTCAGTGCCACCTACCGGTTTCTCACAAAACTAGGATTTGTTTCAACAATTTGTGCGAATATGAACTTAATCTGACGAGTCGTTCAGAAGTTATTTGATCATTAATAGAAGTCAGTGTCAATTGGCCCCGGGGTCAAGACGAAATTGTTAGCAAAATATTTTTCAAATCCTGATTTGCTAGTTTATTTTTCCATTTGTTTCTTACAATCGTTTAGTGCTTTTGGAATGTTAACTATTTTTCAACCAAATACCATAAATAGTCAAAAATAACACAACTTTTCATTTTCAGTTTGGCCTATAGGACTAGTACGTTTCAGTAACAGTGATTGCACCACTTTAGAGGGTTACGATGGAACCTGCTATCGCAGGCTTCAATGTACCGACAACGGTGGAACCATTTCTGGAACCTGTGCCAACGGTATAGGAAGATGCTGTTTATGTAAGATCATCCGATTTTAATATCTACATACTGGTGTTAATTTGCTTTTGATTTTAGTTCAGCAAACATGTGGTGGGTCTTCGTCTTTCAACAACACCTACTTTTCCAACACAGATTATCCTAGTACCGTAGCTGATGCTGTTTCGTGCACATTTACAATAATACCTTGCTCTACTAATATTTGTCAGGTAACTAACAACTTGGAAAATTACTGTTATGTTTTTTTGGGCAATAACACCACAATAGAACACAAGAATTACATAAAGAAAGGACAATTTGAAAAATCAAAAATTTATGAACATGCTTGGGACCTAGGCCATAAAATACAATTTGACAATTCAACTATACTTCACAAAGAACAACATAACACAAAACGAAAAATAAAAGAGTTTGCCTTAATTCTTTTGAATGAAGACGATTGTATCGCTTCTACTTCTGTAGAATTTAATCGTATCTGGTTACCGACAATTAAGGAAGAAATTATTAATGGTAACCTCCTTTTGACCAACCCAATATCGGGATAGTTCCTAAGGTTTTTCCTATGTGTTTTCCTATCACTGAAACAATAGAATTCTTTGATCGCATTTTTGTCGACAAACTCGTACCTAGGAACGCCACTTATAAATTCTAAAGACAACTCTTTCAAATTCTTCTAATTTGAAAGCTGGTTAACTATAATTCATGATCTTTAGAATTTTTTGTGCTACCTGTATATCTAAAAACAACACATTTTCTAATGTCAATTTTAAATGTCATAAATCAAATTTTCATTTTGCAATCTACATCAATAAATATAAATCCATTGACAACGAAGTCAGAATAGACTTTGAAACGTTTGGAATCCCTGCACTATACATCGTTTTATTTCTATTGTGGTGTTATTGCCCAAAAAAACATAAAAGTAATCAAGAATATGCCACAAACAACGTTTAGAAGACAACTTGGAAAATATTTAAAAACTTAGCCAATCGAAAATAGTTTAGACTACTTGTGAAATTTCGTATCAAAATTAATCGTAGAACAAAATCAATCTAACTTGTTTATTTCACCAATGTCCCATACTTGAAATCTGTTGACAAGGAGATACAGTAACTCTCAAAAATCAAGATGACCACCAATATGTACATACCATAATGAATTTGATATAATATTACCTTAAAAACTGTTATTTGTAGGATCGGTTCTTTTTACAAGAAAATGGGCTACCTATGGGCTTCCCTTTGTAAACAACAGTCGCCAACATTTAGGTTAAACAGTTCGTAGAAAAGGTGCTGAAGATAAACAACCGACAATCTGGCTTAAGTTTGGTGATGACATCTGGCAACACGGAGAGCAGGAACTACATAGGTGCCTACAACACTTAAAAAAATCCTCCATCCATCAAATGAAGACCAAAATGTAGATGGAAGAAAGTGGAATGCTTACAGTTTCCTAATGTGAAATGTCCCATAAATAACAAATGGGATTAATCCTCAACTACAACTCAAACCATCACATAGCAACAAAAACTGTCATTTTAAACATTACTCAACAGTACTAAAAATATCTACAGCACACCGGAGGCTTATTGATATTGAAGTTCTCTACATTGGGGTGACAAAACGACCTTTGAATACCAGAATTAGGGAACACCTTACCGCAACTGAAAAAGCAGAGATATCAAAATCTAGATTAGCAAATCACGCATGGACCAGACACCACAACATTAACTGGACAGGCCCTGAGAGGAGCACTTGTAAATAAAAAAATAAAGGAACGGCATTATAGGGATACAATTTTAATTTCTGGTACTACCTCTCAATAATGTCATGGACTCGTCCACTATTGTCGTAGTTGGCCTTCCAAACATTTTCAATATACATGTTTATGATTAGAATTTAAAAAATCTGAGAAGAGGGTCCTATAGTTTCGCAGTTAGATTTTGTCCCAATACCTTCTTATCAACGATTTTTTAGGTTATGGTGTTAAAAAACAAAAACGCCTCGATAAAAAGATGTTGAATTTTGTACCAAGTAATCATTATTAGTCATCATATATTCTCAGAACACGTTGGTTTTGGTTTTGTTTTACATTAATTATTTTTTCGGTAAATGATCTGGACCAAAAGCTCTTGTAACTTCTCACCAAAGTATTCAGACATTTTATATTTTTAGATAAGACTAGATTTTCTCAACCTCATTCTGTCACAACCAGACGGCAATGGAAACTGCGTCTACGATTCCATGATCATAACTGGTTCGGGGTCAAACCCACCCATAATATGCGGAGAAAATTCGGGACAGCACATGTATTTGGCAGTGATTGGTACTGATCCAATAGTAATCACTTTGACCACCAGCTCTGCAGTGTCACTCGGAAGAAGCTGGAACATCAAAGTGACTCAAATAGCTTGCGATTGCCCCACTCTAGGTAAGAAAAAAAAATTGATGATGCTGGGCATTTTGCTGTGATATGTTTCCATTCAAAAATTGCTTCATATTTAACAGGAAAGACATTTGGAATAGAAATTATTACTCGTTTTCTTGGTCATGGCTTTGCCAATAGTTTATACTCGGGAATAAAAAATTGCATCGCATTGAATATGAATATTATGGCGAACCTTTTATTTTGATATCTCAACTTAAAAGAAATATCTCAGAATTTTTGGTTGTATTCCCTTTTTTTATTTATGTCGCTTAAAACAAAGAAGAAAAAACAAGGTGTCATGGTATCATAGATATGAGAAGAATCACCACTGGTTTTCAGCAACAGCAATTTAACGGCTCGGTCCTCTATTTAAATAAACTAGCTGTCGCCCAGTGGTCGAAATTCGACCAATTGTGTCAATATCTCTGGCAGGTTAAGTAACATGAAAATTTTATCGTGACATTCTATCCTAGGACTTTAGGGAGAACAGCAATTACACAGAACGGATCCAGATTCGGAACCTCTGTGTGATAGTTTCCTCGAAAATTCTAGATGTCGGTCTTACTTCTCGCTTCTACAAATAAGTAACGAAATTCAAGTTTTTTTTCACATATAATTCATAGAACTTTATTTGTGTTCAAATTCGTAATTCTTAATTTAATATGACAACAATTCAACTGCTAATGGGCAACCCTACATATTTATTTTTTCTAACCCCCCTGTATAACTATAATTGCACTCAATTCTCTAACATTTATTAAAATCCTCATTATAATAATTCCATTTCATTATATATTTCCACCACCCTGTATATGCAACTGCTTATGGACCACGCATAATATTTTTTAACATTTTTCAACCACTGGGTAAACCATTCTGTATATGCCACTGCCTATGACCCACCATATTTACTCTTTTTGTTTATGAAATTTTTAATTATCTTCTGTAACTATAATTCTACTCCGACCTATATTTCAATCATTATATATATGGAACTCTTCGTGGTCTACTCTATAAATCATTTCCTTTTCTAACATTTTTTATCACCATCCTGTATATCTATAATTTCTCTTACCCTATATTTCATCTTAACTATATATACAACTTCTTATGGGTTACGAAATGTTGCATTTCCATTTCCGCCACCCTGTATATGCATCTATGTATAACATTTTTTGCACCACCCTGTATAACTGTAATTTACTGCACATTCTATTCCAAGAATCCTGTAAATTCAACCGCTAATGGGCTACCCTATATAATTATTTTATTAGTTATAATTGCACTCTACTCTGTATTTTAAACACTCTAAATATGTAACTGCTTATGTGCCACCCATTAAAAAAATGATTTCTAACATATCTGGAATCGCCCTGTATAATTATGATATTCAACGATTACTTTACCCACTAAACAATAACAACGTTTGCATGCCACTTCCAGAGGTACATGCTCTAAGTATATAACAGCATTGGTCTGTCTATATATAATTACTCAATGGTTTGAGTCTGGCGGCGGCGGCACATTCATTTGTTTGGCATTGACATTATTGATGTAAATAATGAATTTTTATTATATTTTATTTAATGAATGAACCAATATTATAAATTAAGATTAGTATTCTGCACTGAAGGTCGTCAGTAGCTACTAAACAAAACAAAATGAAGAAAATCGGTTGAGAAACAGAGGAGAAAATGGTACCTAATCGTTTTGTCTTAGCCTATTTATCTATATATAAATAGGCTTAGAGCAAAATACGGCTGGAGTTTTTAGGAAACGTTGAATATCATAATTATACAGGGCGATTCCAGATATGTTAGAAGTAATTTTTTTAATGGGTGGCACATAAGCAGTTGCATATTTAGGGTGTTTAAAATATAGAGTAGAGTGCAATTATAACTAATAAAATAATTATATAGGGAAGCCCATTAGCGGTTGAATTTACAGGGTTCTTGGAATAGAAGGTGCAGTAAAATTACAGTTATACAGGGTGGTGCAAAAAATGTTATACATAGATGCATATACAGGGTGGCGGAAATAGAAATGCAACATTTCGTAACCCATAAGCAGTTGTATATATAGTTAAGATGAAATATAGGGTAAGAGGAATTATAGATATACAGGATGGTGATAAAAAAGAATAGGAAATGATTTATAGAGTAGACCACGAAGAGTTCCATATATATATAATGATTGAAATATAGGTCGGAGTAGAATTATAGTTACAGAAGATAATTAAAAATTTCATAAACAAAAAGAGTAAATATGGTGGGTCATAGGCAGTGGCATATACAGAATGGTTTACCCAGTGGTTGAAAAATGTTAAAAATATTATGCGTGGTCCATAAGCATTTGCATATACAGGGTGGTGGAAATATATAATGAGATGGAATTATTATAATGAGGATTTTAATAAATGTTAGAGAATTGAGTGCAATTATAGCTATACAGGGGTGTTAGAAAAAATAAATATGTAGGGTAGCCCATTAGCAGTTGAATTGTTGTCATATTAAATTAAGAATTACGAGTTTGAACACAAATAAAGTTCTATGAATTATATCTGAAAAAAACTTGAATTTCGTTACTTATTTGTAGAAGCGAGATATAAGACCGACATCTAGGATTTTCGAGGAAACTATCACACAGAGGTTCCGAATCTGGATCCGTTCTGTGTAATTGCTATTCTCCCTAAAGTCCTAGGATAGAATGTCACGATAAAATTTTCATGTTACTTATCCTGCCAGAGATATTGACACAATTGGTCGAATTTCGACCACTGGGCGACAGCTAGTATATAGATATATCCCTAACAATAGACCGTACCGAATCCGTTCTTTCAACAAGATAACTCCATATCCCGTACTGCTATAGCTTATAACATGCCATTCCTATTTTTGGACACACTGTATACTATTGTGTTCTATATCTTTAGCCATTTCTCTTTATAGTACGAGATCCGGCTGCAGAATTAGTGCACCCATCGAGTGTTCGCTAAGAAACAACTTTTTACGCATATTTATGATTAGGAGAATATATATTTACCAGGTTGCCTTTCAAAATGTGGCCACGCACTTGGCCGTACCTCTTCGCAGGCAAAATTTGGTTTTTAGTAAACACTCGATGGGTGCACTAATTCTGCAGGCTGATCTTAGACTGTTATTCCTCACCAAATAATTGCTATTACCGACTTCTCCTTTCAGCTCCCATTGGTTGCTTGCAGTACTACACGGACTTATCTGGTACAGTTTCCAGCTTCAACTACGGCACTGCCTTGAACGGTTTCAACGTCAACAACGGCACCGTAATAAGAGCAGGAACGAGACAAATAGCAAACACGAATTACGGCATCTGCGTGTTCATGCAGCCTGGGTACTGCTCCATACAATGGTCACAGGGCAGCGACGGGGAATCTTTCACAGTGACAGGCGATACGGCCGTAGCTTTCGCTCTAGATGGACTTCCTAGTGGATCTGTATTAGGTTATAACTGCACTACAGATTTTGTAGTGATACCGAATCCGTTCTATACGAACGGTACTGCTGTGGGTACTGACAGGTTTTGTGGCAACGCTTTTCCGTCTGTTATCAGTAAGTAACTGATGAATGAGAGTTTTTGGTTGAGTTGATTTATTTTGGATTATTTTGCAGCGTTCTCCAAGCCTTTTGTTTTGACCACAGTAACTGACAGCAATGATTTGCCGGATGCAGCAAACAGAGGATTTTCGCTGACCTATCAGCAACTGCCCTGTTCAAATTTGGCTTATTTATTGTTTACTTCAGGATAAATTTGAGTAATAATAAAAATTTTATCACATGTCTTAATGGCTGATTTCTAGTTGTTTTCTGAACGATATTTGTGGCATATTTTTCAATGTTTAAGTACTTCTCACAGTTTAAAGAAAATTGCTGTATATTCCAAGCGTTTCGGGGTCTAGGTCAGACCCCGTTGTCAATGGTTAAGAAACTTAAAAAAGAAACAATTCTAAGATGTAAATTAAAATATTTGACAATGTGTATAATTTCTAACGTAACTAAGAGAATTTTATTTGTAATATACAGGATAGGACAGAAATTTCTAAAGATCATATCATCAAAAAGTTCCTTTCAAATTGGAAGAATTTGAAAGGCAGATCATCAGAATTTTATGTGATCCCATTAAAATCATAAGGGAAAACCTAAGAAAAACCTTATGAACTATTCCGATATTGGTTTGTTCACAAGGACATGACCATTAGCAATTTCTTCCTTAATCATCGGCAACCAGGGACGACTGAATTCTACGGAGGTAATAGCGATACATTCGTTTTCATTTAACAAAATTAAAGCAGACTCTTTTAGTTTTCTGTTGGTGTTGTGTTCTTCTTTGTGTAATATAACTGAATTTTGAAACTGTATTTTATGACCAAGGTCCCAAGCATGTTCACAAATTCTTGATTTTTCAAACTGTCGTTTTTATGTAATTTTTGTGTTCGTTTATTCGAACATTCAGAGGTCTAGAGGTTTCTCCAATATAGAATGTATTACATTTACAAGGGAGAATATACGAGAGAGAGAGAGAGAGAGAGAGAGAGAGAGAGAGAGAGCCGTCGAGCTAGATTATGCTTCGAAACGTAAGGTGGTCACTTCGAGCAGTTCTAGTCACTTAGCATATTACTTTATTACTATTTATTTTAATCCCTTTACTTTCTATTTCAAATTGAATTACTGTCTGAATCAGTAATTACTTCTAGTTCATTAGACTTGCCGGATAGCCTGAAGATCTGCGTTGGGTTGTTTGCTGATGATTTCAAATTATTTAAATCTATTAATGGCATAAATGATGCTATTGCACTTCAACACGACTTGAATTTGGCGCTCAACTGATTTAGAGAAAACAAAATGTTTGTTAATACCCAAAAATGTGTGTTGTTTCCTCCAGAAAAGTCAATGTAGCTATTGAAGACTATTACATTGGAAATTGTAAGGTTAAGGGATGTAAAGAGGTTAAAGATCTGGGGGTGGTCGTTCAAGATAACTTCAAATTCAATACCCATTTCAGCTACCTGATAAACAAAGCATACACAATTCTTGAATTTGTCATATGTAATAGCCAAAAGTTGAGTGTAAAAACAACCATAAGACATTATACATCTATGGTGAGGCCTCAACTTGAGTATGCCTCTGACATTTGGTTACCAAATTGTTGCGCACCCACAAACTCTTTATGATATTGAATCTGTGATTGAAAAAGTTGAAAATATAAATAAATGGTAGGTGTAATTCCAAATTTAAATCGAAGATAAATGGAATTTTGGTTTATTTTGATGAGAAACAGAAGTTTGGAACACTATTTTTGAAACACCCTGTATGGTCTGATCACATTGGATAATACAAAGCAGTGTGAAGCCTAAAATGTGGTTTTATTAGTAAAATTCACAGCCTAAACACTCATTCTTATTTGAAAACACTTTTTTTATTAGTTTGATGGATTTTTTCAATTTTTAAATCGCGCTCAAAATATAAACAACAAATGAGTCATCGATCTCTTATGCAATGGAGGAGATGGTGGTCAGCCATAATACGAAGAGCACGTCTTAATTTCTTCTCAAGGACTGCGAAGTGCAGTCGAGTTCAACAAAAGATCCGGGTCCGGGTGAAAGTGAACAAAACGATAATATTACGATACAAGAAACGGCGGCTCAGGCAAGAATATAATAGAATCACTGATGCAGGAAATGTTCACTCGATGGTTTCCACATTAGTTTATACGAACTTACTGAAACAATAACTTACAGTTTTGTAAATTGATGAAAAGTTCTGAAAAGTCTGAAATAGTTACATTTCTAAAACGCTTTTATTAGCTTGACCTGTATGTATGATTTTTTTTACGTTCTTGTCAACCTGTTTTCGGAAAATGCTCAGCATATGCCGCCCCTAACTCTCCTTGTCGTGCTCTTTTCATCCAGTATAGCCATAAAACCGATTGAATATCATCATAGCATCTAGCATACGATCTTCCTTTAGATCTTTCTGTAAACCAAGTTATCTGTTGTATGATTTTTCTTTTCCCATCTTTCACTGGCTCTTGTTACGTGTCTGCCGAAATCATATTTCAACTGGGCCACTTTGGGCATTATAATGACGATTATTATTTGCCTGATTTTTTCTTTCTCTCAAGGAAATGGCAGTTATCACTATCTTCAGTCTCTTCATTGCTCTTTTTGTTGTTTTTAACTTGATTGTTGGTTAAGCATCACTAGTCTGAATGCTGTTCATCTTAGGCTAATTTGATATATACAGGGTAGTACAAAAAATTCAAAAGATCATGTGAAATAACAAATTTGAATTTGAAACAGTTATATCGGCAGAGTTTCTGAAGATTCGTATGTATACAGTGATGGGCAAATGTGTGGAACCAAGTAAATATCTCTGGAATTATTCGAGATATCAAAATGAAATTTGGAAGGTGGATACTGCAGTAGATTGCCTATTTGTTTCCAATTTTTTTTTACAATTTTGAACTTCCTGTTTTACCGGAAGTAATGTCAATTTTAAAATTTGCAATGAAACACTCTGTATAGTATTTTAGTTTCTGATGAAACATTTTATTACGAATATAAAAATATCGGGTTTGATATTGTTTACTTCAATACCTATCGAGATATGAACAGAAAAGTAAGTAAGGAAAGGAAAAATTCGATGATAGCTAAACTCTATTGGCCAATCGGTGGGTTTATACCGTCACAGCCAACAGCACTGCTTGTTCCATAGTCGAATACACGTGCGTTTGTTTAAATCAGGTGCAAGTTAAATCTGAATCAAGTTTAGTAGTCCATGAAATTCATTGCAGAAGTGACAGTAGTTGTCAAAATAAGTTATTAGTTTTTTTTATTTGAACGTAAAAAGATTGTATTGTTTTAGTCTGATCGTAAAATGGCCGAATTAAGTGAAAGAGAAAGAATAGAAATATTAATGATGATTGGGTATGGGGAGAAGAAAAGGACGCATCAAGAAGTTTGTGACCTTTTTAGTATTGTTCATCCTAATACACAAATATCCCGTTCAGTAGAACGAAAACTTTGCGAAGGTACGACACAAGTGGAACAGTTAGCAATTTACCAAAAAGTGGACGGTTAAAAAGTGCAAGTAAGTAATGAAGGTGTAGCTAAAAATGTTGCTATATCTTTGGAAGAAAATTCTCATTTATCCACTACCGACCTCGCCAATATGCATGGAATTAGCCGTCGTTCAGTAGGAAGGATATTAAGGCGAGAAAAATATCATCCATACAAAATTCGCCTCGTTCAAGAACTCTCCGAAGACGATTTCGACAGACGTTTGCAATTTTGTGAAACGATGATGGATATTTGTAACCGTGATAATTATTTTATAAGAAATGTGTTGTTTTTAGACGAGGCTACATTTTGTTTAAATGGCACGGTTAATCGACATAACTGCCGCTACTGGTCGTAAAGTAATCCTAATTGGGTACAAGAGGCTTATACACAACAACCCCAAAAATTGAATGTTTGGGCCGGCATTTATAACAACAGAATCGTGGGACCCTTCTTAAACTTTAAACGGAGATAGGTATTTACAACTCTTGGAGACACAAGTTATTCCGCCATTGGAGGTAAATGGATAATTACCAAATAATATCTGGTTTCAGCAGGATGGAGTACCACCCCATTACGCTCGCATTATTCGAGATCATTTCATCACAGATGGATTGGAAGAAGGGGTACTTATGAATGGCCTGCACGAAGTTCCGACCTTAATCCACTAGACTATTTTCTGTGGGGTTACTTAAATTCTAAGGTTTATGTTGATAAACCAAATAATTTGCAAGAATTAGCTGCAAGAATAACTGAAGACATCCAGAGAATTACACCAGAAGTAATAGCTAATGTTACTAGAGAATTTAAAAACCGACTTGCTTATTGTCAATAAATAAACGGTGCTCAGTTTGAACATCTCATACATTAAGTTTAGTTAAGTTTAAGTTTCAATGTTTGGAAAATCACTTAGATTTAGTTAATAATTATGATTATGTATTTCTTTAATGGATATTAGATTTTTCCTTTCCTTAATTACTTTTCTGTTAATATCTCGGTAGGTATTGAAGTAAACAATATTAAACCCGCTATTTTTGTATTCGCAATAAAATGTTTCATCAGAAACTAAAATATTATAAAGGGTCTTTCATTGCAAATTTTAAAATCGTCATTACTTCCGGTAAAACAGGAAGTTCAAAATTGTAAAAAAAATTGGAAACAAATAGGCAATCTACTGCAGTATCAACCTTCCAAATTTCATTTTGATATCTCTAATAATTCCATAGATATTTACTTGGTTCCACACATTTGCCCATCACTGTATATACATATATATTAGGGTGGCCCAAAAAAACAAAATATTTTTTTTTCGAGTCTCGCCTGAAAATATGTTAGTTTACTAGGTTTTAAGAACTTTTACCAAAGGACAGGTCAAAAAAAAAAAATTTAAAAGGTCGCTTCGAATTTTTGAAAAATTCCAAAATCGCCGAAAACTAGATTTTTTTTTTCATTTTTTTTTCTCGTCATGTCATCTTTTTTAGTGTAAAATAATATAAGGATTCTGAAAATTTTAAGTCAAAATTTTATTATCTAAAGGTTTTGAGCTACCTCTAAACATGAATATTATCGTGCCGACCTAAAGGTAACGCGACTTTTTTTCTTGAATTTCACATATCAAGGAATTAATTTAGAACGCGAGAAACAGAAAAGAATTTGATTAACAAAAATGAATAATTTTTATCAACAGAACATATCTTCTTGACGTCAAAAAGATAATCATTCCTCGTGAAAGTATTCTAAAATTCCCAAAATTTACGGACTACCCAAGATTCATAAGCCGGACATTCCTTTGTCAATTCGGTACAATTCCTAACCCAAGAATTAGCCCGGTACTTAGCCAAAACCCTTCAACGTCTAGCTGAACAAGCATCCTCGTACGTAAAGAACTCTTCTTCCTTCCTAGATATGTTAGGCGCTTATAGAATTTCAGAAAATGATATCCTAGTTAGCTTCGATGTTGTATCTCTTTTCACCAATGTCCAAATTTAGGATATTTGTGGGATATTTTTTCAATGTTGAAGCAGAAGATGGGGTTGAGAATGCTGTAGCCCAAAAGACCTTAACCTTTAACCTAAAAGACCACGTAAGTTGATCTTTGTGTTTTTATGCCACAACTATCATTCAAAAAACAACCAGTTGATGTTTGTGTAGACTGGTTGTCTTTCGGCACTTAGTCTTCCGTTTTTTTTTTACTTGGCTCTTCCGCATTTACGACCATTGAGTTGCTTCAACCTTCGTCAGCTCCAATAACCTTTATCCTCTCTTTCAGGGAGTAAGAAAGGAAAATCTATAGGCTTGGACATCGGTATAGGAAAATGAGTTTCGCTGCACGATCTTTGGAAATAAAGTAAGTCAAGTAGATCTGTCAACTATCTTGATCATCATTGAGTATCAACACTCTGCAGTGTAGTAAAATATATCGATGCCTTAAATTTTGCAGAGGACTATACCTTCTTTGAATGACGTGATTCTTATCGGGAAAAAATCTACACGATGACAGACTATTAATCCTGTTTATAACTAGGACAACTTCAGGTTCGTTAAAGAAGTCTTGCTAAAACTTATTCAATATATTTTTTCTTGTATAATCAATATTTTAATAAAGCTGCTGGGTGTTAATTGAAACGGCTGATATAACATTCAATAAAATAACATTGCGCTGTATGAATAAGTAACAAATTATTACTTCATTGATGGCGTTCGGGAATCCCTAATAGTATTACCGTGTTGAGTGTTACATAACAATCAATGAAGAAATATTCGGTCTGTTTTAAACGCACAAAGAAATGAAATAGAAAGCTATAAGTGCGATATATCGCTTACAGTTGTTTAATTCGGAAATTCCCAATACTCGGTATATATACATTCAACGGTGTATTATTTTTTTATATTTAGTTATTAAAAAGCAAGGAAATCTATCCAGGAAACGTTTAAATATTACGGTATACTTTCTAATGTTTTTTCAGAGCATAAATGTTCCTGATTTATTATTTTATACAAAAAAAGTAAGTAGATGATATGACTTTTTGAATAAAGGATGTTCTAATTTCTCTATAAACAAACGTTTTATTTTTTGAGAGAGTCTTCTTTATCGCAATACATTTAGTCTTGTGTTTTTCCGATTTTTTTATTTCTTTCAAATAATAGTGGCTCGAGGATCTCAAAATAGGAGTCTATTTCAATAATGACCTTATCAATCGACCCAAATCCCTTCAGACTCAGGTTTGGAAGTAAGAAATAATCACAGAGAACTAAATCTAGAGCGTACGCTGGTAGCTGTTCCTTGCCGAATTTATAGATTCTTGCCATGGTGACTACAGTTTTGTGCAGCCAAGCATTCCCTTGAGATGGAATAAGAAATTTTTCTTCTCCAATTCTGGTCTCTGAATAATATTTGCCAGTGATAGTTTTACCCTTTTCATGACAATCGATATGAAATCACACCAGGTTCATCCCAAAAAACAGCGGCCACAACCTCCTTGGAGTCATTTGCGCTATGGTACTCTACAACCAAACTGAGTAAACCAGTTTTTAATCACTCAAATTAATAATGTCCCTATAGTATTTATCAAGCCTTTTTTGGTTTCGGTTATGTTTTGTCCCCATTAATACTCATTGTTAGTGTGAACGTCGTCGTCGTGGTGCTGTCGCATACTTTACATTAATTTCGTTATCATATTGAAATGGCCCGTACCAAGGAAACCGCTCGAAAATCGACTTGTAGTAAAGCACCTAGAAAACAATTAGCAATAAAGGCAGCACGTAAAAGTGCGCCCGCTACAGGCGGTTTTAAAAAACCACATCGTTATAGACCAGGCACAGTAGCTCTATGTGAAATTCGTCGCTACCAAAAACGCACCGAATTGTTGATCAGAAAACTGCCATTCCAACGTCTTGTTAGGGAAATCGCACAGGATTTCAAGATCGACTTAAGATTTCAGAGCACAGCAGTAATGGCTTTGCAAGAAGCTAGGGAAGCTTATCTGGTTGGTCTTTTCGAAGATACCAATTGTTGTGCTATCCACGCGAAACGTGTAACCATCATGCCGAAGGACATACAGTTGGCAAGACGTATACGTGGTGAACGCGCTTAAAAATATATAATTATAACTCACGCTTAATCAGTACATCAGATGTGCCATTTTCACAGGTTCTGCTTTCAATTGTTTGATTTTTATTGTCTACATTTAACATCGCGATTAGACAAGAAAACTCCATCTGTTCAAAATTATTTAATTGAACCTTGTTAATATATTTTCTTCTTAAATTCTTGCTATCTCATATAAGACCGGCTAAATCTTAGACTAGTCAAATTTCTAACAATTTTGAGTCATCAACATTGTCATCTGTTCAATCTTCTTTTATCCGGATCTTTATTTATATTTTAACATGGTTTTAGACCAAATAAGTCAGCTGATTCAGCTATAATCTCACTCCTTAACTACACATATGAAACACTTGATAAAAATTTTGAGACAGCTGGTTTATTTTTTGACCTATCGGCTGCATTTGACAGCCTCAATATAAATTTTTTATGTGACAAATTGTACGCTTTAGGATTTCGCGATACTGTACTAAATTGGTTTAAGTCTTATATGAGCAAGAGAAAAATATGTGTTAAATTAAAAGGTGTTATCTCAGAAAAGTATAGTCTGGATGTAGAGGTGCCACAATAATCTGTACTGGGGCCCATACTATTTTTAATCTATGTAAATGAACTGCCAAAATGTATTGTTGCTGAAAAAATTGTAATGTTTGCAGATGATATGTCGGTGATTGTCTCAGCACCTACCAGTGAGGGCTTACAACATAAAGTGAAAAATGTATTTCAGAAATTTCAAAACTGATGTAAAACCAATTCTTTAATCATGAATATTGATAAAACTGTCATTATTAAGTTCTCAATGAAAAATCATATAAATCGTGAATTTGTTTTAGAGCAACAACTCTCTATAATATCTCAAGACTACACTAAGTTTCTGGGTATTTATGTTAATAAAACTTTAAACTGCACTGAATAAATTGACCATATTTGCGCAAAGGTCAACAAAAGTTATTTTGCTCTTGCTCGGATAAAATAAATTTAGTGAACCAAAAAACTCTCATTGATCTCTATTACTCTCTTGTATACTGCCATCTAAGTTTTAATATCACTTTATGGGGTAGGGACACCCCATTAAGTAGAGTATTCGTATCCCAAAAAAATGCCTCAGACTTATTTTCAGTCTAACTTCAAGGGAATCATGTAAACCACTTTTTATATTACACTCTATTATGACGCTGCCGAGTATCTATATTTCTAGGTCTATTTTATATATAAAGGAAAATCAAGATAAATTTGAAACAAATATGTCCACCCACACATATAGCACAAGAACAGGTACCCTGTTAAAAACTGAAAACTGTAGCACACAGGACTCGTAAATATGAGAACTCGCCGTCATATATGGGTGTAAAAATAGGCTCACTGAACATTTTAAAGCAGAACCATATCGAGTGTTCAAAGCAAAACGAAAAAAACTGTTGCTGCAAAATGCATACTATAATATAGGAGAGTTCCTTAGAGATACAAATCTTATTTAGTACAATATGTGATAATCCACTGGCGTTCAATAGTCTGTGTTGTCTTATGTTTTAATATGTATGTTTTATCATGTTTTTATGTGAGTTTGTGAACTAAGCTACTTTTATTCCTTGACATGTACATCCATTTTTAAATGGCAACGTATAAATAAAGAATTTATTTATTTATTTATCCTCCATTTTTAAACGTAGACACTCATATTTCCTATCTGCCTGTATGTCTCTTTTTCTTTCTTTTTCTATTTCCATCAATTGCTCTGATCACATTCATTCTTCTTAGGACAGCTTCATTGTATTTATGTCCAAGATATGCTGAGAATTCCACCCATTACCCACATTTCAAAGGGTTTCAATCTACTCCTAGATCTTTCTTCACATAAAAGGATTGTTTATTGTAAGGTTTCAGAAATTTGTAACATTTCTGATATAATCATATGTAGAATTTGTTGGAAAGTCTTTCACTTTTATAAATGTATCCCTTTCTTTTTCTACGTAGTATTACCTTTCTATTGCTGTACCCAGCATCCTAGTTGTGAATTTGGAAATATATTCGTGTGAAAATAAGTATCGCTTTTTTGGTTGTGTTCATTTTAAAACCAAGTGCCTTTGTCTTCCTTCTGACTGTATTCACAAAGCTTACTTAGCGCTCTATGGTATATCTTACTACTCCTTTGAAAGGAGTTTTGATTGCTTACTTGACTTACTCTTTTTCATCAGATGCTTTCTCTATCAGAGACTCTTTCACAGCGTATGAAAAATACGTAAAAAATATATTGTTATGTTTTTATTTTCACACTCGGGTTCAGTTCAGTTCTTGGATTTATTTAGAAACACAGTCCAACTCACTCTAATTTATTTCCACTACTTTAATACAATTTATATTCACAAGAACTATTTAGATTTTATCTTAACTATACAATACGACCGTCGAAAACTGAATGTCTCCTATCGCCAGCTGTCCATATTTATACATTTCTCTCCGAATTGTCTGGTAAGTCCACGAACCATCGGGAAACTCTTTCATGTTCTGGAAGCTTTAAGGGAATTCCCAGTAACGGCAGCGGTCGGCCTGTTGAGGGACGAAACATTTCGGATTCCCAGAACTATCGGAATAATGGCCCTTCCACGAATTGGTTGATGGCCGATTACACCAGCTGTCGGATGAATTCTCGTAACAATATCGTGGATTTGATGTCTGCATATGTAAAGTAATTTATAAGTCCAAACAGTGCTTACAACCAAAACATAAATGGGAAGAAAATGTACTTTGGTGTACTAATCTTAAAACTATCTTCAGAATGTCGCTCATCACGGAATTGTGTTTATTGTTTTTATTTCTTTTAGATCCCATTATCTGTGCCTATAAAGCCCTGTTGATGAGTTTGATTTAAGTTCCAGTTATTTTTTATTTTTTATTCTCGTTAAATTATGTTTTCTTGTTGTTCTGCAAATTCTTTTCAGCAATTATCTTTTTCTCATTTCGTTATCTCAGAATCTTGCATTTTTTTGTAGATTTTTTAATACTTTGGGTTGTTCTTGTATTCGTATTCTCTGTTTTCCTCAATTTTTAGCAGAATTCATCTGTCGCCAACATCAGCTTCGCACTTCTTTCTTCGATCTCTATAACAAAAGCAAAAAGTTAACAAAACAATAATTCCAAGAGCACATAATGTAAAAGAATACTGTGAAGACCCTACCTGGAAAGAAAATCAGAGTCAATCAGAGCAAGGAATAACCCCTTCACACTAATTTCAAAATGTGAAGTCATGATTTAAGAGATTGACAGATAGTTCAACTTTCCTTCGTCACTTATTGTTTTCAAAAATGATGTTTTATGAATTATAAAGTGCCACTCTCACTTCTAAGAACATAGAATAGTTATTTTTGATGTTGTTTGCTATTTAAGAGTTATATAATATCATTGATATCTGAAAATAGTTCATAATGAATAAACGTCTTGAGTAAGGTTGTGGTTATAGTAACTATTCTTCAATGACTCATTCTTCGAACAGGGATTCCCTGGTTGTCCATTACAAGTCGATTCGCATTCGTTCATTCAAGTTGTCTACAATAACGATATTGCATAATTAAAAATCCCAACATGCAGTTGCTCCTTTAAGTAAGCAGTTATTGTTTTGAGTGTCTTTGACCTACTTGGTATACCACGAAGCGGTCATTCAATTTCTTCACAAGATAAATATTGTCAAATCCTTTTTAATTTGGAATGCTTTTAAAATTTTATATATTTTTTAAATACAAATAAAAAAATTAAGAAAATTGTTCTTGATGTATAAACACAAAGTTTAGTACCCTAACACCAAACCTTCCTTTTTTAACTAACACGAAAACTGTTTTTCTTTCTATATATAGAGATATAAAGCCTGATTTTTTTTTGATGATCAGTATAGGGTTCTCGGAAACTAGCGGAGATAGAGCAATGGTTAAATTGGGAAAGATTTGCAGTTTTACTGGCCCAATTTAATGACACTTTCTGATTTTTGTAAAAAGTCATGGCTTTCTAGATATTTTGAAAAAACAAAATTCTGTCGATTTAGTCAAATCCCTCTAGCTCCTTTGTTTTTGATTTTATAAAAAAGTGTAAATATCAAAATGTTTTCGAGATATGACACAAACTTTTTTTTTGAATGGAAACCATAGTTGGCTATGACCTCAAAACATTTTTGGAGCTTTTCAACGATATAATACTCGACATAGTTATTCATAAAAATAACGGAGTTATGGATGCTTTTCTCTCTTATTTTCACTTTTAACGTAGTTAGCCATGAAATAGATTGATTTATTAATAACTATTCCAAAAAAATTGAACGATTTTTTAATTAGGTATATCAGATATAACGAAAAAACTAAATAAGTAGGTACTTAGTAAAAACTTAAGAAATTAAAGTACATTATAATGGTTACAATTTATGTTCGAAAATTCCACCATTGTTATTTAGTCAAATATTGCATCTTTTTAAGATTGACATTACTGCTTTCCTCATAGACCGCATATCAATTTCTTCAATTGCTTGTAATACCGCCTCCCTTAGGTCACCAACTGTCTTTTGTATACTTTGTTTTTTAGCGCACCTAATAAATAGAAGTCTATAACTGCCAAATCGGGAGACCGGGGTAGCTATTCGCGTGGGCCATTTCTTCCTATCCAAGAGTTTGGATAGGAAGAAGTTTGGATTCACAAGGGATTTTATAAATGCATTTTTTTGTATTTTGAGATGTGTTATTTGGTTTAGTTTTTGATATAATTGATTTTAGTGTATTATATATAAAACCAAACCAAATAACACATCTCAAAATACAAAAAATTGCATTTATAAAATCCCTTGTGAATGTAATAAATTCTATATTGGAGAAACCTCTAGACCTCTAAATGTTCGAATAAACGAACACAAAACTTACATAAAAAACGAAAAAAAATCCAAAATTTGTGAACATGTTTGGGACCTTGGTCATAAAATACACTTTCAAAATTCAGTTATATTACACAAAGAAGAACACAACACCAAAAGAAAACTAAAAGAGTCTGCTTTAATTTTGTTAAATGAAAACGATTGTATCGCTACTACCTCCGTAGAATTCAGTCGTTCCTGGTTGCCGATGATTAAGGAAGAAATTGCTAACGGTCCTTGTCCTTGTGAACAACCCAATATCGGAATAGTTCATAAGGTTTTTCTTAGGTTTTCCCTTATGATTTTAATGGGATCACTGAATCAACAAAGTTCTTTGGTCGCATTTTTGACGAATGCACTATCTTATAACAAAGTCGCACCTAGGAGCGCCACATAAAATTCTGAAGATCTCCTTTTCAAATTCTTCCAACTTGAAAGGAACTTTATGATTATGTGATCTTTAGAATGTTCTGTGCTACCCTGTATATTACAATTAAATTCTCTTAGTTACGTCAAAAATCAAATATAACACATTGTCAAATTTACCTCTTAGAATTGTGCCTTTTTAATGCGTAGTTTCTTAACCATTGACAACGGGGTCTGATCTAGACCCCGAAACGTTTGGAATATACAGCAATTTTCTTTAAACTGTGGTGTTATTTCCCAAGAAGCACTTAGACACTGAAAAATATGCCACAAGTATCATTCAGAAAACAACTAATTCTAAGTAGCATAAAATCATCCTAAGACAAATTGTCTTAAGGCACTATTATGACAAAAATAAGAGATATTTTTATTAAAAATCAAGGATGCACATATTCAAAATCAAAAAGTAATTACTTCGGTAACAGTACATTTTTATTAACTTGTCTAACTGAAGTTTAATTCAAACCGGATAAAATTATATTCCTTAGACCTTGAAAGAAACGGTCCTTTCGTGAAACCCATTGCCCAACTAAAGATCCGCATCTTACAAAAATTCCTGAAAACCGCATTTTGCAAGAACCCCTCTTGATTACGCTCCATATCCTCACGAGATTAATACATATATATATAAACGCCGATGTTAGATCACCAAAGACCAGTAAAGTTCGTCATAATATTCGGATCTTGCACTTCTTTGCATTTAACATAGAAAGTGACAACCCACGAAGACGTTCAGTGAAGTGGTGGGAAACTATATTAAACGTTGTTTCGGTGAAAAGGACTTCAGTGACCAGTGGGTTCAAAGAAAGTCGTTCAAATTGAAATTACAGGTAGGTCAAATAATCAGTATATAGTAAGTGCCATAATATAGTCAGGGTTTCTAAACCTTTGAAAGCGTTTAAATTTTTGGAAACAATATGGAACACCCACCCAAAGACACTAACTAAGTTTATGTATAGTGCGTATTTAAGGTGACAGTATAATTTTTTTTTGCTTTTAATTTTTTAGAAAAAAAAGGTAGTTAGTGTAATAGCTTTTACTGAAATTCATATATTATTCCAATTTGAAGTACCATTCATTTTAAGAACTATTTGGGAGATTTTGTTATAAAATGTTCGCAAACAATATGATTATAATATATAATTAATAGAGAAACGTTTTTAATAGTTTTTGTACGATTTTTCTTGGTTTAGTGACTTATTAATCTGCTGTTTACATGTTTTTAACTCATCCCAGTCAGTCTGGACGACAGATATTAAGAAATTAATATATAGATTTCCATTTAATTTTATCACCAACGTTCATAATTTCAATAAACCAGCCGTAAATTGTCCCAAATAACAACAATTTATTTTTCTTCTTCATTTCGAGTATTATACATACTGCCTGATATGATATCTATCTATTTTTCGATCTAGCTATACTTTCTTTACATTTATAGTTGTATATATTCACTAGTAGGCTGGTTTCTCTCCTACCTTCTCTAATTTCTTCTTGTTTTCCTTGTTTCTCTTTGCATACTTGTGTCCTCTTGTTTTCATTTATCATTTTCTTCCGTTTCTTTCTCTGCTTCCTCATTATCATTATCCAAGATTTCTTGCTGTCAAATGGTTTTTGAAAAAGTACGTAGTCTAAATGAGTTTCCTCTTTTCAATTTACAATGATATATTGTATCGTAAGTACTATGTCAATTGTTTACTTTCCAGTTGCTCTTCATTTATCCAGTTTTCATCAGGATACTTTGTTATTGGGGATATTAGTATATATTTTGACCTCTACGTTCGATAAGTTTATTCCTCTATCTGTACCATATGCATTTTTGTTTAATTTCTTGTAAATTTAATCAACTTTAGTGTCATCCAAATCTCTGATTATCTTTAGTACCTATCTTCCAATATATGTTGTAAATACACAATATTCAATTTCTTTCTTCAGTTAGCCTAAATTTAATTTAAAGTTTCCATAAACTGTAGTTGTAGAGAGTGTTTTACCCAATTGTTTATTTTTTGTTTTTAATGTGTGGTTTATAGCTTTCTTCTTTACTTAGCGTTTTTTTTAAATACCTGACTACCGCTGATGACTCTAAATTTTGTATGTTTGTAGTATTCATTTTTTTCTCTTTTTGGGTTTGTTTTAGGTTAAAAGCTTCAAGTCCACATTGATATATGTCATGCTCTTGATTTTTCTACTACAGTCTTTTATATTTCTTTGTTCCAGATTTTAAAACACTTCTATATTCTGAGATGCTTTCTTCTATTCTATAACTTCCTTTGCTACATTTCTGGTTATTCCACTTTGTTTCACTACCCTGCATCCAATATCTGCTTCTGTGTGTATATTTTAATTTGATGCCTTCTTCTGTTACAAGTAAATTAGTATCTTTATAGTTCAACAGACATGCCTTGTACATCTTTTCCTCATATAAGTAATCCTATGTTATCGCCACAGAAGAATACTACTTTGTGATTTATTAATAAGTAGTCCATTATTGATCTGTAACACCCTGCTGTCTATTTAGATGTATTCCTTCTCCCAAAAGGTTTTTAGTAATTCAAAGATAGAAGAATCTTTTTCAGGTTCTCTATTTTCTCTGTGTTTCATTTTCAAAGCATTTTTTGCTTTGGTTTGTTGCCTATTTTTGCATCTAATAAAATCTTATTAGAATAGTTTATAGAATTATCTAGATTTGTTTATCCTATTTCTTTGCCTGTTTCGTCATCTAGATATTTTATTTACTTTTATTTCTGAAGTGATTTTAAAAACGTTGAACATTTATCGACTTCTGTTGTTCCCTAAGCCAAAACTGTTAGCAAAAGTAAGTCCCAAGAAAACAACATCTGAATAAGTTCTGATGTCGTTTCAGAACTATTTTTCTATTGCTTAAACAATTCTCACTAACAATTAAATAGCAATACAAAAGATGCAAAGTTCGGAGACACATATCGACCCATTTTCACAACAAAAGAATACGTACAATTACAAATTGTTCAACTGTTTCGATCGTCTTTTGTATGATAATTGCGATTGTAAAAGTGAAAGTGAATGAATCAAAGTTTTCACGGAATATTCAGCAGTTGGGTTTATCTTGCTCTTGTGTGGAACATCTACAACACAGACACCACTTTCCTTTATTTATGATTTGGCGTGAAACGACTGACGGTCATGGTCGAAGGTGCATTAACACTCACAAAAAAATATTCCAAGGGAATTTACGGTTTGTTGAATTTAATGCGTGTGATAATTTCAGGAATTTAATTGTATTTTTTTATTGATGTAAGAAAGTGCTTATATGATAATTAAGTACAGCAATTCAACAGTTTTTATTACAATTGTATTGAAATTAACAGTAGAATGTGAAAGAATTGTTGTTAATTGTTTCACATTATTTGAGCAGTATACTACTAAAATATTAAAATACGAAATTTCTTAATTAAATGGGTGAATTATTTAAAAAATGGACAGAACTTTAACATATGTGCCTGAGAATAGTTCACAGTCTTGTTTTCAGCTCTCTCGTATTTAATCAACTTATTATTTTCAACAATATTATAAATTATGTCTCTTTATTTCTAATTAATTCAGCCTTGTGTGATTAACATTCCAGAACAGTGCACAAAGTTTAATGAACAACAATGAGTAGAAATTTGTTCTTCACGTGCATTTTTTAACCAATAATCCAAAAATCACAAGGGGTAACCTGAGAACGAAAAAGGCGAAAAAAATTGAACATATAAACTAGAACTATTAAACAAAATGGTGTAAAGGAGTATACGAAGCAACCAGTTCTAGAGCTTTAAGAGAAGAAAGTCTTATAATAGAAATACAAAACCGATATAAGAGAATCCACAGTGTCGTCAGTAAATGGTGAGAGTGCAGACTATGAACAATACCTAAATATAAGACAATATGAAAGACCTAAGTAAAGTCAAAAGAACAGAATAAAATATTACAATATACGGAGGTACATCAAACTAGGCCTCATAATAGACCCATACTTAAAAAGGCGATAAGAAGAAATGTTAAAACTATAGACCAATCATTATGATAGGTCTTAAAACTAAAAGATCAAGAAATACATGCGCTTTATAGTTAGCACTCATTAGTTTTTATAATTAATAAATGAATTACAAGAGTTAGTAGGTAAACATTTGCTACCTTAACAGTGGTTTAAGTGACTTCATCGAAAATAATTTACAGAAGTATTCGCAATATTAAGACGCAAATGTGGCGGTTCTCTACATTTCAGTTTGTAAGCTGGACAAAAGATAGATGAAGAATAGGTCAAGGATGGCCCCTCGATCTCCAGAACTGAATCTATGTGATTTTTTCGTGCGAGGTTTTGAATATGTTTATTTATTTTACAGAAATATATAACAAAGAATTTTCTTCTACAACAGTTGGTGTGCAAATTACAGTAAATAGGCACCTCTAAATCAACCAAATACACAAATAGGGGCAACAAAATATTTGATGTTTGTATGTAACACAAACATGATTTACATTGGAGGAATATATAACAGAATACTAAATGTTAACAGATAGAATTTGACCGTCACCAAAACTTACGACAACAAAAGTAATACATTGTCAAATAACAGGACATTACTTCCATATTTAAGATTTAAGAATTAGCCTCTAAATTAGGTCACAAATTCGAATTCTAAGTTCGTCGATTTCGCTATGTAGTCAAGAATTCATGCTATAGAACCAGCCAAGGCAGCGAAGCCCTTAGTGTAAGTCAGTTGTCAATATCGAAACATGATGAATCATGTGACAGCATAAAAAGTACGCGTCGGTTCTCGATAAACATATTTTTCTATCAATAATCGAAACGACGCAATGAACTTGCCAAATATGTTAAGAGTAATTCACATTCAATATAAACAGCAAGAGGAACAGAGATTGTGAGAAGGGATTAACAGGTAAAGCAATAAAAACCAAAATGACACCAAACCTGATCAAGGATTATACAATTTACTACACCGAAAAAAGCACATAAAAGATACAGACAGCTTCCAATTTTCTCATTCTAGTTCCAGAGCTGTTTATTTTTAGAGCACAAACCTAGAAATGGATGTAGGCTGGAAACGCAATATGCTAAGGATATACAACAAAATAAAAAGAATTTTGAAAGTCCAATTAAAAGAAAAATGTACATAAATTTATTGTCACTACAAAATGAAATTCAACGAGGAAACTGTTTTACTTTTTTACTATAAAACTGTTATTTTGGAAAGTTCATTCAACTGTATGAAGTTCGTTCCTTCAAATTAAATGTCGTTTATGATATAATACGACTTACGAAGAAGCCACTATTAAATATCGAAAGTGAAATTTGAATTATCGACATCGGTGTTGGCATTTAATTTGGCACCGTAGGAGTTATAAAATCGCCATGTTTAAAGTAGGTTGTGTTTCGCTTTTACTTTCTACTGCACTTTCTTCCAATGTTACGGTAATAATTTCTTTATGGACATGTGATGTCATAGTGGTTATTGTTATGGTTCGTTTAACTTTGTTTATAATTTGAAATCTTTCCCTTTCTATCTGCGCGTAGGGTTGCAGTAATGAGAGAAACTATTTATTTATGGACTTGAAGACTATAAATTACTGAAATTTTGTTAGAAATTAGGCAATCAAAACGTTTTTTAGTGCAAACAAAACAAATCAAGTGAATGAACATTTAATGAACTCTTTGTGACTGTTGACCTGTCATTATGTAGAAATATTGAATGACATAAAATTTATCAATTCCTAGAAGTATATTATTTAAAACAATAAAAACTGAAAAAAGTTTTTCCTTGCATTATTAGGAGAGATCGTAATACCGTCAATAAGAAAAGAAGTATAGAATCAGTAACTCTTTAAAATGTAACCGATAATAAGTGTACATTAATGATCCTTATGTCGTTAAGATTTTTTGGACTCAAGATCGATGTTGTTGGTTATTCGGTATATACTTAGCATCTCTGGTCTGAAATAACAAAACTGAAAGATATTTCATTTCAAGTCTAAATCAGTCCCCGTAATGATATGATATTGCGAATTAATGTCACTTTGTGTTAAGAAAATGGGTCTGATTTAGACCTTGACGTTTGGACCTTTGAAGATCAGATGTTGTTGGTTATTTCAAAAAAAATAAGACAATCACTAAAGGTAATTTTAGAGCTTACAGAATACATATGAATTTGTATATTTTGTATTTTAATTACAATGGAACACATAATAGAAGTTCTCGAATTCAAATATCTTGGTTGATGGACCATAAGGATAAGAAGGAATCTGGAAACAGAATTACGATTCCGCATTGAAATATTTGCCCCGCTCAAAGCATTTACTAGAAGCTCTTGAATATTGGCAATGCATAGAATGCTCAAAATTTTATGGACATACATTTAATGAAACTAACCTCTGTCTGTGGACAGGCAAATTCTTGAAATTATCTACAGACAAAAGCTGGGCTCATATACATAAGCTGAAGATACGAGTTTTTGAGATAATGTTAATGGCATGTAAGACTGGCCGTCTAAGTTAACAGTCATTGCTTAGAATGACCCAAAATAGAAACAAATTTGCTAAATTTGTATTTCAATAGAATTTCATTGAATGATATCTTAATAATTTCTATCATTCATGATTATTACACATCTATTTTGTCTTTTCCAGTTCCAGCTTGATATGAGAGATATGAGACAGATAATTGCCTTAACGGCAATACTTCTGTACAGCGCGGTGCACTGTCAGGAGAAATCATGGAACTGGGAAAACGACAAGCCACAGGAAGTTTCTCTGGAAGCAGAACAGAACCCAGAATACGTAGAAGACTTCCAAGCAGCTGCCAGTGAATACACCGAAAGCAACGTCCAACTCAATTCCACAACTGCTGACAAAGTCATTGACGAAATATTGTCGTCCACACGACAAGGAAAAGCCCTGAACGGTTTCGATGAACTCTACAGCGATCCCAGCATTCAGGATGTTCTTCAAAAAGGTGACGAAGGCGAAGCCAGAAATCTAATCAAAGACAGACTATGCTATCTGGGTCTGATGCAGGTAAATACAACTCGCTGAAAGAAATTCAACAGTTATATCAACTATTTTTTTACAGTGTGAAGATAATATTGAAGGTAAAAGGCCGTACATAGCACCAGAAGAACTTGTTTATGCTCAGCCGGTGGCTATCAACCCAGTTGGTAAGCCAATACCAACCATTCCTGTCAAAGGAGTACGGGGAGGAGGAGGATACGGTCCTCCAAAACCAGTTCCGTACCCACCATCGTATTCTTCCGGACCACCAGGCAAATTTGGGCCACCACCTTCAAATAAATTCGGCCCCCCACCTTCAAATAAATTCGGTCCTCCGAGCAGTTTTAGTCCACCAAGCAATTTCGGACCTATAAATTCTGGTTTTAGTCAAAACAAACCACCTAGGCGTCATTACGGACCTCCACTTAGCAACAAACCAAGTTTCGTCAAACCAGCTCTAACAGGGGAATACTATGACAGCCCAGAATTTCTATCCAAGCCACCCTATCCTAACGGCGGTGACTTTATCGACTCCCTTCCTCCTTATAAATTTGAGCAAGGTGCTCACCAATCAGCTCACCACAAGGATAAGCGAGTAGAAATTACAGTAAACGCTCAAGGTGGTGCTGCTACAGCTAGTGGAGGTTCCACGGCTGGTGCTCCCGCTGTTGAACACGTACATCATCACTACCATCATAATCTTGAAGGAGCAAATAAACCAACTGTCATAGTGAACCCAGTCCCCATAGCAGCAGCAGCAGTTTCAACTGATCTGTCGTCAGCTTCAAACGGTTTTAATACAGGATTTAACCCTTCAGCAGGTTTAGGCGGTTTCTCCAGCTCCTCAGGCGTCTTGGGATCAACCATAGGAGGTGGTGGCTTAAGTGGAGGTTATTATGGAGGAAAACCAACAGTCAATTATGGTAGCAGTGCTTTCGGTGCCATCAAGCCAGTCTCTGAGAGCTACGACAGTTTCGGTGCGTCTGTTGGATCATATGGCTCATCTGGTCTATACAAGAAAGAGCTAAATCTCAATTCCATTAACAACAATTATCTACAGTCAGGCTACGCTGACAAATACCAAGGATTAGAATCAGCACGAGCCGAAAACTACGACTGCATTTGTGTTCCTTATGATCAATGCCCTTCACATGATGTCATAGGGCGTAAAGATGATTTGTATCTCCCACTGGACCCCAGAAGTCTCAAGAGTGATATCGAAGCTGCCCCAGCACTTTCAGAAGAAGATAGGGTGATTACTGACGGAAATGGAACAATGACTGTCGTAAGAGTCGTGAAAGATGTTGGACTGAATGCTACACAGTTAGAAGCCACTGAGAAGAAAGTCAGCAAACGCGAAGCTCCGGCTGATCAAAAAGCTGATTCCAGTGAAAAGACAGAAGGCGTAAGTATTTTTGAATAATTGTCAGGTGAATTGAAATTTTTGATACCACAGAAAAAAAGAAACAACACAGTAATTTGTACATAAAGCGTTTTGCTTATAAATAGCTTCCACTTCACTTAGTAAGTCCTAAAGACTATCGCGTTCTTGTATGAGTGTTGTGGAGATACCTTTTGAGTCCCAAGTTCCATATATACTTCCCCAACACTAACCCTACTAAATTATTAACCTACCAATTGAAACCAAAATAGTGACCACCGCCTCTGTAAAAAAAATGACTAAATTATGTGTAAAAAGTATCTAACAAAAAATTCACCAAACGGTGATGGACTAAATTTGGCAAAACGTTCGATATCAAAATTTCAAGCCGTGAAAATTGTTGCAGCGCCAATACGGTGTCAACGGCCTTGACATGAAGAAAATCAAACCAACTTTCGGCGTTTCTTTCGGCCTACCCAATCAAGGAGGCGGTGGATATCCTATAAGTCCTTACGGCCCCAATCCCCTTGTAAATCCCTATGGCGGTACGATTGGCGGGGGAGGTATCAACCTCGGTTTGGTATCTGTCAATCCTTTGATTTCCGTGCAAGTCACCAAAGATGATTACGGCCATAAAGAAATCAAACCGTTTGTAAATCTTCATGTCACCCCAAACAACTACTTGGTACACAAATTTGAGGATCTGCTGTCGTACAAGAAACACGTTGTTTTTAATAAACACAAGCATTATCATCTTCATAAAAACCCTCATTATGTACCACATTACGAGCATCATCCCCATCATGAACATTATGAGCCCCCACATTATTATAGTGGGCCCCCATCTCATTCTGGACCGTATATTGAGCATCCTCCAGTTCATGCCCCTAGTTATCACCCCCCAGATTTTCATCCTCCAAGCTACCACCCTCCAGATTTTCATCCTCCAGAGCATTTAACTGGTGAAAGTGGTGGTCCATATCCAGAACATTATCCTGGACCAGGATCTTATTATGATGATCCTCTGAATTATGGGGGAGGGGAATACGATCCTTATTATGGCAGAGCCTATGCCAATAAAACAAACTATGTGACTGGAAACAGCCTTTTAGAACAATTCCAGGATCAGTATCAGAATGGTGACAATACATACGCAAATAATTACAATCAAGACAATAATTTCAATCACAATAACCATTACGATACCTACAATCAAGAATCTCCTTACTCACGAAGAGGTAAAAGTTATAATGTACAAAATTCCCCTGCCAATCCTATCAAATTCCCTTCTAGTAGAAAAAGACGTGATGTCACTTCACAAGATGAAAATCCCAAACATAATATAACTAAGGTAGCGTATCTGTCAACTTTCATTTGATTTAATTCTTTAGCTATAATTATAAATGTTTTTGGTTTTTCCAATAGCGTCAATTCTATGGTGGAAATGGTGGTAGACCACAAACATTGTGGACCCAGACATGTTTGCTGCAGGAGACCATACAGACCTAACGTACCTGCCCCTCAAGTCAACCGCCAGTGTGGAACAAGGCACTCTCAAGGAATAAATGGTCCGTATCAAGAACCCAGTCTATGTGGATGGTGACAGTGAGTTTGGGGAGTATCCGTGGCAAGTGGCCATTTTGAAAAAGGATCCCAAAGAAAGCGTCTATGTTTGCGGGGGAACTTTGATTGATCCGCTGCACATAATAACTGCTGCTCATTGTGTTAAAACGTAAGTACATGTTTGTTTGTTTCTTTTTCAGTTAAATTTTGAGCGGTTGGTCAATGGTTAAATGTCTGGGACTTCCTCTGGATCTCAAACTCCCAAGGTAAAAGCAAAAACTTTTAATACACCATCTCCGTGTCAGAAGATAGATTGATCAATCCCTTTCTATTGAAGATCAACTACGTCTTCATATGTATGTCGAAAAACGTTGACCTCTCAGTTTGTTTTTTACGTACGGGAATAAAACGAAGTCATTTGGTGACAAGTTAGGACTATACGGCGGATGACTCATCAAATCGATGTTTTGAGTGGTCAAAAATGCAGTTGTTTGAGCCGATGTGTGAGAGCTCGCATTGTCGTGGTGAAGAATGATCCGTCTTCGGGGGTTGGTTTTCCTCATTTCTTGGAAGACCACTGGCAAACTAATGGTTGTGTACCACTCAGAATTGACTGTTCTGCGTTGTTCTAGTGGTATGGTTGCGACATGTCCAGTTTTTCCGAAAAAACAGGCGATCATTTCCTTGGAAGTGCTTCGTGCGCGAACAACTTTTGTTGAATTCGGCTCATCTTGAAACACCCATACAGTCGACTGCTGTTTACTTTCGGGCTCATATGCGTAAATCCACGATCACTATGTCATAAACGTGTTTTGAAGCACCGCGTTCGTATTTTTGAGCTTTTCTTTCGACCAATCGACACGAGCCTTTTTTTTGAACGATTGACAAATTGTGTGGGATCCAACGCGAACAATTTTTTTTGACATTCAAATGTTTATGCAATATTGAATGTATGCTGGTCCCACTAATGTGTAAGGTTGACTCAATCTCACGATATGTCACATGACGATCTTGCAATATCAGTTCGCGCCCAGCATCAATGGTTTCCGGAACAACAACTGTTTTTGAAAGACCTTCACGAAATTCGTCTTGGAGTGAACTACGACCTCGATTGAATTCACCATATCATCGATAAACAGTGGTCCTTGATGGAGTTTCATCGCCAAAAATTAAATTAAGTTCATCCATGCACTCTTGCTGACTTTAAGTTACTGTAAACAACACATAGCGCTCGTATGTCAAAACGTTCTGAGTACGTATAACCTCAAAAATGTCAAACTTTACGATAGAGCTGTCAGTTGTCAGATTGCAACACTAGGATTGTCCAATCCCGAAATATAAAAGGCAGTCCTCGTAGCCTATTGAACTGGCTCTTTATGAGTATACCTTCCTTATTGTTCTTTGCTTCAGGTTTCAGTCATAATTTTAACTTATATACGGTCTTCCTCCAGTCTGTATAAATACTATTTTCAGTTAATTTTTTGGTACTTTTATAATTCCTGCAACTGTAGAATAACCTATTGTTATTCTTAAAAATGTCATTTGTTGTATTAATATACTTATCGAAGTATAGCCAGTATCGACTGGCTGTTTCTTTGCTGTAAATTCTCGGTACAGCAATTAATTTAAAAAAATGTGAACTGAATATTTTGCCCTGAATTTTTTTAAATTGCATCAACTGTAGCCCCTTTTCTTGGGGAGGGGGCTCATAGTTGAATCCTATCCACGTATCTGATTGCCGGTACATGTTTTCGATTTCTGGACTTCCACCGGCAGTGCAGCATCATTGTTGTCAAAGAATCTAGAAACTAAAACAAAAAAAAAACACTTTATTAAGTTTTTATACAAATTTTTTAATGAGTTTATCTTCTTACAGCTACACTGGCTTCGATCTGAGAGTTCGCCTCGGAGAATGGGACGTCAATCACGACGTCGAATTCTATCCTTACATCGAACGTGACATAGTATCCGTCCATGTTCATCCAGAATTCTACGCTGGCACCCTCTACAACGACATCGCCATCTTGAGAATGGACAAGCCTGTAGATTTCTCCAAGTACCCCCACATCAGCCCTGCATGTTTACCTCATCCCCAAGACGACTACTCAGGCACCAGGTGTTGGACCACCGGCTGGGGTAAAGATGCCTTTGGAGATTTTGGAAAGTACCAGAACATTCTTAAGGAAGTCGACGTTCCAATTCTCAACAGCGGCATCTGTCAGAGGCAACTCCAAAACACCCGACTAGGCTACGACTTTAAACTCCACTCTGGTTTCATCTGTGCTGGAGGTGAGGAGGGTAAAGACGCCTGCAAAGGAGACGGAGGTGGCCCTATGGTGTGTGAACGAGGCGGTACGTGGCAAGTGGTCGGGATCGTCAGTTGGGGCATCGGTTGTGGGCAAGTTGGGGTACCGGGTGTCTACGTGAAAGTGGCTTATTATCTAGACTGGATCAGGCAGATCACCCAAAGATACTGAACTTAACTGAATAATACTTTTAAGTAGTATTTAATAACTTATTTGGCTTAGTTTTGTTTTTAATTTATTGTACATAGTAGAAGCTTTTGTTATTCGTGTGATAATGGAAACCAGTATTTATTTATTCCAATATAAAATTTTGAATAATTACTAAAATGTTTTTCTTGGAAAACATGAAGTGCAAATTAATTACTTACCTATCCTGTATATTTTTGAAGTCGGTGCCAAGCAATTAAGTTTGATGAAGTAGTAGATAAGTAAGCAGTGTAGGAATTAAGGTTTGATACTGGATAAAATAAGTTCAAAATTTCTAGTGCACGCATATCGTAAATAAAAAAATCTGTTTTAAGATTAATTTTTGTGAGGCTAATTAGATAATAATTTAAAAAATCACAAATACAAATATATTTTTTTAATTACTTTTAAAATGCCTAGATTGAAAGAAATATACGAAACTATTGACCCAAAAAATTGCTTTAGTCATAGTCTGGCCCATTCCAAACAGAAGAGGTATATTCCAGGGAGACTCTCTTAGCCCCTTGTGGTTCTGCCTAGCCATGAATCCACACAAACTGAACTCGACTAACTTTGGGTTCAAGCATTAAAGATAAACCATTTGTTATACATGGACGACCTAACTTGATGGCAGCTACGAAACAACAGCTGCATGATATGCTTAAAATATTAGAAGGGTTCTCTAGTGACATCCATATGCAATTTGGCCTAGACAAATACCGAATTATTAATATAGATAAAGGCAAAATAGAGCAGGGGCACTACGAAATGGAAGATGGCGCACCTCAATTGAATCTGTGGCGGAAGGCCATACTTATAAATACCTTGAAATAAAGCAGGCTCAACGTATTGATCACTGCCCCATGAAAAAGGACCTAACACCAGAGTTCTATAGAAGGGTAAGACGACTGTTGAACATAAAACTTAATAATATACGAGGGTGAATCAAATATGAACCGGACTTTTGTTTAAAAATTTTATTGGTACGATCAATACAAATTTTAATACATATTATTTTTCTACATAGTCTCCTCTCTTATGTATACATTTTTCCCACCGAATCGGAAGTTTTTTAATACCTTTTCTCAAAGAATGAAACTGGTCGTGTCGATAACCAATTGCGCACAAACGTTTCTACACCTTCGTTGTCCTCAAAGTGGTGGCCTCCCAGTTCTTCTTTAAGTGGCCCAAACATGTGGTAGTCACATGGCGACAAATCAGGACTGTAAGGCGGGTGTTCAAGGGTTTCCCAATGCATTTTGTTCAATTTTCCTTGAGTCAATGCAGCTGTATGTGGCCGAGCGTTGTCATGCAACAGAATCACACTTCGGATAGACATATCCCGCCTCTTTTGCCGATAGGCAAGTTTCACTTGTTGGAGTAGTTCGCAGTAATACTCAGCATTAATTGTACGGCGTTCGTGCACAAAATCGATCAGCAGTACGCCTTCAATCAGCTCAGGAATTGCGTAGATATTCGCCTCATTGATGCTTGTCGTGGGACGGCGTGCATGAGGCTCATTTTCCAGTGTCTCTCGGCCATCTGAAAACCTTTTGTGCCAGTCGTACACTTGGGTCCTTGAAAGTATTTCATTGCCGAACTGTGCAGATAGTCGACGCAAAATTTCAGACGGTCTAACGCCCTCCCGCGCCAAAAATTTGATAACAACACGTTGCGCAACAGACGTATGCACCTCTTGCTCTGACATGATGCTACTAACAGCGCATCGACTACGCCTCGCCAAACCGACGAACTCCCCTCTTGTTAACATCCCTACCTAACATATATCGAGACGTCACGCCACTCGAATTACCTACAGGGCGAGAAACAGAAAAGTCCGGTTCATATTTGATTCACCCTCATACTATCTCATGTTCAAAACCCTGTAATGATTCAGGCTTAAATTTTGCCTAAGTGTTCACTGCTAAGTATAGACATCCTGTGATCTTAATACAATTTTCGGATTCATTTTTTCCACCATCTATATTAAGACTTGAGATCAAATAAAATAAAATTTCAGTGTTTTCAGTCACTAAGTTTATTTCACAAATTACGTAATTTTCAAACATTTATAAATAAATATAAACGACGAGTTAAATGTAGGTATCGTTTTGAAAAATAACTTTTTAAAAAATAATTAAATTTATTCAAAGCGAAGTTTACAATAAGAACAATGAAATCAGACTGAAGCTACAAACAATGTAAAAGTTATTCAACTATAAAAAGAATGCATGTGAGTAAAATGATTATTAAATGAAATATGATATCTTGCGTCCGGCCACTTCTACTTGAGAGATGCAGAATAGGGTTTAATGCACCACATGACACAAAGTTTTTGCCCCTAATACCATACCTTCCTTTTTTCATTCAACGCACGTTTCAACAGGGAAGCTTTCATCATCAAGAAGTAAACCAAAACTGAAAATAATTACAAATATTCCTTAATATATACTTAAAAACAAATGGTAAATTAGCGGGGAAAAACCTAATCTTTAAGTAACTAACCTTCAAACATAATAGGTAATAGGTGTTATTCCGTCGCTTGGTGTCGCTACTGTGCCAAAGAGTACGATTCCGCGAAATTTATATGACAGGAGTTGAAAACATATTACTCGGATTTATTATGATAAATAGGCACGAAAAAACATTAAAGTTAACAAAAAAAGCGGAAGTTGTTGCGAGATATTCTTATAAAGATATAAATAATTCCATGGTAGAATTTATATATATTTATATTTGCATGTAGGTCATAAAAACCATGCAGAACAAACAAACATTTTTCCTGATTTTATCAATTATAAAAATTTCAATGCATCACATGACATTCATGACAATATGGAGAGAGTATTTTTTCAAGCTGTTGAGGGAAAAATACACAAATAGAAAGGGGGAAATGTACAAAGAACCAGTTTTTTTTGAGTTTGAGGAAGGTGTGACTTATTTACATGGGCGAGTTGGTTCAAATTATAGAAAGGTAATTATTTTTCTTCTCTGTACATTTCCCCCCCTTTCTCTAGGTGTATTTTTGCCACAGTAGCTTGAAAAATAATGTTTCAAAACCATCGTATATCCGGATCATGAAGTCACGTAATTAAATTTCTGGATATTAGTGATATTTATGTACCTATATAATAAAACGTAATATACAAATGATAAAAGTATTTTGAAATACCAAACTAATAAAATCGTTTGTAGTGAAAAAATGATTTATTAAATAGCACCAACAGATCGGCAAACAATTTTGTTTCATAATAAAAATTTTACTAACTATTGAAACATTTTGAAATAGAGTAATTAAATAGATAAAGAAATTGATTTCCAGTGTCTGCTGGTACTGGTATAGAAAACATTTATAAGTAATATAATTGAAAATAATCTTGTGATCAACGATTACTTAAATAACGGATAGTTTGAGAGATGGTAGTGTTTGCACAAAAAATAAAAATGTTGTAAAGTCCGTGGGTTCAATTTAAAATTATAAAACTAATATTCACTTTCACTTTTCTAGAACTTTATTTACATTAAAACAGCTAATTGAAATACAATAACAATCCCATATACGCTAGTCGTGGCGGTATCACTGCTCTGGCGATCGTGGCGTGCTTCCTTTATAACACCAGCGTTGAATTCTCCAGTAACAATCATCATCACTCCTTCCGCTGCCGAGTCTTTTCGAGAATCGTTTTTTTTATCTTAAAGCGTTTGTTGTCGTACTGAAATGAAACAGGGCCGGCTTTGGGTAAATTTTGTAACAATATCAATAGAGAGTGACATCTGTCCGGTACCTAAAATTTAAACACTCACTGTTAGGCAACTTGTAAAACTCTGAGATGTTTCAGTAAAGGCAGTACAGATTTTCAAAGTTTATATTTAAGGCAAATGTATTTATTTAAAAATCCGAGCTCATCCTTTATTACGGGGGCTGATGCTGATAATAATATGTTGATAAGTACAGAACAGTAGAAGGTGTATATAAGTAATTGACTACAAACGAAAGCGTTGCTTAGTATCCGAACAAAAATATCGTTAATAAGTAATCTCATATTGATCTTTATCGTCTAAGTAGGTATTTTTTAGTTCTACGTCTACCATTTTGAAAAGAGTACATCATGTCTATTGGGCTATCCTAGTTGCATTTCTATGACATATATCCTAACCTTATTTGAGCAAACAAATGACTAAATTTAAATGATAACAAGATTGTTTCAGAGTATTTCAGACTTAAATGAGAATAATATGCACCTATTTTTCGCTAATTAGTGATTGTAGATATTTATTTCTAAATAACCCTGCGAAAAACAATTTTGTAAAAATGTCATCTGCGTAAGATGAAAATTTCGATATGTTTAGAACTCTTGTAATTTTTTCTTCTTCAGGGAACGCCATTTAAGCGTACTACTTAAAAGACTGTCTGAAGCAGAAGAGAAAGCAAAATTACTCAATCTAGAAGTTACAAATATTCGTAATGAAATCTCAACACTACAACAGAATCTTACAGATATCTCTGCACTCCAGCAAAGTATTGATGATTTCGACAGCCCGGCCATACCAGTTCAACAGACCCAAATCTCTAGGTTTGTATTTATTAATTGCTCTGTATTCACTTCATACAGGATGATTACAGGAGCAATTACATGTCTGAATACATGATTGTTTTCTGTAATGATATGATTCTTAAATTATCCATATGGTGGAAAAGGAAAGACAGGTTGAATCTGTCCATACTGACCTTTCTAAGGCATTTGACAGGGTTGAAAGCCTTAGGTATTAGGGAACCGCTGCTATCTTGGTTTAAAACCTTTATCAAAGGAAGATCTCACATGGTGAAGATTGGTAGTTCAGTCTCAAGAGAAATACTTGCCCTGTCTGGAGAACCACAGGGGTCCCATTGTGGCCCTATCCTTTTCAGCCTCTTTATGGTAGACCTTAAAACCTGTCTACCAAATAAGAGCCCATTCCTGATGTTCGCTGATGACATAATATAAAAAAAATGTTGCCAAATATCATTTGGCAGACAAATAAACCCCATCACCTTTCAGTTCCAAATAGAAAACAATAATCTTAATATTTCTTCTGAAGTTAAGGATCTGGGAATTACTTTTGATGGTAAACTATCTTTTAGATCACATATAGAAAATATAACATCCCATGCCCTTAAGATTCTGGGATTCATTCATAGGTCCTCCTCTGAATTTTCTATAACAACATTTAAATTATTGTACTGCACTTATTGAGATCAATTTTAGAATATGGCTACATGGTCAGGTCACCATCATATTAGTCGTATGTCGATCTTTTAGAGCAGGTGCAAAACAGTTTCGACGTATTACTGCATATAAAATGGGACTTCATAGAGATGAGTACTCATATGATCTCATTAGAGCATAGTTAGGATTGTTATTATTGGAGAGCAGGGGTATTTGTGCAGGTTTATGCTTTTTGCATAAACTAATTAACTCATGTATAATATGCCCAGATCTACTGAATTTGATTCATTTAAATGTGCCGGACAGGCACAGTAGGCGTACTGAGCTGTTTAAAGTTTAAATGAATCACTAACTAGAATCACAAGAACTTTTAACTTATTTCAGGACCGTATTGGTATTTTTGGAATCTCTTTTCAGAAATTTAAATGTGATATTAAAAAGCTATTTTAACTTTGAGAAGATATTTAGGATGCTTGGATTGTAATTAATTTAGTGTCTTAGCATGTTGTAATATTTCCTATATTTGTATATTTATGTATATATATGTACTCTGTGTAAATGGTCTTTACTGTAAATAAATAAATAGTGTAAACACTATTGCCCATACATTAAAACTATGTTCATTCTTTTTGAATAAACAATAGGTTCAGATTCAGACATCTAAGTCATGTTTTGGCTAACATATTAGTATATATTTATTTGTTCATATTTTCTCAAAAAAAAACAACCGTTTCTTATTCAGTGTAAGAAATAATGAAGCATAAATACTAAATACATGTTCATACTATTAGTTGGAACTTGATTTTTAAATTGAATTAATTATTTAATTGTGCCCTTACACTGTATATTTTTACAAAATTTCTTCTAATGAAAACTTAATAATGAATGAAATTATCCAGTTCTTTAAGTTTGTGCTGTAGTTGTAACTTGTTACACTATCACATTTTAAAATATGCACTGTTAAAACTTTGTTCAAAAGCAAGTATACAAAAGTCATTTATATAAAATACATAAAATACAAATCAAAAACACAACTCTTGGAATAGTAGTTTTTTTGTTTGTTTTAATAATCAACCGTGAATTGCTTTTATGAGCAGCTTTGGAGCCTGTGGATTCATTCCATAAATAAAATAATTTGGTCAAGTGTGAGTTAGACTCGCATACTAAGGGTTCCATACCACCTTCAAAAATCGCTTGATTTTTATAAGAATACATATGTATTTAGTTTTCTAATTTGGCCCCCAAAAATTAATATTAGAGTTTTATTTTACTAATAAACTTTCAGGCAAGCCTTTTATAATCTACTGTCTACTCTGTAGATTGGAAGATAAAGGGCAAAATAGCTCAAGTTTTAAATTATAAATTATTAAATCTGTTATTCAAATTATTTAAAAATACAAATAAAATATATTTTTCAAAATTTAAATAGTGTAGTTTCTAAAATGGGAATTAAGTCGATGTTTAATATCTTTGCTAATATCTTTTAAATAAATGATTTCAAAATATGATATATTTGTAATTCACATAATGAGCCTTTTATTTGATATATTACATTATGCGTTTGAAAATTGAATTTTTATTTTCCATTTAATTGTATAATTTGTCTCTAAATTACTATGGGGGTTTTCTAATAATTTTTCTTATAAATTTCAAGTGATCCCCAGTACCCCTAAATATTTTCAAAATTTAAGGTAGTATGGTTTCAGAAATAAAGCAAGAAATTATGTTAATATCTTGTAAACAATTAATTTTAAAAATATGAAAAATATATATTTGTATTCGTCATAATGAGCCCCTTCATGTGATATATATTAGGGATTTCTTCGTATTTTTCCTGTAAACAAAAAAAATTAGGTCTTATAGCTTGGGGAATAAAGGGGGAATGGGTAATTTTTTAAATATTTTTTTAATATATTTTAAAATATTTATTTTAAAAAAATTAAAAAAAATATTTGTATTGGTCATAATGAGCCCTGTGATTTGATATATTACATGATCCGTTAGAAACAAGTTTAATTTTTTTTCCATTTAATTCTATAATTTGCCCCCCAAAATGAATATTAGGGGTTTCTCCTTATTTTTCCAGTAAAGTTCAGCTGAGGCGCTATACCTCTATTTTTTTCAAAATTTTACAGCTTATGGTTTCGGTGATAAGGGGGGGGGGAATGGGAATTTTTTAAATATTTTTGTTAATATCTCTTAATTAATTTTAAAAATATGAAAAAAATATTTGTTTTCGTCATAATGAGCCCTTTCATTTGATATATAACATGATGCGTTAGAAACAATTTTAATTTTATATTTTCCATTTAATTCTGTAATTTGCCCGCCAAAATTAAAAGTAGAGGTTTCTCCTTATTTTTCCAGTAAACTTCAGATCAGACCCTATACATCTAATTTTTTTCAAAAGTTTACGTTTATAGTTTCGGAGGTAAGGGGGGGGATGGGTAAATTTTGGTATATTTTCGTTAATATATTTTGAATTAATTTTTTTTAAATATGAAAAAAGTATATTTGTGTTCCTCAGAATGAGACCTTTCATTTGATGTATTACATGATGTGTTTTAAAAAAAAATTATTTTTAAATTTTCTTTTAATTTTATAATTTGCCCCCCAAAATTAATATTAATGGTTTCTCCTTATTTTTCCTGTAAAGTCCGGGCAACGTTCTATGTTTCCTATTTTTTGCAAAATTTTAGGCTCAGTAGTTTCGGATATTAGGGGGGGGACGGTCGATTTTTTTTAGTTTTCCCCCCAGAAGTTCCCCTAAAATCAAAATTTCTTCTTTTGCGATATGTACTCCTGATAGGGTCACCAAACTATACATTGATAACAAATTTCAACCTCTTCCGTCCAGTAGTTTAAGAGAAAATTGCTGTGATGTGACAGAGGCAGAAATCCGGAGTGATTATATAAGGGTATCCGTATATTGTATATACGGAATCCTAAAAAAGGAGTTAGAATCGGAAATCTCAAAAAAAAGATAAAATAATCTAGGATACGCTTAAGAATTATTTTGAAATTTCAAAATAACAATACCTGACTAATGAAAATAATAATGAGACTGATACTTCTTTATAATTATGTGTTTCTTTGTCATTCAAATGATCTTTATCAGTGTCATAAAATAGCATTGTACAGTTTTATGTCTTGCATTTTTTACAATTTCCAGATCAGTAGATAATTTTACACAAAGGTATTGTAGTTTGATTTACAACTGTATATTATCAATTTTAGCCAAAATATTTGGACTTTATCTTCTTAGTAGATAAATACATGTTTTTTTTAGATTTAAACATACTATATCTGCTGGTGTACCATCCTCACCCAAAAAATCGAAACCCAGTGATGAAACTGACAACATGGAACATAACTTGATGATCCAAGATGGGTATGTAGTTGTCTTCACTGATGGTGCCTGTGAAAATAACGGTAAAGCCAATGCCAAAGCGGGAATCGGAGTATGGTTTGGACATAATCATCCGTTGTAAGTTGACATACTTTTCCTAATATGGCAGTATTGTAATGTACTATTTCCAGGAATATTTCAAAACCGGTTGTGGGAAAAGCAACTAATAATAATGCTGAAATACAGGCATGTACAGAAGCACTTCAGGTTCTACAGAGTAAAGGTAAGCACACTATGCAAGCTGTTGGGAAGAATTAATCACATTTTTTGCATTTAAACTCTGTCTGTGGGTTTTAGTGATCAGGGTGTTACATTGGTCACATTGGTGACCCTCATTGTACCCACATTGTATTTTTAATTTTTCATATGTTTGTTAATGATAAAGGGAACTCAATAAGTATTTCTAGATTTAGAACTAACAAAAAGTATTTTCTACAATGTATCTTAATAAATTACTTGCATATCAAAGAAAAATTATTGCATCTAAATTATAAGTGATGTTTGGAAAGAATAGTAAATAGAGATTAGACTTAACTCACTGTTTTTTATCTGAGGTTTGGCTGTTTTTTACTGACTACAAAAAAGAAAGAGATTCCGAATTCGTCCTATAATTCGCGAAGTGGTCCTATACTTTTTTCAATAACTTAGCTTGTACCGTTTCTTACAAAATCGGACTTTCTTATACAGTAAACTTTGGTGGAGTCACTGGTATTAAAAATATGGATAAAAATTCTGGTCAGAACATGGGATATAATAAATTAAAAAGAAATTGGATCCTGAAGTGGTCCCATATTTTTTTTGAATACCGTTCGGACCGTTCCTAACAGAATGGCTTTTTGCATCAGTTGGTAAAGATGTTCGTCCAGACCTAGGTATTTCAAATTGTTTAATAGATGTTTTGGGACTACTCCAGTTGTTGACATAACAATTGGTACCGTTCGAGTGTTGTTCATGCCCCATTGTCTCTGTATTTGAAATTCTAAATCCCTGTATTTGGCTATTTTTTCAGCCTGCTTAATATTTATATTATTATTGTTAGGGATTGCTATGTCAATTAAGGTTGTTTTTCTAGAGACTTTATCTACCAAAACTATATCTGGTCTATTGTGAGCAACAGTCCGATCGGTCAATATCGTCCGGTTCCAATACAGTTTGTAGTTGTTATTTTCTAAAATAGATTCTGGTTTGTATATATAGTAGGGTGTTCTTACCGACTGTGATAGCTCGAGTTTCAGCGCTAGTTCCTGGTGCAGTATTTTTGCCACAGCATCTTGTCGTTCTTTGTATTCAGTTGCAGCGAACGCTTGGCAACTTCCTGTGATATGCTGGATAGATTCAGATGTTTGGCAACCATATCTGCATCTGTTGTTGATAGAAGGGTCTTTGACGATGTACTTTAGATAGTTCTTAGTTGGAATTACTTGATCTTGGATTGCCAATATAAAGCCTTCCGTTTTAGGAAACATATGACCAGAGATCAACCAGTAGTTCGACGCTGAACTGTCGACATAATCTTGGTTGACGTCATTTATATGTATTCCATGAAGCGGCTTCTCTTTCCATTTGAGCAGTTTCTGATCAGTTGTCTGGTGGTATACTTGAACTTGTTGTTCTGTTAGTCGCAGAGGTGTTGAGTCATCAACCTGACATATGACTCTATGTAGATCAGAAAATTCTGCGAGTTTCTGGAAATGATTACGCAAATTAGAAATTTATGATCACATAACTTCCCTATATCTGCCAATCCTCTTCCTCCTTCATACCGTGGCAAAGTTGTACGTTCGACAGAGCTCTTTGGATGGTGATTTTGAGCTTTTGTTAGTAGAACTCGAACTTTCCGTTGTAGTTGTTCAATGTCATTCTTGCACTATTTAACTATTCGGAATGAGTAACTGAGTACTGAGCACGCGTAGGTGTTAATAGCCTGAAACAGATTTTTACTGTTTAGTTTAGTTTTCAACAGTCATCTTACCCTTCTATAGAACTCTGTTGATAGGTCCTTTTTCATGGTGGAGTGATCAATTCGTTGAGCCTGCTTTATTCCAAGGTATTTGTAAGTATGGTCTTTCTCCATGGATTCAATTGAGGTGCCATCTCTCATTTCGTAGGGCCCCTGCTGTATTTTTGCCTTTTACTATATTGATAATTCGGCATTTGTCTAGGCCAAATTGCATGTGGATGTCACTAGAGAACCCTTCTACTATTTTAAGCATATCATGCAGCTGTTGTTTCGTAGCTGCCATCAACTTTAAGTCGTCCATTTATAACAAATGGTTTATCTTTAGGGCTTGTACGTTGTTGTGTTTGAGACAGAATCCAAAGTTAGTCGGGTTCAGTTTATGTGAGAGTGGGTTCATGGCAAGGCAGAACCACAGCGGGCTAAGAGAGTCTCCCTGAAATATACCCCTTCTGATTGGGATAGAGTCGGTTTGTATCGAACAGTCGGCTTCATTCAGAAAGATTTTGGTTTGCCAGGTAGTCATGACATATTCTAAAAAGTTAACAATACGATTATTTACTTTATAGAGTTTCAGCTCCTGAATGAGCCAATCATGTGGAACTGAATCAAATGCCTTTTTGTAGTCCACATATGCCATGCAGAGATTTCGTCGTTTGGCGTGGGCTTGATTGCAGACAACGGAATCAATTATTAGTTGTTCTTTGCACCCCATCGAGTTTTTCGCGCATCCGTTTTGTTGTTCGGTAACTATGACGTGGCTTCTTGTGTGGATGGATAATTATGTCATTAATGAGTACTGTTAATTTCTCGTGGGTGGCGTAAAGTTTCTTAATCCAGTAATTTTGTACACCATCTGGTCCTGGTGCTTTCCAGTTATGGAGGTGTTTCATTATGTTGGACGTGTCTTCTGAAATGCAGCCTCCTCCTCATTAATCCAGCTCGCTATGGAGTTATGGGAAACTGTTGTGGAAAGTTGTGTTTTCCAGAACTGCTCGATCGCCGTTTTACTGGGATAACTAGGGGTTTCATTATTATTGATGTTGTTGAGTTTTCTATAAAACCCTTTTTCTGATTTTCGGAATAGTGCGTTGTCTAGTTTCCGTTGGTTACTGGTTTTGTACCTTCTCAATCGACTTGTGTATACGGAAAGCTTTTGTCCTAGACTATCCAGACACTGCTGAGATGTGATGTTTTCTCCATCCCACTGAGAGTGTATTCGGTTATTGTCCATGATAGTCTTGTCTTATTAATATTAACAGATTTGCATGGCGTAAAACGTTCACTGTAATCATTCTATGAACTTTTTTAACTGTAGACAAAGTTTGTCATCAAATAGGAGTAATAAGAATTATAAAATGCATCTAATTATGCAACATTACTAAAAATGTATTTATGTTAGAGATAAAATTGACTTGGTCTTTTCAAAAGATCTGTTCTTTAGTGTCTCAATTTTATTTGCTGATGAATCAGTCATCTATTGGATAAAAGGCAAATAACTTTAATCTAAGAAGAATATTCAAAAGCTATTGTTTGTTTTTAGGTGTCACTAAAGTGAAAATAATAACAGATTCTCAATTCACAATCAGCTGTATAACACAGTGGATGCGTAATTGGAAAAGGAACAATTGGAAAACTGCTTCAGGAGCTCCTGTAAAGAATAAAATAGAGCTGCAAAAACTAGATTATATAATTAAATCGTTCCATGATGTTAAGTGGGTAAGTTTGGTTCATGTTATTTTGAAAATTTCTATACTCAAGTAAACATAGAATAATTAATGACCGACTTCTGAAGATTTACGAGGTTTTAGTATATTATTTGGCAGTTTTCTTGACCTGTATTTCAACTTACCACGTTTCGATTTTAATCTGTATCATTATCAGGTGAACGATGCTTTACTTGATTACAGATACATATATTTTCAACTTGTATCGATTCTGTGTATCATGTTATTGTGTACACTAGTGACTTATTACTATTGTTATATTATCGAGTATTGTTTTTAGGAACACATAGCGGGACACATGGGGCATACAGGTAACGAAGAAGCCGACAAATTAGCAAAATATGGAGCTACAATGTATAGAAAAATTAAGTGAGGACCTATAAATTGTTTAAATGGTAAGGCAAGTAAGGAGCCATTTGAAAATACATTATTGTTTGTATCAAACATTTTGTAAAACTTTGTAATGTTATATGTATTAATAAAATAAAATATTTTAGTTCTTGCTGTTTTTGCCTCACCCTCCCTCAATCTTTGGTACGAGGGTTACCTTTTATATATTGGGATTAGAGAACAAAAATAAATATTAATCATCGAAAATCGCTTTATTGTTTTTCAAAATATTCCCCTTGAAGATCTATACACTTTTGCATGCGTTTGAACCAATTGTCGAAGCACTTTTTCCACTCTGATTGAGGTATCTCCAAAACATGCATTCTGAACGCAGCAACCTCTTCTTCAGGTGTCGAAAAACGTTGACCTCTCAGTTTGTTTTTTACGTACGGGAATAAAAAGAAGTCATTTGGTGACAAGTCAGGACTATACGGCGGATGACTCATCAAATCGATGTTTTGAGTTGTCAAAAATGCAGTTGTTTGAGCCGATGTGTGAGAGCTCGCATTGTAGTGGTGAAGAGTGATCCGTCTTTGGCGGTTGGTTTTCCTCATTTCTTGGAAGACAACTGGCAAACAAATGGTTGTGTACCACTCAGAATTGACTGTTCTGCATTGTTCTAGTGGTACGGTTGCGACATGTCCAGCTTTTCCGAAAAAATAGGCGATCATTTGCTTGGAAGTGCTTCGTGTTGGATTCGGCTCATCTTGAAACACCTATACAGTCGACTGCTGTTTACTTTCGGGCTCATACGCGTAAATCCACGATTCATCACCTGTCACTATGTCATAAACGTGTTTTGAAGCACCGCGATCGTATTTTTTGAGCTTTTCTTTCGACCAATCGACACGAGCCTTTTTTTGAACGATTGACAAATTGTGTGGGATCTAACACGAACATTTTTTTAACATTCAAATGTTTATGCAATATTGAATGTTTACTCGTCCCACTAATGTGTAAGGTTGACTCAATCTCACGATAGGTCACATGACGATCTTGCAATATCAGTTCGCGCACAGCATCAATGGTTTCCGGAACAACAACTGTTTTTGGACGACCTTCACGAAATTCGTCTTGGAGTGAACTACGACCTCGATTGAATTCACCATACCATCGATAAACAGTGGTCCTTGATGGAGTTTCATCGCCAAAAATTAAATTACGTTCATCCATGCACTCTTGCTGACTTAATCCACGTCGAAAGTTGTAAAAAATAATCGCATGAAAATATTCACGATTTAATTCCATTTTTTGTCCGAGATGAATCTTTTGTTACTCTAAACAACACAAAGCGCTCGTATATCAAAACGTTCTAAGCACAGGTTCTGAGTACGTATAACCTCAAAAATGTCAAACTTTACGATAGAGCTGTCAGTTGTCAGATTGCAACACTAGGGTTGTTACTAGGTACCTAACAATATTGAATGTGTTAATTATTTGCTAGAGTTGTATTTTGTTATAATTATTTTCAGCTTTTTAGTTATAGGTGGAAGTCGGTTATATTTAAAAAAAATGAATTAATTATCATTAGTCATGTCTCATTTCAACCTGTCAAACATATCAAATTTAGATTTTATTATTATTACATCGACATCAGAGCTGAGTGTTGAATCGTTTGGTATTTTTAAATAGACAGTTCTTACTCTTAAAATGAGTGTTGTATCTCTGAAGTAAATTTATTTGCCACAAGAAATGGTTTAATGTTAATGTGGAGCCCACTATTATGGCAATTTTTGCCCAAATATCAGTAAACTCATCCTTTTTTCACGAATCATTTTTATAAAGAATGTAAAATAAACAATTATAAATAAATTACTTATTATTTGACAAAATATTAGATGTTACATCATTAATCTAAACTTGTATATGCAATAAATTATATATATCTTTAAAAAGTTTTGTCAAAGAGCTTCTTGCATTGTCATTTTGTTCAACAGAGTAGGAGATCGATTTGGAATTTTCCGTTTAACTGGGCAGAAATATGTGTGATTCAGAGCTTCCCTAGCAGTTACTCTTTCCATATGATCAATCTTGAGAAGAGACTCTAGTAAATTCAGAGCTTCTTCATTTACCAAGTATTCCTGCTCAGTACTGACGAATCTCTGCCAGGACTTCTTCGTGTGAACACCGATCATTGATTGGAGTTTGGAGTCGATAGTTATGTTGTATTTCTTTAAGTAGGAATTTAGCTCAGCTGTCCCTAAAACCAAAAAAAAACATTTCACGATTTTATTAATTTTGTTACGAACTCTAGGAACTTAGAAGATAAATAGTTGACCAGGATCTTGCAATCTGGTATTGAGCGTTCGTTAATAAATTGTCCCATACAGAATTCCAGAGGCTGAAATAGTTTGTATGCAGTCTATTAGGAATAGACTGCATACAAACTTCATATTTTTTTCTTACATTTCTTATTTACATGGTGTTACTACAATTCAACTCCCCCCTATATTTCAACCACCCTATATATGCTACTTTTTCAGACTACCTAATATAACATATATTAAATCACACTGTATAACTATAATTTTACACCACCATATGTTTTAACAACCCTCTATATGCATTTGTTTATGGCCACCTATTGTAATTTTTTTGAACCACCATGTATAATTATAATTCCAGTACATCCTATATTGCAACCACCCTGTAAATGCAAATGCTAATAAGCTACACTATAGGTAAAACATTCTATTAACATTTTTTTAGCGACCTGCATAACAATACTTTTATTCCGCCCTGTATGTCAGCTGTTATTAATTTCCAACTGCCTATGGGGTACCCTACACAATTATTTTTTCTCGCTTTTTTCTAGCCATACTATAATTCCGTTTGACGCTATATTTTAACCATCCTGCATAGCAACTCATATGGGCAATCTAACATATTTTGTTAGACTCTGTATAATGTTACACCACCAATTCATAATATATGCATCAAATTAACATGCGAAATCATGAGATCTTTCTCATCTAAAAATTGCCTACCGTGCCAATTTTTTCACCTTGAAAATTTGAAATGTCTATGTATAAAAATATAATGCTAGGAAAATATGACTGAGGCATAATACAGTTACATTTTACTCTCAAATAGGTCATCAAGGTTTTAAAGGAATTTTTACAACAGTAGTTTCACTCTTACGTAGGTTACCAAATCACCCTATATTGAACGCTTTGAAATTACAAAGCAGCCGACTTGATTGTCAAACAGTCAATAAATTTTTTAATAATTCAATTTCTCAGTAAAACGATTTTCCCAAAGACCCTCACTAATCGATTTCTATCCATCGAAACTTTCATATGGGAAAATTTCGTCGAAATCGTTAGAGCCGTTTTCCAGAACTCAATTACATATATATATATATATATATATATATATATATATATATATACAAACATTGCTCGTATTATAGTATGAGATTATTTATGACAAAGCGGTCGAACCGTTTTGTCAATAACAGAAACAAAAAACAGTTTTGTTTGAGTTCTTTTAAGAGCATGTAAATTCCTAAGAGTGCGTTTTAGGGTTTGGAACTCTAATTTAAAAACACCCTGTATAGCAACTCTTAAGTGGAAATAAAGTGATTTTGATGTATGCCGTATTTCAAAATACAGAATATTCCCTAATCAGTAAATTTAATGTTTCCCTTAGAAACTTGTAGGGGTATATATGTGGATTGACCGCGACAAAAACACATTTTGTTTCCGTATACTTTTGTTTTATTGGAATCTATGGGATTTTTTCCACAGGGTACAGTATTGAAGGTTAGGTCGAAGGCTAGACCACAGAATAAATAGGTTTGATTATTTATAAATAATTTAGTTCCTAGCTTAAATAACACTTTACTAAATGGGGAAGGCATAATTGTTTGATCCTGCCAGAATCTGTAAATTACTGTCAAGAAAAAAACTCATTATGTCATCATAGTCAATTATTCACCAAACTGTAATGTTCATCATTAACTTGTAGGTTTGAGATCACTTTCAAAGTCATCCCAGTAAGTATAATGTTTTGCTCTAGAATTTATTTTCTCATGTAAACAATACAGGTTCTCATTGGAGAAACATTGTCATTGAAATTTGACCTTAAGATTCAGGTGATGGTCCTCTGGACATTTTTCTTTTTTCTATTCTTCTTATATTGACATGTGGAAAAACGTAAGAGTGATCCTATAAGGTTTTACGTAGGTTCTATATGGTAATTTCTAAAGTAAGAATAGACAAAATAGAGCAGTTCATACTTAGACCAATCAATAGAGCAAAAATTAACTGATAATGTGTAAAAAATACTATCAGGATACCGACTGTGCCATCACATTAACAAAGATTCTCAGCGATATTTTGCTATATTTTCCACTCGCAACTATGGTTTTTCCTTTCTTATAAACAATTGAAGCAAGAAAATTACGTTTTTTTTCTTAGAATCTTTATAAAATCAAAAATAATAAACTAATCTCAATGGTGTCAACGGGTCAATCGTAAAACATGAAAAAAAAAACAAAAAATACTGAAAAATGTAGCATTTAAAAAAAAATCGTATCTTCTTCACTTTAGAAACTGTAGATATGGGCTTGTAGGAACTGATAGTAATTTACATCTATTTTATGTATGCCAAAACCAGACGCTACCGGTTTATTAGTTTTTGAACAATTGTGATATAAAGTTTTCTGTACACTGTTTTTGCATTGTCTCCCTATGTGTCATAGATAATCAAATTTCAATTTTGAAAAAAGTTGTTGAAAGTAGAGGTGTCATTCTACAAAGCCTCTATTCTCATTTTTCACTAAATGTCTGTGAAATATCTGAAAAATGTTCGCAAACATGACAAAAAATGGGCGAGCGTATGAATGTATCCAAGAAGTGGGGGAAACACGGTTGTTGAGGGGAAGTGTATAGTAATATATAGTAGAGGCACATACATAGATCGTTTTAATATTTAAAATCCTCACAAGTAAGAATTTTTTAATGACCGCTCCCTTTCGATGTTCCGTAAACCCAAAATCCACAAATTAAAGTAAAAACGAGAAATCATTTACATATAAATATATTAATAAACAAACAGTGCTCATTTGATATAATAAAATTGAACAAATCACTCTGTATAGAAGTTTTTTTAGCGATTCGATTCTTTCACCATCTGTCAGAGTGACAGTTACTATCGATGATAATTATTGTTAGCAGTTCCCTTCAACAACCGTGTTTCCCCCACTACTCGAACACATTCATACGTTCACCAAATATTGATTATTTGTGCTAACATTTTTCGTATATTTCACAGACATTTAATGAAAAATGAAAATAGAAGCGTTGTAGAATGATACCTCTATTTTCAACATCTCTATTCTGAATCGATATTTGACGATCCATCTCGCATGGAGACACACTGCAAGAATAGTGGACTAAAAACTTCACATCGCAATTATTCAAAAACTAATAAACCGATAGCACCGGGTTTAGTCACGCATAAGGTAGATATCAATTACTATCAGTTCCCACAAGCCCAGTTCTACAACTTCGATAGTGACGGAGTTATGATAATATAAAGAAAACTGCTAAATTTCCCAGTATTTTTTGTTTTTCCCTGTTACTAAAGATCTTATCGGATCGATCCTGGGCTCATTTCATTGGTATTTTCATGCTTTACAATTCACCTGTTGACACCATTGAGATTAGTTAATTATTTTTCATTTTATAAACATACAACGAAAAAAAAACGCAATTTTCTTGTTTCAATTGTTTATAATAAAGTAAAAACCATAGATGCGAGTGGAAAAGGTAGCAAAATATCACTACAAATCATTCTTAATGTGATGGCACAGGTATCCTGATAGTATTTTTTGCACGAAAAAATCTCTATTGATTGGTCTAACTGTTTTACTAACAATAATAAACCTGGAAAAGCAACTTACCTAAAACTTTAACGATCCTGACGAGCTGATCGTAATTGTCACACCCATGAAAGAACGGCTCTCTTCTGAACAACATCGAGGCAAACATACACCCCAGTGACCACAGATCGAGAGAATAATCGTAGTACCCATAATCTACCAACAGCTCAGGACCTTTGAAATACCTGGAAGCGACTCTGACGTTGTAATCTGTACCGGGATGATAGAACTCAGCCAGACCCCAATCTATCAGCCGTATTCTTCGATTCTCCTGGTCTATGACGATGTTATGGGGTTTGACGTCCCTATGCATGATACCTTTGCTGTGGCAGAAATCCAAAGCTTTCAGCACTTCGTACAAATAATATCTGGAATCGTATTCGCTCAGCTTCAAGTAAACGTTCTTGAAGTCTTCGTTGTGGACGAGCTGCTCAAACACCAGAGCTGTTAAGTCTGGATGGACTACGTTGACCACCGCCATGAGCTTGATGATGTTGGTACCGCCTTTGAGGCATTCCAAAATCTTTATTTCTCTTTTGATCTTCTTTTTCCGAACCGGTTTCAACATTTTGATCACCACTCGTTCGTTTTTCGCTTCGTGCAGACCTTCGAAGACTATGCTGTACTTTCCGTGACCCAGTTTTTTGATGAGGCTGTACTCGTTTACGTCGTCATATTTGGGAGTGTAGTTTTCGTATTCGTAATAAGCGGAAGGTTTGCTGTTGAGGACATCTGCGTAGATTCTGGATGTGGTCTTGACCTGATTACTTTTGGAATCCCTAAAACAAAAATTGATTTGATGTTTGCTGTTAGAATTTCAGAAGTTACCAGCTTCGTTCATCGAATATTGGAGGATAAAAATTTGCCTATGAGTCAAGAATTGACTTTGATTCTGATTTTTCCGGATATTTAAACTAACGCGTAAACAAACATTTTTCCGCCGTCTTGTTCACACTTTTAAGAGGTTTTTTTTAAGGATGAAAAACCTAGATGTACGTATATTTACTTTACAGTGGCTAAATCTAGTATTCTCCTTTCTTAAAAGACACATTAAAGTAATAATGATCAATAGTCCATTGTTTTATGACTATAGTAGCTTTTACTAGTAGTTTCGCTTACGTTAATGTTGATTTTGCAACCAATTCTGGTTACTGGTCGATAGAGGTAAACGTTAAATAGGTAAAAAATATATAATAAAATAAGTACAGAGTTATAGGTGTTGCATCAGTTGGTATATTCTTTAGACATCTAGGGATAAAAAATTTCAAAACTGCCTGTGCCATCACATTAAGAACGATTGCGATATTTTTTTACTATGTTGTTGCATGTTCATCCATTTCAACAGGTCACACCAATAATACAGACATCCGATAGGATCTTTAGTAATAGGGAAAAACAAAAAATCTGGAATGTTGAATAAGTTGTAGAACTGGGCTTATGGGAACCACCTTATGCGTGACTATATCTTAGTTTTTAGTCCACTACTCTGTATTTTTCCATGCGACATACGTCAAAATCAATTCAGAATAGAGACATAGAGGTATTCGTTCTTGTCTGGGAAATATATGAAAAATTTTAGCAAACATGACCAAAATTTGGTGAGCGTATGAATGTGTTCGATAGTAGGGGGAATACTGAGGGGAACTGCTGACAATAATTATTATCATAGTAACTGTCACTCTGACTGGTGAAAGAATTTTTTAAGGAGCTATTAAAAATAATTGTTTCTTATTGCGGAGTTTTTGTTTAACCTTTATTACTAGACAACCAAAGTTAAATCTTACCTCGTGATACTCGATTAAGTCTTATTCATAATGAAAAATAAATCAAAAAAGGTCTTGAAAAACTGAATTTTTCTGAACTAAAAATAATTTGGAATCAATCACCATACATGATATAAAAACTATTCAAAATAGCTCAATTTTTTTTCCGATTTGCCCCCCCCCCTCTAGGACAATTTCCCCCTCCCTAAACTAAAACGTGAGTACGTCCTTGAAACCATCTAATATTGATAATTATCAAAGGATTTTAAAACCGTCTAGTTTTTTGTCAAAAAATAAACTATAATTACTAATCGACTTCCAAAAAGGAGAAGGTTATCAGTTCGTCGGCACGTTTTTTTATGTATGTTCACTGATTATTCAAAAACGGCTTCGGCAATTTTGATGATTTAAACAACATTGCATTCAGGAATATTGCAGAAAGGTACCATATAATTTTCTATATCGTGAGATTTACGGTTTTCCGGAAAATCAGAAAAAGCAGTAATTACTGCTTTATTAAGGGACTAGACTTCAGTGAATGTCAATGAATCTACACTGGTTTCTCTAAAACAGCTCAACCAATTGGAATATTTTAAATTACCAGCTGTCGCACAGTGGTCGAAATTCGACCAATTGTGTCAATATCTCTGGCAGGTTAAGTAACCTGAAAATTTTATCATGACACTCTATCCTAGGACTTTAGGGAGAATAGCAATTACACGGAACGGATCCAGATTCGGAACCTGTGTGTGATAGTTTCCTCGAAAATCCTAGATGTCGGTCTTACATCTCGCTTCTACGAATAAGTAACGAAATTCAAGTTTTTTTCAGATATAATTCATAGGACTTTATTTGTGTTCAAATTCGTAATTCTAAATTTAATATGACAACAATTCAACCGCTAATGAGCTACCCTACATATTTATTTTTTCTAACCTCGCTGTATAGCTATAATAGCACTCAATTCTCTAACATTTATTAAAATCCTCATTATAATGCTCATGGACTACGCATAATATTTTTTATCATCTTTGAACCTCCCGGTAAACCATTCTGTATATGCCACTGCCTATGAGCCACCGTATTTACCTTTTTAACTATCTTCTGTAGCTGTAATTCTACTCCAACCTATATTTCAATCATCATATATATGGAACTCTTCGTGGGCTACTCTATAAATCATTTCCTTTTCTACCAATTTTTATTATCATCCTGTGCATCTATAATTCCTCTCACCCTATATTTCATCTTCCCTATATATACAACTGTTTATGGGTTACGAAATGTTGCATTTCCATTTCCGCCACCCTGTATATGCATCTCTGTATAATATTTTTTGCACTACCCTGCATAACTGTAGTTCTACTGCACTTTCTATTCCAAGAACCCTGTAAATTCAACCGCTAATGACCTTCCCTGTATAACTATTTTATTAGTTATAATTGCACTCTACTCTATATTTTAAACACCCTATATATGCAACTGCTTATGTACCACCCATGAAAAAAAAAAGATCTGGAATCGCCCTGTATAATTATAATATACAACGATTACTTTACCACTAAGCAATAACAACGCTTGCATGCCACTTCCAGAAGTACATGCTCTAAGTATATAACAGCATTGGTCCCTCTATATATAACTACTCAATGTTTTGAGTCTGGCGGCGGCGGCACATTCAGTTGTTTGGCTTTCACATTATAGACGTAAATAATGAATTTTTATTATATTTTATTTAATGAATGAACCAATATTATAAATTAATATTAGCATTCTGCACTGAAGGTCGTCAGTAGCTACTAAACAAAAGAAAAATGAAGAAAATCGGTTGAGAGACAGACTAGAAAATGGTACCTAATCGTTTTGTCTTTGCCTATTTATATATAGATATTCTACAAAGAGGTTTCCAGCTTAATTTCGTATAATTTTCTATAATGTGAAACATACCGTTTTTCTGAAAATCCGTAAAATATGTGCAAAAAATCTAGCTTAAATGTCAAGATATGCCATGAAAATATATCGTGCAGGGTGTTTGTACCGGTTTTCATTTTATAGAGCTTGCAGTTGAGTGAAACGGCAGAAAATATTCCATTAGTGTATCGAAAAGAAAAATTGTTAGGTGAGCGATCTTTTTCTTTCTGTACAGTATACGGTTTATGTGTCTGTGTGTGTGTGTGAGTGCATCGAAATTCAAGCAGCAAGCAATGTGCGCATTTGAAATATAGGGCGAAATAAAATTACAGTTACACAGGTGGGTTCAAAAAATCTTACAAATAAATGTGATATTGGGTGATCAATAAGCAGTTCCGTAGATAGGATGGTTGAAATATAAGGTGGAATAGAATTAAAGTTGTATTGGGTGGCACATAAGTATTTGCGTATACAAGGTGGTTGAAATAAGAGTGAAAATCTATCCAGATAAAAGAAGAAAAAAAACCTGGGACGCGTCAACCTTAATTTAATAATCCCCAAATTTTGACATGACATGATGTGTTTAAATTTCAAATTAGTTACATAACAAGCTTTTCTAGAAGAAATCTTTTATTCACTTAATCCAGCAGGCCAGTCAATGGGCCCTCTCTTTTTCGGAAAATGGTATCTAAATAATTTCGGACAGGTTGTGAATAATGCGGCGGTGCACCGTCCTGCTGAAACAAGTGAACATGATCAGACATGCCGTGGGTGCTCTTTCAAATCGATGTAATAATGTTTAAGTTGCCAGTCAAAAAAATTGTGTTTGACGTCATACAGACCATGTTAATGAATTCATGAGAAATCTATGTCCAAATTTGCGCTTTATTAAATCAAGGTTGACGTATATGAAGTTTTTTTTCTGCTTTCTTATCTGGATAGATTTCATCTGGTATGTTCGATAGTGGACGTGGACAATGTATGTAGGTTCCCATTTAGAAAAATTATGAGCTTCTAAAATAAAGAAATGCAGACATTTATTATAGGTTATAGTTTTTATTTTGTTATGTAAACCTATAGTTATACAGAGTGGATCAAAAAACTTAAAAAATGGTTAAATAAGCATGTGCACTAAGGATATTCGAGTTATAGGGCGGAGGGTTAAAAAAAGGGTTAAGGTGGAATAAATTATTATATTATTACAGGGTGGTTAAAAAATGTTATATAGTGTGGAACATAACTAGTTGCTTATACTTGACATATGGGGCGAAGTAAAATTATAAGTATACAGGGTGATATAAATAATAGAAAAATAGATACAGTCAATAGGGTGGAGAGGGTTAATACTGATACAGGGATTTAGAAAATCATAGACAAATAATTTATATTGAGTAACCAGTACATAAAAGCATATACAGATTGTTTGCAATATAGGGTGAATTAGATTTAAACTTATAGATAGTGGTACGAATAATAAAACAAAGAAAAAAGTTAAAAAATATGTGAAAAATATAGGAAAAAATAAAATTAAATCAGATACAAAGAGAATATGTGTCACAAAATAGTTATTGATTGCACAGTTTTTATTTTAAGAGTGGAGTCCGTTCTTTTTTAAATACAAATTGTTGTAAATATTGTTAGTTATTTCAAACTTCAATTATTTCTATGCCATCAATCATTATTTTACAATCAAATATGAAACGTCATATCACATTCTACTCCATTTTATGTTTAGGGATAGTGAAAACTCCCATCGGGTTGAAAGAGCAGATGAATTTTATTCGAAAAGTGTTATTTCATATATAAAAATAGACCTGTTTCGGTATTTTTCATTACTTAAGTAGAAAATGAATTTATCCATTTCTTTAGGATCTCACTGTATACTGATCATAAATATGATACAGTGTGAGCCTAAGATTTAATAAATTATGCTTGCTGTCTGGTCAGTTTTCAGAACAAAATCGACATCGGGATGTAAAACACTAATAACATTTAAAACGAGTGTATTTCCTCCTTTGTTATCACGTCATCCACTTATACGACACAAAAAAAGGTTTCTTAGCTACCGAAGAATTCATGATAGCGTCTTGGAGAAGTGATAACATAAAAATATCTGCATTGAAACCTCAAAAAATATACAATATAAAATCTTAAGATATCCTACAAAAATTGCAGTTTTATAAAATAAGATGTCAGAGAATATAAAGTTCAAGACAATAAACATATTGGTTCGAGTAGTATGCACTTAATTTTGCATTCATCGAACTGGTGAGAACATTTATTTGAGTAGCTACTTATAAATAAATACCTGGCAGATACCTCAATCGAATAACTGGGATTAAACTCCCATCAGATGGAATTCTGGTTGTAATTAAATTTAGGCTATCCAAACATGATGCCAAATCCATTTAAAACAAATTTATTTGAAGATGAGTTTCTTCACGTTGTATCAGACAGAAATCAGTCGCATGCTTAGCAAATGTAATACGAAAGCGAACTGCTAATATCAATCTATGGTGAAAGATAAGATAACATGATATTGTTTGTATATACGAGGTGTGTGCAAAAAAATACCAGAACGAATTCTTTGTTCTTAGCTTTTTATTGCTATGTTGAATTTAAAATTTTTTAAGATCGTTTTCAACTAGTTAGTGCTAGACTTTCGGAAGTAGGTACTTGGGATACAACCTGGTTAACTGACTGTTTTCTGAATAAATTTTAGTGCTTCTACTACTACATTGTGTGTTTTCTGATTTCTGATTTCTTGGGAATAATATCTTATTTCCATGGCCCCTTAAAAACCTGCCGTGAGCTATGAAAACTTTCCCTAAAATTGATGACTTGCGTCCCCCTGGAATAAAAAAAATTCTGATTTGTCCCTCTCTGTAGGACAATTTTTTTCCGATTTGACCCTTACAAGGACAATTTTTTTTGTTATTTGCCTTGCCCTAATCCAAAAGCTGGGTAAGTCCCTTGAAATCTTCGTATATTTCAAAGTTTCCAAACCAGTGTTGCCAAATCTATTAAAATCGAGCCGCTAGTCACCATCAATAGTAGCTAAAAAGTCGCTAAAAGTCTACTAGGACGTCAGTGATAAATAATAAAAATTTCGAAAAGATTGTTGAGGAGGTCTTGAATTATTTTGTCTATTCATGGGTTTTCTCTCCTCCAAATTTTTTCCTGTAACAGATAAGTATTTAAAAAATTGTATATGTAGAACAAAGTGTAGTAAGGCAATTTCGTAAAATTGCCCGGATTACTGGTTGTCTGTACAGAGATTCTTCCTCACAGTTTTTCTGAGAGAAAGAGATGTCTATAAAATGATCAACCAGTATTCCTGTATATAAGTAATGTATTGTATATTGTGTAATACTTATCTGTGTATGGAGACGTTTCAACTCGGAGTCTGGAGTCGTTGTCAATCGTTTAGTGTTGTTTTCGAGGTTTTTTTCTAAAATATTTTCGCTTTGATTTTGAATTTATTGTTTGTCAAAAAATTTGACACTGACAATTTGGAGGAGAGAAAACCCATGAATAGACAAAATAATAAAAATTTGTTGGGAAGTAATTAAATGAATGTTTAATTAAGTATTTCTCACTATTGAAACAACATATAACTTGTTGTATAAACCACAATTGTCGAAAAACTATATTGTTCAGAGTATCAAATCATAATAAAATTTGGGGATTCCCCAATCGCATAGCATTACCATTAGTAAAAATAATTCGATTTAGAGTTAAAAATTCGAAAAACAAATTGTTATTGAGCGCAGATATTTTTTATTATAAGTTACTGTTATGTGCATTTTGGGGAATTTTCAGTTAGAGATTAAAAAGCGATTGACGGTAACACACAAACAGTTAGTGCACCGTTTTATATTTAGTGTATAAAAATAATAATAAATACGTACTTGAAGTTTTTAAGTTTTTTTTTCAAGTTGACAAAAATTTATTTTTATGTGATCTTGGGAAATAACACCACAATCGAAACAATATCACTATTTAAATCACTATTTAAATTTTATATTGGAGAAACATCGAGCCCATTAAACGAACCAATTAATGAACACAAGAATTACATAAAGAAACGATAATTTTAAAAATCGAAAATTTGTGAACATAGTTGGAACCTAGGCCATAAAATACAATTTGACAATTCAACTATACTTCACAAAGAACAACATAACACAAAACGAAAAATAAAAGAGTCTGCCTTAATTCTTTTGAATGAAGACGATTGTATCGCTTCTACTTCTGTAAAATTCAATTGTTTCGGGTGCCGACAATTAAGGAAGAAATTAGTAATGGCCATCTCTTTTTGAACAACCCAGTATCGGGAGAGTTCATACGGTTTTTCCTAGGTTTTACCTTATGACGTCAATGGGACCACTAAAATAAAGGAATTCTTTGACCGCATTTTTGGCTAATGCGCTATTTTATATCAAAGTCGTACGTAGGAACGCCATTTATAAATTCTATAGACAACTCTTTCAAGTTCTTCCAGCTTGAAAGCTGTTTAACTGTAATACATGATTTTTAGAATTTTTGGCGCTACCTGTATATCTAGAAACAACAAATTGTTCTTATGTCAACTTAAATGTTATACAGTATGTCCGGTTATGGACTAGCGATAATCTAAATACATGTAAAGCAACTATTTTAATACACAATTACAGCATATACTAAGGCTCAATACCCCACAGCGCCATATGGCAGCCTTTTTTTTCATGACCTATTCTCTACGTGTGAACAAAAACGTTCATATCTCTTAAAGTTTTGGTCTTACTGAGATAAAAATGGGCTTATTCGACGGACAATAATACTGTCTATCAACAACATTTCAAAACAAAGTGTTAACGTTTTCTTAACTATTGAAAAAAAGACGAAATGCAAAAAAGGGCCAAAAAAATTATGCAATTCAACAAATTATTGCAAATCAATGCAAAAGAAGTCCCGATAACCTTTCATTTTGTTTCACTAAATCGAAATTTTTTGAGTTAATCTACAATACAACATTAAATTTACAACTGTATGTTTATTATTTTAGGAGTTATTGTTGTTTAAACATAGCATATGCGCAAGCACAAAAGAGAGTTAGCTTTATTATACCGTCAACATATGTGGTTGCAGCTAGATGGTGCACCCGCGCACTATTCTCGAGCAGTGAGAGAATATTTGAACAATAACCATGCACCGTGGCTCGGTCGCGGTGGTGTAGTAGCGTGGCCAGCTCGCTCGCCCGATTTGACCCCCTTGGACTATTTTTTGTGGGGTGATATGAAGCAAAATGTGTATGCTACAGTTCCAAACACCAGAGAAGACCTCGTCGCTAAAATTATGGCAGTCGTCGAAGAAATAAGATCAGACTTATAACTAATTAAGCGCTCAACCGCCCAGATAGCACACAGAGCATTAACTTGTCTACAAGCTGGAGGTGGGCACTTTGAACAACTGCTGTAGGATGAAATTTAATGTGTTTAAAAGATTGTAAAAGTATCAAATACAAAGAATTTTATGTGGTTTTGATGTTTACCTGTTTAAGGTCCCGACAAAGGTCTATTGTGCTTGCGCATACGCTATGTTCAAACAACAATAACTCCTAAAGTAATAAACATACAGTTGTGAATTTAATGTTGTATTGTAGCTTAACTCAAAAACTCGATTTAGTGAAAAAAAAAATGAAAGGTTATCGGGACTGCTTTGGCATTGATTTGCAATAATTTGTTGATTTGCATAATTTTTTGACCCTTTGTTTTGCATTTCATCTTTCTTTCAAATGTTAAGAAAACGTTTACACTCTGTTTTGAAATGTTGTTGATAGACACTATTATTGTCCGTCGAATAAGCCTATTTATATCTCAGTAAGACCAAAACTTTAAGAGATATGAACGTTTTTATTCACACGTAGAGAATAGGTTATCAAAAAATACAAAATGGCTGCCATATGGCGGGGTGGGGTATTGAACCCTAGTATATGGTGTATTTATGTATTAAAATAGTTGCTTTACATGTATTTAGATTATCGCTAGTCCATAACCGGACACACTGTATATCAAACTTTCATTTTGCATTCTATTATAAGACAGAATAGACAAAATTTGGTTCCCTCATTAATATTGTTTCGATTGTAGTGTTATTTCCCAAAAACATTAATTGCAATTATAACACAGTTTTCAACCACTTAAGACGATATCCAAGGAAACTACTAATAAATAAAATGAATTTCACGAACTAGCCACCTCATACGCCTGATTTGACGCCATTAGATTTTCCTGTTTTAGTTTTTATTCTGTCTTTTGTCTGTGGACGATTTGGACTATAGCCTTAAAACCGCCATACTGAGCATATTCAAAAACAAATTTAGTCTTATCGGCACCAAATATAATTTAGAATTGTTGGTGTTTCAAGCAATTTCTCGAACTACCTTTACACCATGTTGATAGGTCTTTATTTAAAAAAAAACATATGTAGTAGCCAGTTTTATGGTGTGCCAGTATATAGAATAAATGAATAGTCGGTTTTTTGCAACACATATTTGTTATCACAAACACATTAAAACTATAATAGAATTTTGAAAGATGATTATTAAGCAGAATAAAATAGAAACTGTACTTACGATAAATCATCATATTTCTCCATCAGACGTTGAGAATAAATTCACAATATTTTTCTAATTTGACAGGATGTTAAGTTTTTTTTCTGAAATGTCAGTGGAAAGGTAATTTTATTAAAGTTACCGTCAAATTTTCGATGAAAAGCGTTAAAAATCTGACGCGATTTTTAAAAACATTTACAATTTTCGAAAGTGTGACGTTTGTAGTTTGAGTTTTCGAATATCAACCTGAAATTTGACCTGTTTTGTCTCAAAGATTTTTTTCACAGAACAACGAATTATAATAACATATTCTTTGATTCATGTTGTCACAGTGTGTGTTTTAAATAAAACAAATCTAGTTACGCTTTTTTAAACGCGTGTATTTTATTAAGGAAATATAATATTTTGAATTAAAAAAGAATACGTTACTAAAGAAAGTGTGAAAATAGAAAATTTGAGTTTATTACTAATTTTCATTTAGTCAGCCTGAAGCGTGATGAAAATATTATTCCGAGGTGTTCTCTGAGGAATTTAATGAAGCAGACTTTATGATCTTTATTGAATTCCAGTGACAATTGTGCGAAAGAAGGTCGAGCGTGATCTTCCCCAAATTGCATTCCAAATGCATTCCTTGGCTGAACTTGCGGTTAGGGTGGTTTTTCTTTAAATTTGTCCCACAGTAATTACTTAATCTGAGGCATAAAAATTGACTATGCTATCATTTTCATAGCTTTCTATTCATATTGGCATAAGATCTGCAAGGATCGTTTGGTAAATTAAGAGTTTCTCATTAACTTACATGAAAATACAAAATGGTGTCACATTTTGATTTTCCTTTAAATATATTTTAAAGATATGATTGCAATAGATACTGTGTGGATATTTTAGAGTAGGTACCTAGGAGGAAAACCAACGGTTCTATGTTTTAATCACATAAGTTGCATTACTTTAACTAATAATGGATACAGGGTGTTTTCAAAGTTTAGTTTAGTTTAACAACTTGTAAAACTTGTAAAGAAAAATCGATTTCACAACAATCTGGCTTGCGACAACTCATGGCTTATTGTTGGTATTACTGTTGTGATAAGTTCTCTATGGTTGTGAAATGCAAAAATTGCATTTTTGTCTAGATTTCGCTACTACCGACACGACCTTCTTTCACCTTCAAATAGCCCTCTGTTTAAGAACTAAGGATCAGGTTATTTATTAAGAGTCTCTTCGTTTATAGAAAGTCAATAGTTTATAGTAAATAAACAAATATAACATCCAATTAATATACAATATCAGCACAAAATTTGCTTTTCGTTCTAATAAACATTCCAATTTTCTGTTTGTGATGTTTTAAATTAGAGACTTGAGATAGGTCAGAAGTGAGAATACCAAAAAAGGCCAACGTTAGCAATTTTTTGGATGTTACAGACAATGATGACAGACTTATATGAGGATTAAAACTGAAAAGTGATCAACTGAAAGCATTAAATAAGGACTTCAAGAAATGACCAGAATAGCGTTTATCTAAAAAGAGGGTATAATCTTAACCCACCAGTTGTATGTTTTTAAACCAATGATATGTAAAATATATATACAGGGTGTAAACTGTTTGAGTGCAAATATTTCAAGGAATGACAGTTTTGGTAAAAACAGATCAGACAGTCTTATAGCATTTTTACAAAAAAGCTATAGTTGTCAAAAAAATGGAAAAGTCACGAATTTTGTCCCTATTTTTGCTTGCAAAATGCTTGCAAAGCTTAATATGGGGATCTGGGAAACTAGCGGAGATAGAGCAATGGTTAAATTGGGAAAGATTTGCAGTTTTACTGGCCCAATTGAATGACACTTTCGGATTTTTGGAAAAAGTCATGGCTTACTAGATATTTTGAAAGAACGAAATTCTGTCGATTTAGTCAAATCTCTTTAGCTCCTTTGTTTTTGATTTTATAAAAAAGTGTAAATATCAAAATTGAAGCGAATTGTATCACAAATATGATTGTCATGTCCCCGTTTACGTGACAGCTCTCGTTTTCGAGATATGACACAAACTTATCATTTTTTGAATGAAAACCATAGTTGGCTATGACCTCAAAAAATCGGATATTTTTAGAGCTTTTCAACTATATAATACTCGATATAGTTATTCATAAAAATAACGGAGTTATGGATGCTCTTCTCTCTTAATTTCACTTTTAACGTAGTTAGCCATGAAATAGATTGATTTATTAATAACTATTCCAATACACATTGAACGATTTTTTTATTAGGTATATCAGATATAACGAAAAAACTAAATAAGTAGGTACTTACTAAAAACTTAAGAAATTAAAGTAGATAATAATGGTTACAATTTATGTTCGAAAAGTCCACCATTGTTATTTAGACAAAAATTGCATCTTTTTGAGATTGACATTACCGCTTTCTTCACAGACTGTATATCAATTTCTTCAATTGGTTGTAATACCGCCTCCCTTAGGTCACCAACTGTCTTATACTTTCTTTTGTATACTGTGTTTTTTAGCGCACCTCATAAATAGAAGTCTATAACTGATCCAAATCGGGAGACCGGGGTGGCTATTCGCGTGGGCCATTTCTTCCTATCCAAGAGTTTGGATAGATAAGTGTTGTCTTACTAATAACGAGTTATGAGCAGGTTGCTCCTTCATGTTGGAACCACTCAATTTCTAAACGACTTCTCAAATTCAAATTATGAACATGTCTTGAAAAGTGTATTGCAAGAAATGCAAGTAGTGCTCCCCAGTAAGTGATTCGTCATAGATAAAAGGGCCCAGAATAGTAGACCCTATGATACCATACCAAACATTAAAACCAAATTTTATCTGGGGTCGTCTTTGTCCTACACGGAAAGGGTTTTCTTTAGTCCAGATATGCTCATTGTGTCTATTGAACATACCGCAGTTAGTAATTCTAGTTTCATCTGACCATAACACCTTTAATGGAAACTGTGGGTTGTCTCTAAACCATGTATAAAACAAAATACGTCGATGTTCGTCACCAGCATGCAAAGTTTGAAAAACTGAAAGTTTGTACGGGTGGAACTTGTGCGCTTTCAGTACCTTAACTACAGTTCGTTGAGATGTGCCAGCTTCTGGCCAAATCTCACTAGTTGATTTAGTTGGATTTTGATTTACTATTGCCAAAACATTTATTTGTGGCTGCTTCGTTAATTTGATTATGTTCCTTTGGTGGTTTAGTTAAAGATCCATATCTGCTTAAACTATCGTAAAGCATCTTAAATGTACATAGAGCAGGTTGACGACGATTAAAATATCTATGAAAGTATTCCTCAGCTGCACGAAATGAATTTTTATGGCATATGAATTAACATTCCACCATATTCAGTTTTTCCTCGTTAGAATATTCCATTTTATCACGAAAACTTGTCAATGTCGACTGTCAGTTCAGCACTACTAATGGAATTACTCTCAAACAAGGAAACGTCAAAGTGAAAACAATCTTTTTCATGGCTACCTACGTTAAAAGTGAAAATAAGAGAGAAAAGCATCCATCTCCGTTATTTTTATGAACAACTAGTCGAGTTTATATCGTTGAAAAGCAAAAATTCATTTTTTGAGGTCAAAAAGGTTTCCATAAAAAAAAAGTTTGTGTCATATCTCGAAAACGTAAGCTGTCACGCAAACTAGGACATGACAATTATATTCGGGATACAATTCTCTTCAATTTTGATATTTACACTTTTTTATAAAATCAAAAACAAAGGAGCTAGAGGGATTTGACTAAATCGACAGAATTTAGTTTTTTTCAAAATATCTAGTAAGCCATGACTTTTTACAAAAATCCGAAAGTGTCATTAATTTGGGTCAGTAAAACTGCAAATTTTTCCCAATTTAACCATTGCTCTATCTCCGCTTGTTTCCGAGATCCCCATAATGATCATCAAAAAAAGCTCACGCTGTATAAATTGTAAACAGTTTCTATGCCTTCACTAATCCCAATTTCGATCTAGTCATTCCAAAAACTTTTGACGTTCGCTGTTTAAAATTCACCCTGTTGCTGCATCGTTATGAATATCCACATTTCTTTCTGTAATATGTAGAATTCGTGCTTAATTTTACTTGGGCATATTTTATTTTCAGGTATATTTTCACCGCCTCTAACTGCAGTTATCGAATTGTTCCATTAGTTATGGGTCACCCTGTATTTCTATTTCTAATGAAATTTCATAATTCCGCTTATGCTTTCCACAAATAATCAAGCGAGGAAATTAAACCTTTAGGGTAATACCTAAAATCTTAATTAACATATTAACAGGTAAAACGACTTTGAGACTTGAGGCGTACTAGTTACCTTAAAATGTGAAATCAATAATTTGTTAATATTCCTCATTTCATCTAGTTTTAATAATCAGGAAAAAACGTCCTGAAAATGACAAGAAAATCTCGTTATCGCCTGCGCGTTGTTGGTGATATATAAGGAAAAACTATAATTTTCTTTCTAGTCTCGCGATATACTTCGCCCTTAGTGCGCGAATTTTGAAAAATGAATCGAATATGGCTGAATCTGCAGTTTTGGTCTGTAATATTATTTGGGATATTTGAAACAGGTAAGTTATTATTATCGTAAATAGTCGTCATTCAATATAATTGTTTTTACTTTATATATTTGTGATAAAGTCATCGTATGAAAAAGTGTATTCATCATTTCATTTATTAATGATGAAAATGTGTTTATTTGTATAATTATTTTTTTACTGAAATTTATTTAAACCAAAATTTTTACTATATTTCAATCTATAAGTTGTGTTTTACATGTGTACACAATATTTCTTAAAAAAAGAGAGTAATAGGGTGTTTAAGCCTTCATAAAGAATCCTTTTTATTAAAAAAATTGTAGAATACTATTATAAATATTTAAATACAATTTTGTTGAAGAAAATTCGAGATTTTCTCCAGATTTTCTCCGACGCTCTCTTTACAAACTATTGTTAAACAATTTCCTTTTAATACTTTTATGTTTTTTTGGGCAATAACACCAACAATCAAAATAAAACGACGTATATTGAAGGTAAACCAAACGTTTCAAAGTCTATTCTGACTTCGTTGTCAATGGGTTTATATTGATTGATGTAAATTGCAAACTGAAAATTTAATTTATGACATTTAAATTGACATTACAAAATTTGTTGTTTTTAGATTATAGTTAAACAACTTTCAAATTAGAAGAATTTGAAAGAGTTGTCTTTAGAATTTATAAGTGGCGTTCCTAGGTACGACTTTGTTATAAGATAGCGCATTCGCGAAAAATGCCATCAAAGAATTCTATTGTTTCAGTGATCCCATTAACGTCATAAGGGAAAACCTAGGAAAAACCTTATGAACTATCCCGATACAGGGTTGTTCAAAAGTAGATTGCCATTACTAATTTCTTCCTTATTTGTCGGTAACCAGACTCTTTTATTTTTCGTTTTGTGTTATGTTGTTCTTTGTGAAGTATAGTTGAATTGTCAAATTGTATTTTATGGCCTAGGTCCCAAGCATGTTCACAAATTTTCGATTTTTCAAATTGTCGTTTGTTTATGTAATTCTTGTGTTCATTTATTCGTTACGTTTAATGGTCTCGATGTTCCTCCAATATAAAATTTATTGCATTCGCAAGGAATCTTGTGTATGCAGTTTTTTGAGTTCTGGGTTTTGTTGGTTGGTTTTGTTTTCGATATTAGAGATTTCAGTATATTTCTTGTTTGGAATGTTGTTTTAACATTAAATCTGTTGCCCACTTTTTTCAATCTTTCTGACATACCTTGTATATATGGAATAGTTGTAACTGTAATGTACTTGTCCTGGGTAGTAGTAGTGTTAATAAGAGAAGTTTTGGGTTGATTCGGAAGGTTTGTTTTCTGTTCAAGTCTGTTTAACTCTTTGTAGATAAATTTTGTGGGGTAAATGTTAACAAAGGGAGCCAACTATTTTTTGATAATTATCTTTCCTAGGCATATTAATAACAAAAACAGAATCTTGTTGAATTTATTATCATACAAACAGTTGATAATTGCTCTATCATATAATGACTTAATTACACCTTTCTTTACTGTATCGGATGAATTTGAATTGAGAATTTAGGTATCTGTTTGTATGACTAGACTATAAGATTTCTATTTCGAATGAAGATTCTGATTTTGTTATTAATATGTCTAGGACAAGATAATTTGTTATTTTCTCACTCAATTACCCCACAGGGTAAATTTGATCATTGAGCTTTTGTTATTTACAGTAATTTAACAATTTATCCTAGTTCCGAATCAACCCATTGAACTTCTCATTATTAACGACTAACTATGTCGTCAAGGTAACGGCACCAAACTAAAGGTTTATTTTCTTTTGATCAAATTACTTGTCTGTGAGAAAAATTGAAAAGAGTGGGCAACAGATTTAATGTTAAAACAACATTCCAAACAAGAAATACACTGAAATCTCTAATATCGAAAACAAAACCAACCAACAAAAACCAGAACTCAAAAAACTGCATATACAAGATTCCTTGCGAATGCAATAAATTTTATATTGGAGAAACATCGAGACCATTAAACGTACGAATAAATGAACACAAGAATTACATAAAGAAACGACAATTTGAAAAATCGAATATTTGTGAACATGCTTGAGACCTAGGCCATAAAATACAATTTGACAATTCAACTATACTTCACAAAGAACAACATAACACAAAACGAAAAAAAAGTCTGCCTTCATTCTTTTGAATCGCTTCTACTTCTGTAGAATTTAATCGTATCTGGTTACTGACAATTAAGGAAGAAATTATTAATGGTAACCCCCTTTTGAACAACCCAATATCGGGATAGTTCATAAGGTTTTTCCTAGGTTTTCCCTTATGACGTTAATGGGGTCACTGAAACAATAGAATTCTTTGATCGCATTTTTGACGAATGAGCTATCTTATAACAAAGTCGTACCTAGGAACGCCACTTATAAATTCTAAAGAGAACTCTTTCAAATTCTTCTAATTTGAAAGCTGTTTAACTATAATACATTATCTTTAGATTTTTTTGTGCTACCTGTATATCTAAAAATAACAAATTTTCTAATATCAATTTAAATATCAGAATAGACTTTGAAACGTTTGGTTTTCCTTCAATATACGTCGATTTATTTCGATTGTGGTGTTATTGCCCAAAAAATATAAAAGTAATCAAGAATATGCCACAAACAACGTTTAGAAGACAATTTCCTTTAATTAGTTACAAAACTTGTGTTATCTTTTCGCAATTTGGACACAATAAAAATCATTTGTGTTATATATTCGTAACACTTAATGTAAAAACTATATAAATAGAAAACATCGAATTTATAGATAAACTTTTCTGACATGTTTTTTTTTTCATTTTAAATTCGCATAAAGCTACATATATAAAGATTTTACGGAAATTTTTCAAAATTTTCTCACATACCATAATTGTAATTGGCGATAAAACAATGTTTTGCAACCTTTGTTGTAAACCCTACAAATTCTGTTTAAGACAATTTTAGTGTAAAGCTCAGAAAGATTTGATATCTGAAATATAATTATTGCTTTCACCGAAGTCGCACTACAACCTTCATAAAATTGCAAATCCTTAATCAAAATTAAAAATAGTGTTGGACCCAAGATCCTACCTTGTGGAACTCCTGCGTTTACTTTTTTTTTTCCAATAGTTGTCTGTTTCCTGTGATTTTTAAGTAGGTGTTTTATTTCTCGTTTACCCATATTATTAGTTTGCCTCATATATTTTTATGAAATGCAATATCAAAATTGAGAAAAACTGAAATAGTTTTTGGTTTTCATTAAAAACTTTCAGTACATTTGGTTTGTGGTTATACATTTTTCTTAATAAAAGGCCAATCTTTCGCATTTTTGAAAAAATTTCGAATCATTACAAGAATTGAAATTGATAGGAGATTCTTAAGATTTTGAAAAATTATCTTAATTAATGCGTAAACATATAGGATATTTTTGGGAAGTTAATTTTTTGTTGAAAGTTGTGATTGATTAGGACTGCAAACTTTATATTTTGACGGCTTTGATCTTTTGGCGAATTCCGAGAAGAAATATATAAACACGGAAGCGAACAGAAGCATTCAACCAGTATTCGACTGCCGTATAGTTAAGATAAATTGTAAATAGTTCTGTGAATATAAATTAAAGTAGTGGAAATAAATTAGAGTGAGTTGGACTGTGTTTTTGAATAAATCTAAGAACTGAAAAGCACCCGAGTGTGAAATTAAAAACATTACAATAACATTTATTCCTATAACAACAAATGTTAATTCGTAAAAATTGAATTTTCACACATAATAACCCGATATTTCGGGCGGGTTTCAACTACCCATTCCCTCACGCTTAGTTTAGAGAGTTTACTTATTCTTACAGTTAGATTATTTCCCCCTGGAGTAGTATTATTTTTAAGAGGATAGAGTGTTGGTATTTTGCTTATGTTTTATTATTTTTGTAAAGTTATTAAAATGAAAAAAAAATGATCTGGAGTGTCAATAACGCTGTTCTTAATAGTGAATTTAGATGAAGATTTGAATCACCTTAAAAGTTTTTGCAGATATTATTTTTGATGGTATCCTCAGTCTTTTTAACATCTCTATTAGTAAATCGATACGATGATTTACTTTCTTTTGTTTATTCATATAATATCAAACTTTTAGATTACATTTAGGTATTTTTATTCTTTATATAGTGTATTTGCAACGTGTTCTGTTTTCATTTGAACAAAATTTGCAATCATCTTGAAAGGACGATATTGCCTATTGTACTTAAAATACATCAGGAATCAGTTGCTATGAACCAAATTTAAATATTAAGTTTAGTCATATTCAAAATTGGATTATTTAACACCTATGTTGTCTACAATGATTGACAGATTCCTGATAGATGATTAACATTCTGAAAAAAAAATTACGCTCATCTAGAAAATCTAGTTATAATATAGCACATTATTATTTTTCTTGTGTTTTCAGGAATTTCAAACGATATTTATCACGTTTCACTAAAAGAAGACAACTCAGTCAACGTCCATTGGACGCTGGACTATAACGCTGAAGAAGTTACTTTTGAAGTTCACTTGCCCTGCAAGTATCAGTGGTTTGCGTTTGGATTTTCCGATCGGGGTGACCAATTTCCAGCCGACTATTGTTTGTTGTGGGAAAATATGCAAGGGAAGATACAACTGCAGGTAAAAATGTTAACATCATGTGAACAACTTCAATTAACTGCTACAAATTACTAACAATGCATTTGGCAACGTTGTTTGAGTTTGAATAAACTAACTGTTATTGTAAACACAAGCAATAGTAGTATTTTGTGCAAGGAGTCACCATAGACTACAAATCAGTCGTGCTGTGTAAGACTTAAGGAATTCTGTTTTTGAGTTTTCCCTAACCTTGGAAATTAAGATAATATAGACCAACAAGCTTCTTTTAAAGCATAATTTGGAATTTGGGATACAAGACAGAAACTGGTGATCGCTCCTGTTTTTGGGGCCTTAATGCTAAATATTACTTTGAGTGAGAAGTATGCATATTGAAATGAACTTGATTTAATAAATCTGTGTAGTCTATAATAACAGGGCTGCCTTTTCTATTTCGGGATTAGAGAACAAAAACAAATATTAATCATCGAAAATCGCTTTATTGTTTTTTAAAATATTCCCCATGAAGATTTATACACTTTTGCATGCGTTTGAACCAATTGTCGAAGCACTCTAATTGAGGTATCTCCAAAACATGCACTCTGAACGCAGCAACCGCTTCTTCAGGTGTCGAAAAATGTTTGTTTTTTACGTACGGGAATAAAAAGAAGTCATTTGGTGACAAGTCAGGACTATACGGCGGATGACTCATAAAATCGATGTTTTGAGCGGTCAAAAATGCAGTTGTTTGAGCCGATGTGTGAGAGCTCGCATTGTCGTGGTGAAGAGTGATCCGTCTTCGGCGGTTGGTTTTCCTCATTTCTTGGAAGACAACTGGCAAACAAATGGTTGTGCACCACTCAGAATTGACTGTGGTCCTTGATGGAGTTGCATCGCCAAAAATCCATGCACTCTTACTGACTTAATCCACGTCGAAAGTTGTAAAAAATAATCGCACGAAAAAGTTCACGATTTAATTCCATTTTTTGGCCAAGATGAATCCTTTAAGTTACTGTAAACAACACAGATTGCAACACTAGGGTTGTCCAATCCCGAAATATAAAAGGCAGCCCACGTATACAGAGGGATCGAAACTCCATAACTTGCAAACTTATTGACGGAGTTGTCTCATTTTTGGTAGTGCAATAGTTTGTAGTTTTGGCAATCGCCATACGTTTTTTTTGTCAGTTGACAGTCGGCAGATAGTGTTTTGTTGTTAGTTGTATCTAGTTACACGAGTAAACATGGCGGGCGCAAGGCTTACTTTCCATGAAAGGAAGTCAGTTTTGAAGTGGTATTTTAAGTACGAAAACATTAATGGGGTTCACAAACAACGATTTGGATGACCTGCAACAGTAAGTCCAGCTAACTCCCGTCTTGTGTTACAACAATTCACTCGCTCACCACAGAAGTCTGTGAGACAGTGTGCCCGTGAAACTGGACTGAGTCGGCGAATCTTGAAGAGAGCAAAGTAGAAGTGCTACATCCCAAGATTGCTACACGCAATGAACGAGGACGACCTAGATCGCAGAATGGAGTACAGCGAGTGGTTTAATAACATGGTGCGCAACGATGAAGAGTTTGCAGAGATGATTGTGTGGTCTGATGAGGCACAGTTCAAACTCAATGGTGCAATAAATCGCCACAATTGCATCTACTGTAGACAAAGCTGTGAATTTGCCAGGAGTATATGTGTGGTGTGGGTTGTCTTACCGGGGCTTGATTGATATGAAGACGGAAGATTTTACTTTCAACAAGATGGCCCCCCAGCCAACTATCACAATCGTGTTAGGGCTTATCTCTCTTAGAGGTGCTGTAGAGTATCCACCAGGTTCCCCAAACTTAACTCCTCTGGACTTTTTCCTTTGGGAAACACTAAAGGACGTCGTTTCGTACATTCATTTACAAATATCCAACTGAAATTGTTACAGTCAGTAGTGATGCAGTATCGTTTGTGCGTCAATTAGTTTGTAAGTTATGGACTGTTAAACAGTGGATCCATTTTTTTTGGATCCCTATGTATACTAGTTAAACTAGAATAAAATAGAAGTAGCATTAAGTTCTTGTCACTTTTGAGAGCCAAAATATATTCCACCGTTTTGAAAGTAGCTCTACTGATGTATGGTGCTACTGCAAAATCCTCTTAAAACAAACTTTCATTGTTGTAAGATCATGTTTAGTATTTTTTCAGGATACACACGCAGATGACAAAGGAGTTTTGCATCTAGATCGACATCAACATTGTGAAGATTTTAAATATAAAAAACGAAACGGTGTAATGAAATACACATTTCGACGTAAATTTGACACTTGTGACAGAAATGATTATATAATTGAGGTAAGTATAATATGATTATTGAAATCACTGAATGTACAATGAACTCTGTTCTGAACAGGGTAGTTGCATTATTGATATTCTTAATTCTGATCCCCTCATAATTCATAAGCTCTTCATAAATTCACGAAGCAGTCACAGACAGAGTTATTGAAATTTTGATAGCATCACGCTTATGGATCTCCTTCTCTGTGTCTGTCTCCGTCTCTTTCTGTTTCTCTGTGTCTTTCATCTATTCTTCCTGTGTCTCCGGGTCACTTCCGGTCTCTTTCGATCTCTCCCGGTGTTTACCTGTTTCTCCCAGTCTCTCCCTGGTCGCTTCCTCTCTCTCTGTTGCTCCCGGTCTCTCTAGGTCTCTCCCTGTCGCTTCCTCTCTCTCTGTTGCTCCCGGTCTCTCTAGTCTCTCCCTGTCTCCCGGTCTACCTCTGTCTCTTCCACTCTCTGTCGGTCTCTCCTTGACTCTTCTTGTTTCTCCCGGTCTTTTCCGATCTCTCCCTGTCACTCCCTCTCTCCCTCGGGCTTTTCCGGTCTCTCTTGGTCTCTCCTTGTCTCTTCTTGTTTCTCCCGATCTCTCCCTGCCTTATCCTGAACTCTCACTGTCTCTTCTTGGCTCTCCTGGTCTCTCTTTGTGTCTTTTTATCTATCCCTGTTTCTTCCGGTCCCTCTTGGTCTCTCCTGGTCTTTCTTGGTCTCTCTCTGTATCTTCTCATTTCTCCAAGTCTCTCCCTGCTCTCTTTCTGTGTCTCCCTGTCTCTCAGTTGAGGTCTCTCCCTGTTCCCGGTAACTCTTTGGATGTCTCTCTTGACTCTTCTTGTTTCTCCCTGTCACTCCGTCTCTCCGTGCTTTTTCTCGGTCTGACTCTTGGTCTCTTCCGATCTCTTCATGTCTTTTCTGCTCTTCCTCGGGCTTTCCCGGTCTCTCTTGGTCTCTTCTTGTTTCTCCCGGTCTCTCCCTGCCTTATCCCGAACTCTCACTGTCTCTCCCAGTCTCTTCCTGGCTCTCCTGGCCTCTCTTTGTGTCTCCTTATCTATCCTGGGTCTCTTGGTCTTGGCCTTGGTCTCTCCCTGTATCTTTTCAGTTCTCCAGGTCTCTCCGCTCTCTTTCTGTGTCTACCAGTCTCTCACTGCCTCTTCCTGTCTCTCCGTGTCCTCTCCCCGTCTTTCGCTGGCTCTCCCTGTCTTTTCCGGTCTCTTCTGGCCATTCCCGGTTTCTCCTGGTATCTCCCTGTATCTTCTCATTTCGCCATGTCTCTCCCTGCTCTCTTTCGGTGTCTTCCAATCTCTCAGGATGTTTCTTCGTTTCTTCCTGTCTCTTTTCGTGTCTCCGTGCCCTTTCGCTGACTCTCCCTGTCTTTTCCGGTCTCTCCTGGCCACTCTCGGTCTCTCCTTGTCTCTTCTTGTTTCTCCCGGTCTCTCCCTTCCTTATCCCGAACTCTCACTGTCTCTCCCAGTCTCTTCCTGGCTCTCCTGGACTTTCTTTGTGTCTTCTTATCTATCCCTGTTTCTTCCTGGTCCCTCTTGGTCTCTCCTGGTCTTTCTTGGTCTCTCCTGTATCTTCTCAGTTCTCCAGGTCTCTCCCTGCTCCCTTTCTCTGTCTCCCAGTTCTCAGGTTGTTTCTTCCTGTCTCTTTTCGTCTCTCCGTGCCCTCTCGCCGTCTCTCGCTGGCTCTCCCTGTCTTTTCCGGTCTCTCCGGGTCACTCCCGGTCTCTCCGGGTCTCTGCTGGTCCCTTCCGGTCTTTCTTATATTATAACACATTCTGATATAATATTTTTATAAAAAACGACATTATCTAACCCATTTTTAAAGTTTATATATATATTTTGTTTGTTTAAGTCAAGAAAGAGTGCACCATTTGAAGCAATTTTTAAGTCTTTAATAATTAACTTAACACATGAAATCTGGTTTGATTAATAGAATTTATCAATGACTGATGGTTGTCTGACATACAGATAAATATCTAACAGAAAACAGTGAATTTTCCGATTTGCAATGTCAAGTTCAAAAACACTAAAAATGTCAATTATTTGAAAAAAATGTCAAGAAATACCAAACAAACTGTCAAAAAACGTTTAGAGTGCTAAAAAATTCATAAATTTAAACTAATGGTAAAAATCTCGGAAAATATCGAACATGTCAAATATGTCAAAATCGGTAAAATGTTGAAAAATGTTAAAAACGTCGGAAATATAAAGAATACAAAAAAATATGTTTAAAATGTCATAAATGTTAAAAATACCAAAAATGACAAATAATGACAAATGACAGAAAATGCCACAAATTTCGAAAAATACCATAAAGTATTTAAAATGTTATTCATTTTCAATAATATAAAAAAAATGTCGAAAAATATCAGAAATAAAACGAACTATTAGAAATGTTAATAAACGTTAAAAATGTCAAAATTGACAACTAACGTAGGAAAACAATGGTTTTACACATCAAATTTTGAATGAGAATAATAAGTACTTTACAAAATAAACACCAAGTTCAATATTTAGGATATACGTGATTCTCAACTTTGCCGACAAAAGATTAGAGATATAAATGGGTGCCAACGTCCATAGATAATCCTGAAATTTGATTCTAAGAACATACAACATTCTAGAATAATTTTTTTTTTGCTACCTCAATGTTTACTACTCTCTTCGAGGTGTCATTCCTTTGTACGCAAGATAATATATATATAATATATGTCGGAGATAACGAAATAGTTGGTTTCTCAAGTGGCGAAGGTCTAAAGACTATATGGTTTATATTATCAGAAACAGGATATTTATGCTTTCGTACTTTTGTTTACGATTGTTACGTTTATTATGTCCTATTACAAATTTGCCAGCTAGGGATCGTGGGTGATTCATAAATAAACAATCACCCGGCGAGCTGTTGATTACGTGATAATCTATGAGTCAGGTGTTATGCACGATGTTTTTTAGGAGAATCATATCGAAAAGAGTGTCGAGCCTCGAGCGAGGTAAGATCGTAGAAGGCTATCGCGTAATCGGGATTTCGCCGCGGTTCCGAGTAGAATACCTTGCGTACCATTTAGATTAATAATATCATATCGCTACGCCGATCGAATTTATGTTAGGTGGCACCCAAGATAAATTGATCATCAACATTATCTATTGTTCGTAAGACGGACATCTAGAATTTTCGAGAGAAGAATTAGCACACAGAGGTTCCGACTCTGGAGCCATTCCGAAGAGTGTATTCAATATCTCTGACAGGCGAAGTAACCTGAAAATTTTATTGAGACATTCTGTCCTAGGAGTTAAGGGAGAACAGCAATTACACGGAACGGCTCCAGATTCGGAACCTCTGTGTGCTAATTCTCTCGAAAATCCTAAATGTCGGTCTTACATCTCGCGTCTCCAAATTTAATGTTTACTATTTAAAACTATTATTTCTTAACTTTGAACAGTCAAATTACTTTCACAAAGGAGATCAAGTAAAATGAATTGAAGTACAAGATTTGAATTGGTTATTTTTACCGACCCACAAAATTTTTATAAGTATATGATATGTTAACCTTACAATGCAAAAACAGTAACTTGCGTATAAAAATAAAAGAAATATGTGGATTAGATAAATATAAAATAACTTTTATGTGAAAACTAAACAAATCAATAAATCCAACGCGTAAAAAGATTTTTAGCCACCTTCCTAATAATTTTCATATCTCCAAATTCTGTGGTGCCAACTGCTGCCACTTGTCAATTTGATGTAAGGATCAATAATGCACCCTTCAGACAAACTTTAATATGTTCTCAAGGAAGGAACCACGCATTTAGTATGGAACGCAGGGAAACAAAAGCTCTACAAGATCAACGGTGTGAATGTCAGTTCATCTTTAGAAGACAGCGGTATGACCAGGGTTCAACTTCTTAAAAATACCAACTTCGATACCGTTTTGCCTGATTACGTTGAAATACTGGATGTTCTCACCAACGAAGTCAAGGTACCGAATGATGAAACGACCTACTGGTGTCATGTTTTCAAGTTGCCTGAAGAATACAAAAAGAAACACCACATTTATCAGGTAATGTTGATATTGAACTATAAATTTCATATATTGATGTATTTTCTGTAGTACGAATCCAACATCCAAGATTCTAGTCAAGGTTTAGTACATCACATGGAGGTATTTCATTGTGAGACTAGCGCGGATGAAGAGATACCTTTATATGCAGGAAACTGCTTTGCCTCTAACCGACCTGAAAAGACGCAAGTTTGTAAAAGAGTTTTAGCTGCTTGGGCAATGGGGGCCCCGCCTTTTACTTATCCACAGGTACCGTAATTAATTCTTTTGTTTTAAAAAAGTGATGCATGTTTTCTTTCCTTTTCTGTGGCTTTCTTCTGTTCTGTTCTACTAGTTTTAATCTTTCTTCTGGTTTGTCCTATATAAATTTGGTAATGACTGTCGTAATCGTTTTTTGTTTGTATTTTTCTGTGACTGATTCCATTTTGTTTTATAGTCTGCTTTGTATTCACTAATAGTATTTTATTTGCTTTATGTGTTGGTTCTAGGAAGCAGCATTACCAATAGGTGGTGAAAATTTCAATCCATACATCATGTTAGAAGTACATTACAATAATCCTGAAAGAAAGAGCGGTAATTTCATAACTTAGTAATTATGTGGGTATTTTTTATCTTCTTTTCTTTTACATAGGCTTTGTAGATAGTTCTGGTATCAGATTCCACGTCTCAACTAAACTGAAGAATATGGATGCCGGTGTTATAGAATTGGGTCTAGAATATACAGACAAAATGGCTATTCCTCCAAATCAGGAATCGTTTCCGTTGACAGGATATTGTACGAGTGCCTGTACAGCAGTGGTAAGACAAGAAATTTCTCTTCTAATAATTTATTTTACTATAGACTGCGTTAGTGTTTACATCGTACCAAACTTGTGAATCGAGTATGTAACTGGTATACTGCTTATTATTTGTGGAAGAAGGTAGGATTAATATGTCTCTATGTAGAATCACCCTTAGTAGTGAGTATCAAATAATAATAATAGGGCCTTCAGTTACTTATGTGTGCGAGACATCGACAATGACGAAGAAATTGGAAAGTAAATTTTGGTGGAATTAAGTGATAGCATGAGTATAGGAGTAAAACAAATAAGGAAACGGAGGAGTTATACAAAAACAAGTATTAGATTCTTCGGACCCATAGCACTAATACCTGATAAAAGATGGACAAAAATAATACTGTTGTGGTTGAGGGCGTAAAAAGAAGAGGAGGAAGAGCTAGGAAAATCTCGTTAAAACAAGTGGTGAAGGAATTAATAAAAAATTGCGACAATTCTTCTGTGGCAAAAATCAGGGCGATGCTGAAGATATTTTTGGCTCTATGGATTGGTATTTTGATGAAGCCAGTTTTCGTTCCTGATGGGTGGTTGGAATTGCAGTGAAGGTATAATTCTCCTTGACACTTTACATCAAGGAATGGTAGGCATCCACTCTCTTCCATCTCCATTCTGAATCTAATGGATGGTTGGGATTGGTTCAGGTGCTCCAGGAATGCCTGTAGTTCTGTCTCTGTTGCCAAATAATGAAGGTGTCATCGACATACCTCAACCATAGCTTAGGCTGCTTCTCGTACCTCCTCAGTGCATGTTCTTCGAACCATTCTATGTAGATGTTGGAGATGGTTGGTGATAACGAGGAACCCATAGGCAATCCATCTTCTTGCATGAAGAACCGGTCCTTCTCCTGAAAGTAGCAGTTCTTGAGGCAACATTCAAGTAAGTCCATGATTGAGTCTATTGGTAGCTCCGTCCTATCCATCAGGGTTTCGCCTTCAGTAAGTTTCTTCCTTTCTATGTTGAAATTTTCGTCTAGTGGTACGTTCGTGAAAAGGTTTTCAACGTCGAAACTTACTAAGCGATGTTCTGGTCCAAGTTCCATGGATCCCATGATTTCGACAAAATGCTTTGATTCCTTGACGTGCGATGATGTTTGCCCTCCAAAGGTTGGATGATTGGTAGAAGGAATTTCGATAATGCTGCTGTTGGTGAGTTTCGTGAACTTGTAATCGGTCTGAGACGTATTCCAGCCTTGTATATCTTGGGTAGTCCATAAAGATGTGGTGGTTTGCTGTGATGTGGCATCAATTTTCTCCTTATCTCGAGTAGAATGTATTCAGCATGATCTGTGAGAGTGTTGTAAGTTTTTCGTTCTATTTTGGAAGTTGGATCAGTAGGCAGTGGCTTGTATTTTCCCTTCGACAGTACTCCGTCGATTTTCTTGTTGTACTCTGTTTTGTTCATCAGGATGGTAGCATTTCCCTGTCAGCTGGCAGAATGATGATAGGTTTGTCGTCCTTAAGTGTTTTTATGATCCACCTTTCGGATTCGTTGTTTTTTTTTTGTTTGATGTGTTGTGTTTTCTCAATTGCGATTCTGATTTTCCATCGGAATTCCTCCAGTTGCGGTGTCTCTTTGCTGCCTATTGCTGACTCCACTGAACTGATTATATCTAGTACTGGCATCTTTTTTGGAGCTACAGCGTAGTTTAGCCCCTTAGAAAGCAATGTTTTCTCAACTGCTGTGAGAACTCTGGATGACAAGTTCACCACTGTTTTCCTGTTGGTCGTATCCTTCGGCAACTGCTTCCTGGTCAGTTTGTTAAGTTTCTCAGTGTGCACCTTTTGGTCGATTCGTCTGATGATGTCACAGTGTTTTTGAATCAAAGCTAAAATCAGCATGTGTGTGCATCTTCTGATTTCTTGAAACCTTTTTTCTGCGTCTTACAGGAGTTGGGTTTTCTTCCAACGATGATGGTTGATTTCTGACCTCACTAAAGCAAAAAATATGTTCTTTTTTTAGACCTTCGAGTTAGTTCTTCAATTTAATAAAAAAGTTAAAAACATACTAAACCAACTGGATTCTAAAAAATATGTAAACAAACAAATTTCTACAGCACTCTCATAAACACAATCGTTCGATATTGATCTTTTACAGGGTTTTGGTTGTTCTCAAAGGAAAAAGTATATGTAAAAATATGTTTAGGATTTGTAAGTTTTACTCTCGAAACCAAATTTTAACGTATTTGAAAGTTTTATTACCCTTTGCAATGCAAATTGTGAGTTTGAAATTAGCACAAAACAAATTAGGTTCACAACACAACATGGGTGAAGTAGTTAACGTAAATTTGTAGTTTTTGTTTGTATCAGGTGCCTACCGGCCTACCGGCAGAGGGCATCACGATTTTTGGTTCCCAGCTTCACACTCATCTAACGGGCATACGGGTTTTCACGAGACATTTCGACGAATACGGAAGAGAATTACCAGAACTCAACAGAGACGACCATTACAGCACCCATTTCCAGGAAATACGAAGACTGAAAAGACCCGTTAGGGTTCTACCAGTACTCAGAAACCACTCATTTGAATTTCTAAATACTATTTTGATATTTTCAGGGCCATTCTTTGATCACGCGTTGCGATTATAACACAGAAGATCGTCAGAACATCACGCTTGGCGGTTTCAGTATCAGTGACGAAATGTGTGTGAACTACGTTCATTATTTTCCTCACACAGACTTGGAAGTTTGTAAAAGCTCGATCAGTGATCAAGCTCTTCGGACGTATTTCAAGTACATGAATGAGTAAGTAGGTAGATACTCTAGGAACTTCATTCACAAGTTTCATTTTGTTGCTGTTTTTGGGATTGGATTCTACCCTCGAAATTTCAAATACCGTTTAAACGTTTGAAAGGAATTTATAAGCCTGTCCGGCCATTAGCTGGCTATAGGTATACCACCGAGTCGTGTATCAGAGATTTTAACTGTTTGATCCAATGTTATTTTATATTTACTTCTGCTTTTTCGAAATTTGTCTTTGACTACCTCGATTATTTGTAAATCTTCATGGGGTAAACCATAGTTTTGTTTAGTGTTAGAGTTTTCATAAATTGGAGAACATGGCATACATTTCTTTGCCTTTTGTAAATTATATTCTCCCTGACTTGACCATACACTCCCTGTATGGCAGCACACTCACTCTATGGGGAAAATACACGAAACCCCAGATATCCTAGATATCAACAGGGTTTAGCCCTGTGCGAGCCCTTGCCAGGTTTTCAGGCACGTGGTTGGAGTCGTGGCGGCAGTTTCCCATGAATATCCTGACCGTCCGGCTGTTCCTAACAGGACGGCTTTTTGCATTTGTTGGTAAAGATGTTCGTCCAGACCGAGGTATCTTAAATTGTTTAATACACGTTTTGGGACTACACTTGTCGTTGACATAACAATTGGTACAGTTTGTTTGTTGTTCATGTCCCTCTTAGCTTTTATTTGAAATTCCAAATCCCTATCTTTGGTTATTTTCTCAGCCTTTTTGATATTTATATTATTAATGTTAGGAATTGCTATGTCAATTAGAGTTGTTGTACCAGAGACTTTATCAACTAAAAGTATATCTGGTCTATTGTGAGCAACAGTCCGATCAGTCAGTATCGTGCGGTCCCAGTACAGCTTGTAGTTGTTATTTTGTAAAACAGATTCCGGTTTGTATTTATAGTATGGTAATCTCATCGACTTTGAGAGTTCAAGTTTCAATGCTAGTTCCTGGTGCTGTATTTTTGCCACAGCATCGTGTCGTTCTTTATATTCAGTTGCAGTGCACGCTTGACAACCTCCTGTGATAGGCTGGATAGATTCATATGTTTGGCAACCGTACCTGTATCTGTCGTTGTTAATAAAAAGGTCTTTAACGATGTACTTTAGATAGTTCTTAGTTAGAATTACTTGTTCTTGGATTGCCAATATAAAGCTTTCCGTTTCAGGAAACATCTGCCCAGAGATCAACCAGTAGTTCGACGCTGCACTGTCGACATTATCTAGGTTGACGTCATTTATATGTCTTTCATGAAGGGGCTTCTCTTTCCATTTGAGCAGTTTCTGATCAGTATTCTGGTGGTGTAATTGGACGTGTTGTTCTGTCAGTGGTGTTGAGTCATCAACCTGGCTTATGACTCTGTGTAGAACAGAAAATTCTGCGAGTTTCTGGAAATAACTACGCAAAATAGAAATTTGTTGATCTAATAGTTTGCTTATATCTGCCAATCCTCTTCCTCCTTCATACCGTGGCAAAATTGTACGTTTGACAGAGAGCTCTTTGGATGGTGATTTTGAGCTTCTGTTAGAAAAACTCGAACTTTTCGTTGTAATTGTTCAATGTCAGCCTTGCATCAATTAACTATACCGAAAGAGTAACTGAGCACTGAACACGCATAGATATTCATAGCCTGAAACAGATTTTTACTGTTTCGTTTGGTTTTCAACAGTCGTCTTACCCTTCTAATAGAACTATGTTGTTAGGTTCTTTTTCATGGTGGAGTGATCAATACGTTGAGCCTGCTTTATTCCAAGGTATTTGTAAATATGACCTTCCTCCATAATTGAATTGAGGTGCCATCCTCCTATTTCGTACGTGTCCCTGCTGTATTTTGCCTTTACTATATTAATAATTCGGCATTTATCTAGGCCAAATTGCATATGGATGTCACTAGAGAACCCTTATATTATTAATAATATTACTATTTACAGATGGGAGGGACAACCAACTTCACCAGATAAAGTAATATCCGAGAATTATCAAGCAATAAGTTGGAATAAAATTCGGGTGCAACTGTTAAACGAGGTCTACAATGAAGCTCCTTTAAGTATGCAGTGCAACATGTCCAGTGGTGATCGATTTCCTGGTTATTGGGAAAATGCCCACCTACCACCAGTTATAGTACCTCTAGCTCCCGCTTCAAGAAAATGCGATAATATTGTAGAATAGATTTAGGTAAATACATGTGAAAATATATATGTACATAAGACTTGTTTGTTAAATTATTTGCGTTTGTTGTTTTTGTTAACTAATGACTACTAATATAAATGGACCTGCCTGTTTACATTTAAAACGGGTTGAAAGATGTTTGCCGGAAAATAGTAAACGATGCCAAACTTCTTTCCATTGTAACCATTAAGACGTATATCTAGGTATATGTACGCATTGACTGAACGCCTGAACGGCGATACTTTAGGCCGTTTATGTCCAGCAGGCAATAGCGCAAGTTTGTTTATTTACATTTTGATATGAGGTTAAGTACGTGATTGATAATTGTCGTTGTTTTGAGGTTGAAAATTATTTTGTATAATTGTAAAGAACAATAATAAAGTGTTATATCGGTGTTTTACCTGCAAGAAAACGGCATATTCGTTTGCCGAATTATCTTCTCACCGGTTAGTGTCAGATCATATACGTGCTAAATGAGTTTTACAAAAGGTCATTTAAGCAGCAAATAAAATTACATTTTACGTGAAGAAATAAATGTTTTGATAATTACTATTACATATTAGTAATTCAGACACTAATTGTTTTTGTTATTGTGTACATCTTTTAATGGATATATTTAAATTTGGGGATTAGGTACGTATTACTATTATTTTGAATCTGAATAACATGACCTTTGATTTAATATAGTTTGCCCGCTACTGTTGGTGCTGGAATATTCGTAAACAAATATATCTGTGTCTGTTTCTATTTTTGTCTCGTTTCAACCCATTTTTCCTTTGGTCGTATATGAGAGTGCCGGGTCCATTTATATTAGCAGTAATTGTTGTTAACGAAAATATAATAAATAAGAAAATATATAGCTGATTCTGCTTTTTCCGGATTTTGACCGCGTCATTTTCGAATTAGTTTATTTATATACCTAAACCGGAATATAAACAAAGCTTTCCGACGATTCGCCTACACTTATAAGGGGCTTTTTCAAGGATGAGACAAAAAACAAAACAAATGTTACTTACCTTGCGGCTACTCCATTTATTTCATCTTTTTCTCACGAACACTTCAAAACTTCACTTTTTATTCAACTTGTCACAATGATGGACAAATTCTAAATGAATAATAGGTACAAAAAAATAATAATTGGCCCCCCGAAATTTTCAGGTAAAAGAAGGGTAGGAGGCACTTAATGGGATTATTTTATGATTGTGATGAAATTTCGTATACCTTCCTGGAATTTTTATTAGTGAATAATGTAAGTGATTTATTTTGTGGAAATGTTGATGCTAGATTGCCAGATGGACGAAAGTTCAAAACCTTTGTCTCGGTTGAAATTTTTGGGATTTTTGGCGATTTCAACGGCCTCACGGAATTTTCTGGTGAAATAATACGGAGATTTGGCCACGACAGAGGAGCTGTCGAACAGGATTTGGTGGCCCGTTCCGTGATGATGTTCAGCTACAACAGAGTTTGAAAGCAGGCCCGTTTTCAAACAACGTTTGTGCTCACCCAGACGAGTGTTTATAGATCGACCTGTTTCACCAATGTATACTGCCCCACACGAACATGGAATGGAGTAAACACCTTTAGATGAAATAAGATTTTGTTTATCCTTTGGAGAGGGTAAGATTTGTGAGATTTTGGATAGTGGTTTGTAGACTGTTTTCACCTCGTGCTTGTGGAGAAACTTCCCAATCCTATCCGTGACGTTGCTGATATATGGCAAATATGCTACTGATTTATTAGGTGACAATTCTTTCTTAGGAAGGGGATGTTGGTGACGAGAAATGGAATTGCGAATCTCTCGTTTGGTGTAGCCGTTGTTTAGTAGGCTACCCTCAACCCAAGCTAATTCCCTTCTCAAACTTTTGGGTTCGGAAATGGATATAGCTCGATGCACCAGGGAGTACACGACTGACCGTTTCTGAGATGGGTGATGATGGGACCGGGCGTGCAGATATCTGTTGGTATGTGTTGGTTTCCTATATACAGAGTGGCCCAGGCGACCATTTGGCAACCGTGAAACCAACACGTCTAGGAAGGGCAGGGATCCATTGGACTCAATTTCCATAGTGAATTTGATGTTTGAATATTGGGTATTAATGTGGTTAAAGAACAATTGGAGAGCCTCTTGAGATGACAAAGGTGTTATCAACATATCTCAACCAAATTTTGGGTTTGTGGCTTGAAGACTCCAGAGCCACTGCTTCAAAGGCTTCCATAAAGATATTTTGCCACTACCGGTGATAGCAGCGAACCCATGGGGGTACCAGAAGTTTGCATGTAATATTTATTTTGAAAAAGAAAATACGTCGACGTAAGATATTTTTCGATCAACATGAGTAAATCCAAGGTTTGTCCGTCTTCCGACAACAGTTCTCTAATAATCGATAGGGAGTCTGGGATAGGAGCTTTGGTGAACACTGATGTCACATCAAAACTAAGTAAAATATCTTGGGGTTCAATTTGTATCTCTGACAGAAGAGTTACGAAATGGGAAGAGTTTAAAACATGTGAGGGAGATTTTCCAGTGAATGTCTTAAGAATGTCCCCTAAATATTTGGCAATATTGTATGTTGCAGAGCCGATTAGGTTCACAATAGGCGTGGAGAGGTGCAACTCCGAGGAATTAGATGTTTTTGTGTTGCTTTGGGAATGTTCGACTCTCTTATCAATGAAGTTATTTGACGTTCTATTTTGGGAGTGGGATCCCGGTGAAAGGGAGAATAGGATCCATCTTGCAGTAAATCATTTACCTTATTGACATATTCTGGAAAATCTAGGACAACCGTTGCATTGCCTTTATCCACCGGAAGAATGTCATATTCCGGTTTAGGTATATAAATAAACTAATTCGAAATGGACACGGTCCAAATCAGGAAAAAGCAGAATCAACTATGACTCTGGCCGCGAAAACCTCCGTTCTCAAGAAAATATATATTCAAGTCAAATACAATGTTGTGAAAACTTTAGAATATGAATGGCTAATAGTAAGGGAAGGGATTGCTTGTTGTGTCCACTCAGCTTAGGGCTTTTTTATCTTCTTTTTCTTTGATTGTGGACATTCCTGAGGTAAGTTTTTTTATTGGGGTCGATTAAAGACAGAGAGGGTAAAAACGATTTTACACTGTGTCCAATAATTCTGTGTCGTCATCTAGCGACAATAATGTATTTATCTCCCTCCTTCTACATAACAGTGTTGCCACAATTCTCCGGATAAAGATGAGATTTTGAAATCAAATTTGATTTTATTCTGTATTTGGATAAAAGAGTTCAGTTAACTATGTTTCAGTTTATCAACCAATATAAATATACAGGGTGTAAACTATGAGTGCAATTATTTTAAGGAATAACTGTCACGTGAAAGCCTTATAAATAATGATAAAGAAATTCGCTGTACTTTTGGCCCACAAAAATTAACATTAGAGTTTTATTTTACTAATAAACTTTCAGAGATTTTTGTCTGAATTTTGAGGCGTAAGATAAAGGGCAAAAATTAAATTATAAATTATTAAATCTGATTAAATTATTTAAAAATACAAATAAAATATATTTTTCAAAATTTAAATAGTATAGTTTCGAAAATGAGAATTAAGTCGTGTAGTTTGATATATTTGTAATTCACATAATGCAATTTTTGTGTTAAAAATTTTTATTTTCATGTGTAATTTGTCTTTTTGAGGTTTTCTATTTATCTAGAATTTATTTATTGTTTAAGTATTTTTAAATCACATATAAAAAGGTTTTCATTAATCTATATTTTAACTTTTTGAACATAATAGATGGGTATTTTTTTAAATATTTTTTTAACATTTTTTATTTATTTAAAAAATAAAAAAAATATATTTGTGGTTTAAAATGCGTACAAGTTTAATTTTTATTTTCATTTAATTCTATAATTTGAAAATGAATATTAGGGGTTTCACTAAGAATTACTTTTTGTTAAGTATGGTTTCGGATAAGGGGGGAATATTATTTTGTAACTTTTAATTAATTTATTTTAAAAATATGTTTTGAGGCCCTTTTATACTTTTTATCATTTTATATTTTCTTTATATAATTTGCCCCCCAAAATTATTAGGGGTTTCATCGAATATATAAACTCAATTTTTTTTCAAAATTTTCTAGGTTTTAAGGGGGGGAATGGTAATTTTTTTATATTTTTGTTAATATCAATTTATTTATTTGGTTTTTATTTTCGGCCCTTTCATCTGTTGTGTATAATTTTCCATTTAATTCTGTAGCCCCCCAAAATTCTCCTTATTTTTCCAGTAAACTTCAGAGGTTTTTTTTTTTCTTTAAAGGATAGGGGGGGGAAAAATAATTTTCTTTAACAATTAATTTTTTTTAAAATATGAAAAAAATATATTTGTGTTCAGGATCTATTTGATATATTACTTTATTATAAATATATTATGTGTTTCTAAGTTCATACATAAAGTATTTTTTTTCTTGAATATAAGGTGGGGGAATGGGTAAATTTTGGTATATTTTCTTTAATATCTTTTTAATTAATTTTTATTTAAATATGAAAAAAATATTTGTTCAGTTAAATATTACATGTAATTTTTTTTTATTTTTAAATTTTTATTTAATTCATTTGCCCCCCAAAATTAATATTAATGGCATTTTTCCTGTAAATATCTATATTTTCTATTTTTTTCAAAATTTTAGGTCACGTGTAAATCTTGCATCTCGTACCATTACCTTCATACCAAATTTCAACCTCTTCCGGTAGTTTAGGAGAAAATTGCTGTGATGTGACGGTGGATTTCTATACTGCAACCCTAAAAATGATGTGTACTCTGTATGTCCCCTTGTTTGGCTCCCCATCGTGTACGATGTTGGCCACTAAATCATAGATTGTGTTTTTGTGTTTTTCTTTGATTTCGGGTGTTAAAAACTCCGCAAAATCCACATTCCTACAAACAGAATAATAAGATCAACCCAATTACAGACTAAAATTTGAACAAAACTTACTTGACAGGGAAATTAACAATTGTTGGGTTTTTCTCTACATAGAATGTGTTTTTGGTAAAGCGTTTTATATACAGTATCAAGTATGGAGGTAATCGAGTTATCTCAAATCGTTTCATAAAGTTTTCTTTGTAGGTCTTGTACTCCTTTTCTGATTGCCCATTGAATTTTGTTAAGAGCTGATATAGATTTACCTGGAAAATATTTAAAAAACAATGAAATCAAAGAGATTTTATAAAAACTGATGTTATTTAGTTGAAAAATATATTTATTAGAGATACAGTCTTTTGACGCTGGCGCAATTGAAGATGGACCCTGGTCAGAAACAATTTGCTGTCTTGCGTTCAAAGATTATAAAATCTTGAAATGTTAGTCTGATATATTTTCCTACCTGTGGAATTATGTTTTCCCGAAATTCGTCTATAAAAAGCGGTGGCGGTGGCAAGTCGCATGTCAAATATAAAAATGGTGACTCAGTTATGACTTCTTGATATTCGGGCGTGGCTAACAGTGACTTTTTTTCTTTATCATTGAGGTCGGTGGAAGGAATTTTTCTCGAATAGATCTTCATGTTTCCCAAGAACGATTTATAAATTATGGAACTGTCTCTTTTCTTTGTCCCATTCAAAGCTTTATGTAGAGCATTCAAGAACCAGGAGAGAAAATCGATTGGGTCACCTAAAATGTAATTGTAATGGTAAAAGCATGCAATGAAATTAATGTTTATAATCTTCAATATATTTATTTTTTCAAATAAATAGTGTTTATCAGAGATATGTTTGTTCTACTTATTTTTACTTTGACATTAAATCTGTACTCAGTGTTTTCCCATTTTAATATAAATGGAATATTCTTTAAAATATTACATATGAAATATACAATTTGTTTTAACAAAATTTGAATATTTCCAGGAAATAACCCCTATAACCCATTTGTTTGAGATTTCAATGTATTATTAGGATAATAAAATGATATTTTGAAGTTATTTATGAAGTAATTCCTGAAGTATATCTGGAACTTTATAAAATATGCATTGAGTTCAGCAAAATTTGTTACAATAATTAAAGAATCAGTGTATTAATGCAAAAATAAGTAGCATACTGACCTTGTTGGGTAAACTGGAAACGTTTTTTACTCCAAAGCACGACAGCCTGTAACATTTCATGTGGTGAAACATGTGTCTTAAAATTTCTGGGGTTCCATAGTTTCCTCATTAGTTCACCAAATCGCGTAACAAGAAGGTATGAAGAGTCCCCTGGTGGTCGTTTCACCTTACTATAATTTTCCTCTCGTAGAAAGTAATTTCTTAAAGGTGTTACTCGAGACAAGGCCTAGAACGCAATAAAAAACTTGGGGTGTTTGTCTGTATGAGTATATTTTTTGAGATATCTGCTGGTTCATTATTTAAACAATTTATGGGAAGGCCCTTCCCAAGTCTGTTTACGATTGGAAAAATGTAGCAATTGTCTTATGGAGCCCTGTTTGAGATTCTGCATTGAAATTAAGATCTGAAGTGTTTCGTAAACATTGCAGATAATTTGCAGCTCAATGTAAATAAAAGTAATATTATCACTTTGAATGGCGCAAAACAGCCAGTGGAGTACTTATATAGTTGTTTCAATCATGATTTTATCAAATTAAAGATTTAAGGGTTATTTTTGAGCTAAATTCATTTTTTTTTGTTCACTGTCAATTTAGTACAAATATAATAATCATAAGTATTATAATGAATAGTTTCAATACCTGCAAAACAACATTACAGTAATCATTGGCTTTGATGTTATTCAATCCAACTATTCCTGGTGAATACAATGAACCATCTATTGCTCTAGAAAGTTTTGTACCTGTATCCAATTTTCTGATGTGTTCTTCAGTGAACGTTGGATTTAAAACATACTTGATATCATCTAGGGACGAGTCTAGAACATATAATTTAATGATGACGTCATAACAGTTGGAGAACTTACCAATAATTTCATAGTTATCTGGTAAACAATAAAATTTGAGCGTCTGTAAATTCAAGAAGACATGATGACCTTCTGCAACAGAATGCGTGTAGGCGTGAGTGTTGGTTCCTCTGCCCTGGAAATACTTTCCACATACCAAGCATGCATAAACATTAATTCTGGTGAGCGATACAGAGCACAACTTTTCAAAATCAAAGTCCAGGTACTGGCGATTAATGGTATCAAGGTAGGGGCACAATCTTGGTAGTTTTGTAGCTAAAAGTATTACGTTGAATGATAAGATTTGAGAACATTGACTCACTTACATTGGCTGGATGATTGTAAAAATATATTTTTAACGTCCGGTTTTGTATCTGAATTTGTTGAATCTAAAACAAAAGTCAGTAATTTCAATGTTCTCATTCAGTTTTAAAAGATATACCTAGACGTGATCGTTTTGAAAGGGGCTCATCTGAATTCATATTTGTACCTATTTTGAATTAATTTGTAAACTTCAATTTTCGTTTTGTAGGTTATGAATTTATGGAACACAGAACATAGGCACAGACCTAAGTCATAGATTTAATACTATACAGTAACGATCAAGTTAAGTTAAGATCGGGTACCATCTTCTGGTAACTACCAAAAACTCTGCAGGTTACATGATGGCTGTCATTATGAAGGAAATTATATAATAACACAAATATAGGTTTCGTTTTGAAGATTTTTTGCTAAACTATTCGACCTGCTAAGCGATTTGTTATGTGTTAGATGAGATAGAGATAATCTTGAGATAATGCCATCTCTAACCTATTGCATTAGGGCTGATACTTCAAACTAGTTTCTAAACCAACCGTCATGTGGCGTAGCTCTTAGGAAAACTGAAAGCTATTTGAAGGAACATCTGTGTCTTGTTGTCTATGAATCTATGAAATGAGGTTATATTTTGAATTTTTGGTTATTTTTTTAAACAATGATAATACTAGCTAAAACAATATTTCGTAGACCTAAAAGTGCATATTTACCAAGATTCTATTATTCCGGTTTAAATTTATGGGTAATACATAAGCTTTAACTCTATCTATGATTTTAATATAAATTTTCAGGATGAGGAATTGTCTTCAGATATTAAACACAAGGTAGAAGCTTATTGGAGCGATAAAATACAAACACAACATTTTGATGAACATGAGAAACTGAAACAGAAATATTATGTCCTTTCTATGTTTCCTTACCCTTCAGGCTGGTTGCACATGGGCCATGTTCGAGTTTACACTATAAGTGATGCTGTAGCTCGATATCAAAGATTAAATGGAAAAAATGTATGTTGTAATGTTCATATATAATTTAGGTTTATTTATTATTCCAAATATTTGAGATCAAGGTGATTTGAGTAGATAATTAGTCATAATTTGTATTGTTCTTAAATATTCATTCAGCATTAGGGGGTTGTTAAACACAAATAAATAAATAAATTTAATGTTTTTTCTGTAGGTAATTCACCCAATAGGTTGGGATGCATTTGGACTTCCTGCTGAAAATGCTGCAATAGAAAGAAAAATTGCACCTGACAAATGGACACATCATAATATTGTACATATGAAACAGCAACTAAAACAATTGGGATGTAGTTTTGAGTGGAATAGAGAACTGGCAACTTGTGATCCTAGTTATTACAAGTGGACCCAAGAACTTTTCTTAAAACTATTTGATGCTGGGTAATATAATTTTCCTTTAATTATTTTTAATCTATAGTAGTTATGCAAACAGTTTTCGTAATAACTGGAAATAGTATTATGTGTTGCCTGTATTTGAACAAAATTTAAGCACATGTTGAATCACATATTAGCATCCACCAAAAGAATATTCTTCTTTCAGATTTCAGGCTTCTATTATTTAAGATTGCTGGATAAGGATTTTTAACATACTTTTATTAGGTTAATGTGTATGCATGAATGTATCTATGTAAGTGAAACTTTCAACATAATTTCCATCAACTTAAAGAAGTCTGATTAACTTGAAAATTGGCTCACGTGTCAGGGGCTGATGACAATACAACAGAATACATTTCTTTAAATTTAATTTTCTCGTTTGTTGTCTTTCTGTCATTGTTCTTGCCTAAATGCTAAATTCGTCTATTAACGCTGCTATCTAGTTGGCAGTAGTAGAACTTGCAGTAGTGAAATGGAAATATTATGCAAACATGAAGTAAACTTGAATTTAGTGAAAAATGAAAAATATATTTTTACATTCAAAGTTTTCAATTATAAATGCTATAGGTATCGAGACTAAATACTTAGAATATAAGCAAACCCAACTAAAAAGTAGAAAATAATTTTTAATTATAAACAGTTTATATTACAGCAGTACAAAGTCGAACAATCAATCATGATTAATTACCTCAAAATAAAAATATAATAAAACTTAAGTTATTAATAGAATAGTTCGATTCAGAGTAAAAAGCATGAGGTGCTTGAAATATTAAATTCTACAATTATTCTATTGGCAACGTTTTTTACTCTGAATCGAATTATTCTGTTAATAACTTAAATTTTGTTATATTTTTATTTTGAGGTAATTAATCATGATTGATTGTTCAACTTTCTACTGCTGTAATATAAACTGTTCATAGTTAAAAATTATTTTCTACTTTTCAATTCGGTTTGCTATTAAAGTGCGTTTTTTTAGTTTTTCTAACTATAATTGTTTTTATATATGCATTTTCTAATAACAGCATTGAGACTTAATTTTTGGGAATATGCAGAATACTTTTTTCTTTTTTGGTTGTCTCATTTTATGATTTTCATATTCTGAATTATTAAAAACGTTTCATTGTTGAGGATGCAGACTGGTCTACCAAAGAGAATCGTTGGTAAATTGGGATCCCATAGATCAAACAGTACTGGCAGATGAACAAGTAGACGATAAAGGATGCTCTTGGCGTTCAGGGGCTAAAGTTGAAAAGAGAGTGTTGAAACAATGGTTTGTAAAAACCACAGCATTTGCCAAAGACCTTCTTGAAGGACTGGACGATCCTATATTAGACGACTGGAGAGATATTACAAAGTTACAGAAACATTGGATTGGTGAATGTAACGGAGTTAGGTTTGAGTTTCCTATAAAAAATTCCACAGATGAATTTATATCCGTCTGGACTCCTAAACCTGAGTATGTCGAATATGCAAATTTTGTAGCTTTGAATGATAATCATATTATCACAAAGAAGAAAGGATTGCAAAATGTCAATGATACAATCAAACTGGATATTGAAGTACTCAACCCATTCAGTGGAAAGGAGGTGCCTGTTTATGTTACCAAGGAAATTGAATTTGAACCAATGACTGATTCGTATTTAGGTAGGCAGACTATGTAAAAATACTAATTATAGTTGTAGTTACTTTTAGTATCATAAGAATTGGAATAGATTGGAAATATGCCATAAACTAGTGATAAGTCAGTAACCTTTCAGATTTTGGAGTGTTGACACCTCAACACACGCACAGCTCAGTGTGTCAGTACAGTGTTATGGCGCAATTGTGCCATATAGCCCTATTTTGTACCTTATAAAGAAACAAAAACATCTACAATCAATTATATTTCGAATTACCAAAACTCTTTTAGACTACATACCTTAAATATAGGCAACAACATTTACGCATGCTCTAATTATGGGTTGTCTTAAGCCTAAAATTCAGTGAATCATTAATTTCATAGAACACGAGTCGTTTAAATTTAATGTTATTGGATATATTTAATTAAAGACAAAAGATTAGATCACAAATTCAAGGTAAAGACATTTTTGAAAATATTTGTTAATGTGAAAAGAGAGCACACAGTTTGAGTTAAACAATGCCGAGCGAGATGGTGCACTTTTTTGGCACTCAATGTCGAGTCTTTCTTTCGGCAATTTAAACGGTGTTGACAAAAAAGCGCGGCACGGCACAGTGTTTGTTATACATCAGTACCATACACACTTTGCACATGGGTTTTTGTTAGGATTAGAACATTTTTTATTTTTAATCTTGACTGTTCTACAATAAACAAACTAATATTTGTTTTCTATTTTAATCAAGTGTCAAGTGAGGAATTGAAATCTTATCATTCATAATGGATCAGTTTATTAATCGACTTCCAAAAAGGAGGAGGTTATCAATTCGTCGCGTTTTTTTTCGCTTTTTTTGTATGATTTCTTCTCCTGTGGTGCACCGTTTTGAATGAATATGGTCTTGTTTAATAGAGTATATATATCCGGATTGGTGAAACTTCAAATTTTGGAAAAGAATTCTATTGGTAAAATGATAAAATTTGTGAATGAACACATGCGTGCATGGAATTCGACCAATATCCCTAATATTTTAGTCGATTTTTTGATAACTCCTTATAGATGTGTATAGTTTTTTAACGTTTAATCTATTAAGGAAGATCCTTAGGTGATCTCATCTACTTTTCTGCGACGTGCAACTTGCACTTTTGCAGAAAATCGTCGAAAATTCCAAAATTCTTATCAAAAATTTCATCGAAATGACATAACGGATACTTCCTCATAAATATTTTAATTCCAACGTAATAGTGCGGTAATTTTAGGCACTGGAAGTTTCAGTTGCGAATTTGAAAATTTTCTATGTACATCTCAAGCATATAGGTAGTAAAGTATTTTCGGCTCCTTAAATCAATGAGTACCAAGCTCGTTTTGTTTGTATACCAGACAAATACCTATTTAAATGCAAATTTTTCCATTTTGCGAAGACGGTGCTTTTGGTTGTCACATTCTCCCGGCCTAATAGAAAATTCAGTAACAACACATGTCAAACTTTAAACTGCTATTTGGTGCGTTTATAGACAGGGTGTTTAGTTATAGCAAACAAAATAACAAAGTAAAGTGGTAGAAGTTTCATTTATATGAAGATGAATTAGGACGGACTAGATAAGTGGTCCATAGGCGCCGTAATACAGATGGTTGGAAAATAGGGTGGATGGACGTTGGTGGTATAAAAATGTTGGAAAAAATTGAAATTAAAATTATATAGGGTGATTAAAAAACTTTACATGATGTGGACATAAGCAAATCATATACAGGATGGTTGAAATATACGCTGGAGTTGAATTATATTTATACAGTGTGATTAAAAAAATATTTCTTTTATAGCCCATAGAAGTTGCATAAAGTGTGGAGGGAATAATTAACAGGGCGATAATTAAAATGTAAAAAGGAAATAATTTATGGGCAGAATTATATACTATGGTTGAGCATTTGATTCCTTTAGGATAATGTTTGCAGCTAACAAATTTTTGTCCGTCGGCAGTCTATGTACAGGATGGTTGGTATATAGGTTGGATTGGAATTATCTGTTATACAGGTAGGTATCTTACAACATTGAACGCGTGTGTTTTACCTGGCAATTTAAATGATTTATTTGAGGCTTTCGAACCTGGTTCTGTATTTTGTGAAAACTATAATTTGTATTTTTTTAGCTTTTTAGTAAAAATATATAACAAAATACAACTCTAGCAAATAAATAACACATTCAATGTAGACTTACCCAGGAGTCGGTTATACAAATTAATTACCTACCAATCTAGTATATTTTTGAAGTCGGTTAAAGTAAAAACGCAATGAAGGATTTTAGATTTGCTAGTTTTATGAGCATAATCAGGGTAGGTACCTTCATTTGAATCAATTTCTTTATGAACTTAGTTTGTAATCAAGTTAATTTAATAATAGCAAGGAGAGATTTTGTGGGTTACTGACAAGTAAAAAAATCACCATTGATTCAAGTATTTCTTGTCTATTAAGAACAATAAAGGATATAGAAAAAATTTAATTAATGTACATTAATAATTTAGTAATTCTGTTTTTTTTAGGTATTCCCAGATCTTCTGATGAAGTCACCACTTTCATAACAAATCATAAATTGCCTTGTGTACAAATTCCTGCATATTCACCTCTGAAATCGAAAACAAACGCCAAGAAATCTGTAACAAGGCAAAAACCATGAAAATTGGTGGATACTGGACAAGTGCAAAGCTTCGAGATTGGCTCATTTCGCGTCAAAGGTACTGGGGTACTCCGATTCCGATAATACACTGCACCTCGTGTGGAGTACAACCGGTACCAAGGGCGCAACTACCAATTGTTTTACCCCAAATCACAGAAATGCCTGAAAAAAGTAATTCAGTATTAGCTGGAAATGCAACATGGAAAACCACAACCTGTCCCAAGTGTCACGGTCCAGCTCAAAGAGAAACCGATACAATGGATACATTTGTGGACAGTTCGTGGTACTTTCTCAGATACATCGACCCAAAAAATGACAAAGAAATGTTTGGTAAAGACAAGGCTAAACAGATGACCCCAGTGGACCTCTACATAGGCGGCAAAGAACATGCGGTGTTGCATTTGTATTACGCGAGATTCGTGAACCACTTCCTGCACTCCTTGGGGCTGTTGCCCGAGCGAGAGCCCTTCAAGAAATTGTTAGTACAAGGCATGGTAATGGGGAGAAGTTTTCGAATCAAAGGCACCGGACAGTACTTACCAGAAAACAAAGTTGATATTGTCGGTGAGATTTGATGTTGTGGTGTTATGTTTTATTCTGTTTAGTGGGTTTTCAGATCTTAAGAAGAATAAGGCAGTCTCGAAAGATACGGGTGAACAAGTGGTGATTAACTGGGAAAAAATGAGCAAGTCGAAATATAATGGGGTCGATCCTGATGATATGTTCAAAGAGTATGGAACTGATACAACGAGGTTGTTGATATTAGCTGATGTGGCACCGACTTCACACAGACATTGGAATACTAGTAGTAAGTAGACAAGCCACTACACATCATTTGGCAAAATTAATATTAAAAAGGATTCCTTTAAATGCGCAATGTAAGAAATGTTGCTTTAAAAAGCTTAACAATGAATGTATTTTATTTAGTCTTTCTGAAATCTATATGACACTTCATATGTTGGTATTTTTTATTGTAAGTTTTCTACTTTTTTAGCATTCCCAGGTGTTTTAAATTGGCAAAAGCGATTATGGTTGACAATAAGAGATTTTTTGAAGCACAGAAGCAACCCACCACCGCGAATACCAGACGATCAGTTTCAGGCTCAGGACACTTACATGTGCGATTCTAGGAATTTTTTTGTAAAGGGAGTGACGTTCAATTATTTGGTGGCTCAGCAGCTCAGTGTTGCCATTTCAAAGCAGCAGGGGCTCACAAATAGTATTAGGGTAAGTTCTGCATTTACTTGCTTCTAAAAAGATAATGTAATTTCAGGTGAAATACTCTTAGAGAGTATTGCATTTTTTTAGTAGTACGAGGGCTGCCTTTTATATTTCGGGATTAGAGAACAAAAACAAATATTAATCATCGAAAATCGCTTTATTGTTTTTCAAAAAATTTCCCATGAAGATCTATACACTTTTGCATGCGTTTGAACCAATTGTCGAAGCACTTTTGCCACTCTGATTGAGGTATCTCCAAAACATGCATTCTGAACGCAGCAACCGCTTCTTCAGGTGTCGAAAAACGTTGACCTCTCAGTTTGTTTTTTACGTACGGGAATAAAAAGAAGTCATTTGGTGACTATACGGCGGCTGACTCATCAAATCGATGTTTTGAGTGGTCAAAAATGCAGTTGTTTGAGCCGATGTGTGAGAGCTCGCATTTCGTAGTGAAGAGTGATCCGTCTTGGGGGTTGGTTTTCCTCATTTCTTGGAAGACAACTGGCAAACAAATGGTTGTGTACCACTTAGATTTGACTGACCTGCGTTGTTCTAGCGGTACGGTTGCGACATATCCAGTTTTTCCGAAAAAACAGGCGATCATTTGCGTGGAAGTGCTTCCTGCGCGAACAACTTTTGTTGGATTCTTGAAACACCCATACGACTGCTGTTTACTTTCGGGCTCATTCGCGTAAATCCACGATTCGTCACCTGTCACTATGTCATAAACGTGTTTTGAAGCACCGCGATCGTATTTTTTGAGCTTTTCTTTCGACCAATCGACACGAGCCTTTTTTTGAATGATTGACAAATTGTGTGGGATCCAACGCGAACAAAATTTTTTGACATTTAAATGTTTATGCAATATTGAATGTATGCTAGTCAAAATAATGTGTAAGGTTGACTCAATCTCACGATAGGTCACATGACGATACTGCAATATCAGTTCGCGCACAGCATCAATGGTTTCCAAACAACAACTGTTTTTGGACGACCTTCACGAAATTCGTCTTGGAGTGAACTACGACCTCGATTGAATTCACCATACCATCGATAAACAGTGTAGTTTCATCGCCAAAAATTAAATTAAGTTCATCCATGCACTCTTGCTGACTTAATCCACGTCGAAAGTTGTAAAAAATAATCGCACGAAAATGTTCACGATTTAATTCCATTTTTTGGCCGAAATGAATGAAATGTCAAAACGTTCTGAGTACGTATAACTTCAAAAATGTCAAATTTTACAATAGAGTCGTCACTTTTCCAATCTAAAAAGTCGTGATTGATCCCAGCGTCACTCTAAGTTATATATTATTGGTCTGTTTCTCTCACTGTTTTATATCGGCTTCCTTAAGACTCATCCATTTTAGTTGGATTGTTCCAACCTAATTGGCTTTAATTCATTTAATTGGTGTTCTTCCTAGGTCTTATAACTGACTCATCTTTATTTCAACTTCTTTGTTTTCACTTTAATGTAGTCTACCCCAGTTCTTTTCCCCTCATTCTGTATTAGATCTTAAGGTCAGTTCCAACATAAACTTTTACATTTTCTGTTGCATTAGAATCAGTTTCTTGAGCGAAATTTTGTCAGTGTTAGTGTTTTGGCCCATATATCACGAGAAAATTCGTTTATTTCCACTATAGAATAAGGTTTGACATTGAAAACTACAAAATGAACAACGAAACTGACTTAGTACTCTATCTTAGTCAATACAAACAAGAAGGTAAACAAACGTGGCAAGGAATGTCGAAGGTACCCGCGATATTTTTTCAAATTCAAGTTTCGGTGCACTTTAATTTGAAAAATTAATAAAATTGTCTTTGCATGGGAGGATCGAAGGAGGGGAGAAGAAGAAGGTCCTTTCAATTGGTTTAAACCCCTGTAGTCTTTGTTAATGTGATTAGTGCAGAAATATCGTCTGTTTATTATTTACATATGAAGCTTCATAAGCATTTTGAATGCAAAATTATTTGTTGCTCACTGAAAAAATGTAGAGATATTTTTTGGGAAAAACCATAGCTATTTTAAAAAGAAATGTTATAAGGCTTTTTGATTTATTTTTACCTGAAGTGTTAGTCCTCAAAACATTTGCACCCATAACATTTACACCATGTATTTTGTGTTTGTCAAATCAACAGTGGCACTCTTTTCATTATTGATTTTTTTCTACAATAACAACTATATGCTTGAGTGATTTCATATGTATGATAATACTGAAATTATTATCACTTGTTAAACAGCAATTTCTAAATTTTGTGGGGTATATTATTAATATTACTTCATCTTCTACTGCCACTTTCATAAATTGTCAACAACTTAAGTAAACTCTCTTGTTTTTATTTTTTGATTTTGAGTTTCATTGACGTTGAAACAGTTTGAAAGCAATAATAATGATTACTCTTGTTTTTAGAAAGTTCCACCCCCAATTCTTGCTTACAGTCCTCAATTTGAAAGAGCCTTAGCAGTTCAAATAATAATGTTGGCACCCATGGCGCCGTTTTTTGCCTCAGAACTATGGAGCGGATTCGTATCAGCCCCAGGAAGACTGAACACATCTGGCGACATTTTATGGGACAAATCTGTTTTTGAGCAAAAATGGCCAGAGACTGACAACGACTATAAATTGGATCTTGTATGCCATGTAAGTTTAGTTACCTTATAATTTAATGATTCATCAATCAATGAAAAACAATTCAGGTGAATGGCAATGAAGACGCAATCATAAAGTTACCGAGGCACGAACTAGATGTGCTTAAGAAGGCAGACGCTATAGATAGAGCACTTCAACAACCAGCAATTCAGGAAAGAATCGCAGGACGAGATATCAGAGAGGTGAAGTACACGCTGCATAAGGGATTGGAAGGAACGTTGAACATTCTGACAGTACGAACAGGTGAAGAGAAAATGAAAGAAGAAGCTGTCAGTTAATTAAATGGAGTAGTGTCTACAAGAGAGGGTTGAGTGGCTAACTTTGAGTCAGATTTCTACAATATTTAAGTTTCAACTTGTTGCGTTTTTGTAAATAAAATAAAAGAAATTGAAGTAGTATTTTTTGACCAAACCACATGTCATATGTTTTATTTTCTTGGAAAAGAATTTGTCGTTAATAATAATCATTTGGTAGGCGAAAAAAGTCAAATGGTTTTCTGGGCTGCTTGGCGTTAGTCCGTTGAAATTACTTCCAAAGATTACATCTTCATCGTTTCTTTATGCCTGTTTTCTAGCACATGCACACAATACCATAGAATCTACAGAATCGTCTTAATAAAGGTAAATAGCTTAGAGCATGTAGGAACTCAAAACCCATCATCATTAAATTCCATCCTCCAATAGCTACACAGTAATGTATTCCATATGGTTAACTATTAAATAGCTCTTTGGTGAACAACTACACTTTCCAAACTAATTCTAAAACTCCATAAATGAAAGGCCATACCGTAAAAAAATTAGATCTTCCATTAGGTAACCAAAAGTTCCATAAATTAGAGTCTCTGTAGTGACCTAACTTTTCCATTATAATAAGCCTCACAGTGACATAATTTCTCCGTAAAAACCACTCTACTATAACCCATAAAAGTCATTTCCATCTCAAAAGAAAACTCTGTCGGGAGAAACTGTGCTCCTCAATAAAATAGCTCCAACATGAAAAATGGTACTCCGTAAAATAGCTCCATAAAAAAACCCTAAAATATTACATGGCACATGAGGATTTTATATCGACAAAATGGCCACGCTTACCTTTTCGAAAAAGGGTTAACTCTAATCTGAAAATTCCTCATACATCGGCATATGTTCCTAATTGGTTAAAATGATCATAGTATATGACTCTACCATTATTATACATTCGCGTACATCGCGTATCGACGTCTGCTCATCATCATCGAAACGAGAAAGTAGGACAAGTTTTCCGTTCGTTTCAAAATTGAACATTTTCCCCTTCCAAGACGATGACCATCAGAGGGCGATAACATAAGGTGACTGACAGATGGAAATCTTTGTAAACAAACTTGTTTGAATTAAATGATTACTCAAATGAAGAATAAGCTAAAAGATATGTGTTTATCTAACAAGGTTTAGTCGAAAGAGAGTTTCGAAGTACGACACAGACAGACATTGTACAGTTCTAACAAAGGTATTGTCTTGGACATTGCCAGCTGTAGAAATTCACCCAGACAATGAACAATGTACTCTAGGACCATTAACACGCGAATTAGTTCTGGGAAACAACTCCAGCTATAATATTTCCTGAGTTATAACTCTATTATATAATTATAACCTCTATAGAGGCATATCCTTTTACAAAATAAATCATAAGGTTAGTCGAAATGGCTTCAATTCTTCACATGTTACATGGTTTATGAAGTCTTCTAGAGATAGCCTGCAATGCACAAAATCGTGACAAGGCTAGAGAGTGCTATAGAGACAGTAATAGGCTATTTCACTTGGTGGATGGAAGCAGTCAATGAACAACATGCTGATCGTATTTCATTGGAAGCAGCTCCCAACCGAATGAACTAGCCTCTTGCCCTGTCTCTCTTTTGTCTTACCACGACATTTGTGCACTGAACTCCAGAAGATACAAGCTTTAAGGTAAATTGTTACACATAACCTCAAAGAGGATACAATTTATTAAATTTAGACTTCACATAAGAGAAACAAATAATACTTTCGTCATAGTGATCTTGACAAATGATTTCAACAATTGATATACTTATTTCGCATTGTGTTATTATGTGGAATGTTAAAGAATTACCGTACTTTAAAATTTATATTTGCTATCACCTATGTGCCACAAATCATCATCAGACTGTCAGTGTGAACATATTTCAGAAAGAAAAACTACTGCCAACATGAGAAAAAACTACTAAAATCTACCAATGCATTTGCAGGAACCTACTACAAAATCTACCCCCGTTTAAAGCTTAGAGGTTGTACCTTCTGGAGATAGCCTGCAGTGCACAAATGTCGTGGTAACACCAAAGAGGGAAAGGGCAGGAGCTTTTTCACTCGTTTGGGAGCTGGAGTTGCTTCCAATGAAACACGAAAAATGGGGGGGGGGACAATCCCCAATCTGGCAACCCGGATCATTGATTTAGGTGCCTTGATTCGGGTGAACACATTTTGGCGTGAATTTTAAATTTGATTTTCTTTTTGATTCTAAAGAGCTATAAGAACCCTAAGAAAGTAATCAAAAAAGACCAAGAAATAGAAAATGCATATTTCCTGTGAAGGTGATTTTGTCAAAATAAAAAAGTTGGAAATACTAAATGAGGATAAAAATCAGTTAGAAATATTTATTTAAAAATCACTATCCTCGAGAACAAACGACATAGATTAATTTCGTCCTAGTATACATATTGTAGGTATATTCATTAAAACGTATATCACTTATATATCTATATATAATTAGGAATTAAAAAACACAAATTTAATAACAAATATAAGTACGTTATATAAATATAAAATCTATAATAAATACGTGCGAATGTATATCAGTGCATTTAAAAATACGATATCACAAACTCATTGAACATTTTTTTGAATCACAAACATTTAAGGCACTATTAAAATCTCACATCTAAACTTTAACGCATTCTTCTTCATTGCAATTGCTGTGATCGTGAGGCAGAGGCTTGCCTCTGAGGAACGCTTGGATTTCCTCCAAGTTTTTACCCTTCGTCTCTGGTACGAAAAAAATGATAAAAATCAATCCTAACAATGAAAAGAAACTAAACCCGAAGAATGCCATGTGCATCCCGTAATCGTCCTTCATGACTTGCAGGAACTTCGAAGCCAGTGTTGCCACCACGCTGTAATAAATGTCGGCAAAGCACAAAGCGAAAGCTTTAACGCTAGTGGGGAAGAGCTCCCCTAACATCAAGATGGGAATGCTTTGCATGCCTACGCTAAAAATGATGACAAAAAGAATAAGCAGAACGACTGGAAGGAAATCGACCGAGGTCGTATCGATTACTTTAGTATTCTTCAAATAGAAGAACATTCCTTCGAGGAAAAGCGTCACTGCTGAACCCGTAATCGAAATGATCAGCAAAGGTTTTCGACCAGCCTTGTCCACGATACTCGACGATAGGATCGTCATGCAAAGTTGGACGGAGAAGTATATCATCGAGGCGTGGTGAGCTGAGATGTTGTCTCCCGCTTCTTTGAAGATTGTCTGCGCGTAAAACGTGATGGCAGTCGTGCCGCTGAACTGCTGGAATCCTGTAAAAAAACAAAAACATATCAGTCAATCAGAAATTTATTTTCGATATAATGTCTACTTAGATTCAGGTTGAATCGATCGGTTGAAAAATCGATGTTTCAAGAATGTTCATGAAAGAACCTTATGATGTATATAAATATAGTCGAAGTTGTAGATATGAGGAAGATTCACGGAACGTCAACCGCATGGTGACGCCACTGCATATAAGGGTGCAATGGCCGCCATGCATGAGAATTTTGGGTAATCCTCTAATGAGCAGTTTTAAATACAAAACAAAACTCGAAAAAAGAGGAATTTAACTAACTATATATTTTTCCTGAATTAGTTAAATGCTTTTTCAAGTCCTGTGTTTATAATAGTGTGCGTTTTTTTAGGCTGTTTATTTCGCATCAACTGATAAACTAGTTTATATCTACCGATAAACTAGTTTCCCCGTGGACAACATTTGTGCACCGTCACAACCTGACTGTCGACGAGATAAACTGATGAAGACACAAGACTGTGCATACATTGACATCGTCTCTTTCAACTAGTACTGTAATTCGATCCATCGAATAGCACAAGTCATAGAGGAATTTAATTAACTATATATTTTTTCTGCATTAGTTAAATGCTTTTTCAAGTCCTGATTTTATAATAGTGTGCGTTTTTTAGACTGTTTATTTCGCATCAACTGATAAACTAGTTATATTTACCGATAAACTAGTTTACCCGTGGACAACATTTGTGCACCGTCACAACCTGACTGTCGACGAGATAAACTGATGAAGATACAAGACTGTGCATATATTGACATCGTCTCTTTCAACTAGTACTGTAATTCGATCCATCGAATAGCACGAGTCATAGAGGAATTTAATTAACTATATATTTTTTCTGCATTAGTTAAATGCTTTTTCAAGTCCTGTGTTTATAATAGTGTGCATTTTTTTAGACTGTTTATTTCGCATGAACTGATAAACTAGTTTATATCTACCGATAAACTAGTTTACCCGTGGACAACATTTGTGCACCGTCACATCCTGACTGTCGACAAGATAAACTGATGAAGATACAAGATTGTGCATACATTAACGTCGTCTCTTTCAACTAGTACTGCAATTCGATCTATCGAATAACACGAGTCATATCTAAACTCTTTATTCTGTTTGATGGTTACCCATAAGTTTACGAAGGAACTGGTTTAATCTACCTGTCAAAGATCATTGGTGGACTTTGTTCCGTTAACGGTCGAAACTAGTCGAAAACTAAACTGTTTTATTAACTAGTTTATCATCGGGGACAAACGGTCTCGTTTCGTAGCCTGTAAAATCCTCAAGGACCCACCACAGGTGTGCTATTTATTGCAAATTTGTGATGTGGGAATAAATAATTTATTGTCGGTGTAAAAATTGTTTTTGAACCCACAAAAAAATTATAACAATGGTTTCAGAAGTGGGATTAAGTGGATTTTAAAATCTGAAATAATTCTCTTACTACTTCGATTGAAAACTACTTAAAACTGAACTAGATTGGTTGAGAAAAAGTTCAGACACCAGGTACAAATAGGGCAGTACCTTTAATTACATTCTAGAGTAGTTTTTCGGTTGTTAATTTTTTATTTCTATTTACCTCTGAGTCCAGCAACTATAAGTACTGCCTTTCGGTTTGATTTCACTAGAAACAAGTTGAGGAATCGGCCACCGGTTCCGCTTGAACCTTGTAGATTAGACTTCATCCTTTTTATTTCATCATCGACGTCATCCCTTCTTCTGAATTTTCGCAAACTTTTTTTCGCCTCCTCGTCCTGATTCCTCATGAGCAGGTAGTAGGGGCTCTCCGGCATCCATATAAAGGTGAAAAATGCGATGACAGGTACCAGTGAAGACACAATAGCTGTCATTTGAATGCTTAGATAGGATCCAATGATGTTGATTAAAAGGAAACCGACTATCCACATCACAGAACAGCTTGATCCTAATAGACCGCGTCGTTGAGCATCTGCTATCTCTCCTATGTACATTGGGACAACAGTAAAAGCAACTCCATCAGCAGCGCCGGCCATGAATCTGGAAAATATTAGGTATTAAATTTTAAGGTAAATTTAACAAATTTGGTATTTACCTTGCAATATGTAACCAAATCGTACTATCCGCTACAGCTATCATCAGCCAAGCTACAAAGAATGGAACAGCAGTTCCAAGGATTGTCTTTTTCCTGCCAAAATAATCTACTATAGAAGCTGCGGTCAGTGCACCAACTACAGCACCGATTAAGGGCATTACGGACAGCCAAAACCCTTCCTGATTGGACACGTAAAGGGCGTGGTCTGTGTTGTTGAGTATTTGAGGAAGCGTTGGAGAAGGCCAGCCATAGTGCATGCCATCTGTTACTATCGCGAGATTACCTGGAAAATAAAACGAAACGTAGTTTTTATTGTCTATCAGTGATAATCAGAAGGACGCGGCCACCATGCAACGGATTGATCGCTATTAACCGACTTCCAAAAAGGAGGAGGTTATCAATTCGTTGGTTTTTTGTTATGTATGCTCAGTGATTATTCATAAACGGTTTGGGCAATTTTGATGATTTAAACGGCATTGTATTAAGGAATATTTCAGAAAGGTTTTCCAGAAAAAGCAGTAATTAATGGTGACTTTCAATGAATCTACACTGTTTTTTCTAAAACGGTTCAATCAATGTGAATGTTTTAAATTGTATTCTACAAAGAGATGTTCCAGCTTGATTTCGTTAATTTCCTATAACGTAAAACATACGTTTTTCTGAAAATCGTAAAATATGTACAAAAAACAGTAAACATCAATGTAAATGTCAAATTTTCGTCATAAATATCTAGCTTAAATGTCAAGATATGCCATGAAAGTATATCGTACAGGGTGTTTATAATGGTTTTCATTTTATAGGGCTTGCAGTCGAGTGAAATGGCACAAAATATTCCATAAGTGTATCGAAAAGAATAATTGTTAGGTGAGCGCTCTTTTCTTTTCTGTACGGTATACGGTTGTAGGTGTGTGTGTGCATCGAAATTTAAGCAGCGAGCAATATGCGCAATTGAGATATAGTAATATTACAATTAGACAAGTAGGTTAAATTAAAACATTTTTAAAACATATATAACCGACTTCTACCTATAACTAAAAAGCTAAAAATAATTATAACAAAATACAACTCTAGCAAATAAAGAACACATTCAATGTTGTTAGGTATCTACCCGGGAAAAAAAATGTAAACATTAAAAGGTGCTCATCTGTATTGAATTACCTACCAATCTAGTATATTTTGAAGCCGGTGCCAAGCAAATCTAAAATCCTTCATTGCGTACTAATCATCAAACTTGATTGTTGCTTGGCACCGACTTCAAAAATATACTAGATTGGTAGGTAATTAATTTGTACAGAATGTGCACCTTTTAATGTTTACATTTTTTACTTCTTGGGTAAGTACCTAACAACATTCAATGTGTTATTTATTTGCTAGAGTTGTATTTTGTTATAATTATTTTTAGCTTTTTAGTTATAGGTAGAAGTCTGTTATATATTTTTTTAAATGTTTTATTTTCAACTTTTTCGTTTTTTTTAACTCAGGTAGTTTTCATTCTTTATTTTTTATTTTGTATGTATAACCTTAATAGACAGAACCAGGTAACATCGAAACCCTCAACATTACACAATGATACCTTCTCATTTAAATTGACAGGTAAATCTTTACGAAGAAAATGTACTAGTAGGCGTTGACTTAATACGCCCAAAATATATTTATGCCTTATGGACTACGCCATGTAACCTTTTTTCAACTTTTTTTGACAACTCTGTATAACTATAGATAATTTTACCAACCAACCATCCTGTACATACGACTGCCACGGACAAGCATAAATTTGTTAGCTGCCTTCTGTAAATTATAGGACGGACTATATATATATATATATATATATATATATATCCCATATTATACGGAGTCAAATCCGTCCTATATTTCAACCATAGTATATAACTCCTTGTGGGCTACCCCATAAATTATTTCAGTTTTAACATTTTATATTATCGCCCTGTGTAACATCAATTCCTCTCCACACTTTATGCAACTTCTTATGGGCTATAAAAGAACTATTTTTTTAATCACACTGTATAAATATAAATCAACTCCAGCATATATTTCAACCATCCTGTAAATGATTTGCTTATGTCCACATCATATAACAGTTTTTTATCACCCTATATAATTTTAATTTCACATTTTTTCCAACATATTCCACCAAACGTCCACTCCACCATATATTCCAACCATCCTGTATATACGGCTGCCTATGGACCACTATCATTCTAGTTCGTCCTATATTTCAATCTTCATATAAATGCAACTCCTTCTGCCACTTTACTTTCTGATTTTGTTTGCTATAACAAAACAGCCTGTCTATAAACGCACCAAATAGCAGTTTAACATTAGCTATTACTTCTGGTGTAATTCTCTGGATGTCTTGAGTTATTCTTGCAGCTAATTCTTGCAAATTATTTGGCCTATCAACATAAACCTTAGACTTTAAGTAACCCCACAGAAAATAGTCTAGTGGATTAAGGTCGGGACTTCGTGCAGGCCATTCAGAAGTACCCCTTCTTCCAATCCATCTGTGATGAAATGTCCTATCTAAATGATCTCGAACAATGCGAGCGTAATGGGGTGGTGCTCTATCCTGCTGAAACCAGATATTATTTGGTAATTGTCCATTTACCTCCAATGCCGGAATAACTTGTGTCTCCAAGAGCTGTAAATACCTATCTCCGTTTAAAGTTTCTTGTAGGAAGAAGGATCCCACGATTCTGTTGTTATAAATGCCGGCCCAAACGTTCAATTTTTGGGGATGTTGTGTATGAGCCTCCTGTACCCAATTAGTATTACTTTGCGACCAGTAGCGGCAGTTATGTCGATTAACCGTACCATATAAACAAAAGGTAGCCTCGTCTTAAAACACCACATTTCTTATAAAATTATTATCCCGGTTAAAAATATCCATCATCGTTTCACAAAATTGCAAACGTCTGTCGAAATCATCTTCGGAGAGTTCTTGAACGAGGAGAATTTTGTATGGATGATATTTTTCTCGCCTTAATATCCTTCCTACTGAACGACGGCTAATTCCATGCATATTGGCGAGGTCGGTAGTGGATAAGTGAGGATTTTCTTCCAAAGATATAGCAACATTTTGACTACACCTTCATTAGGTTCCACTTGTGTCGTTCCTTCGCAATGTTTTTCGTCACTACTGAACGGGATATTTGTGTATTCGGATGAACAATGTTAAAAAGGTCGCAAACTTCTTGATGCGTCCTTTTCCTCTCCCCATACCCAATCATCATTAATATTTCTATTCTTTCTCTTTCACTATACTTTGCTCGCAAGATCCGGGAACCACTGTAGGTAGAATTTTTGATCTGACATCAAAAGTCAAAAATTGTGCGGTTTTGTTTCAATAACGTTACGTGTGACAGTATTAGATATTCCTAACATGCTTATCTTTTTAAAACTAAACGTAATTATTGTGTTTGTATGATATGTGACTATTATTTCCATTTTATATTTTAAAATCGTTCTAAAAAAATCAGTCGCGTAGTTTCTGAAAAAATGCGCGCGTACAAATATAAATATTTTCGGATGAAATACAAAATCCTTTCTTTTTGAACATTGATTAAAATAAACAAAAATTTAGACAATAATTTATTCTAATAAAGCAGTTGAATAATTTTTTGCATACTCACCTAATGTCCCGGCTACATATTGCAAAAAAGGGTTGCTGTTCGCAGTCTCCATTTCAGTACCTCATCAATGTCTGTCGACAATATCCACAACAACTGAACGTCGTTCGACTACCAACTGATTGATTGATGTTCTGTTGTTCTCGAACGCACGATCAGCTGAGCCTGCAAAACACAAAAAAACGAAATTGAAATTACCGCGCTGGTACACAAAGAAAATACTCGAACAGCTGTTTACATCTATTAGATCGTACAGGTGAAGAACTGGTTTTGATTTTTTACCTGGTCGTAATTGTTGGGGGAGTGCATTTGAATGTGTTTGTGATGGTGCTTCTTTGTTAGATGATCTTGTACAAATTTTAAAGATTAGGTTTCTTTAAATTTTGAAATTGAAATATGGGCAAGTCACGTAAATGTATTATTATGAACTTGCAATATAATCTATATCATTAAATACAGCAATTTCAAAAAATGTTAAATCTCTAGGCATGAATCTCTCAGGAATTAACTATTTCAAATATTAATAATAATGTCTTGATTGTTGATCTCTGGTCATATGTTTCCTGAAGCGGAAGGCTTTATATTGGCAATCCAAGATCAAGTAATCCCAACTAAGAACTACCTAAAGTACATCGTTAAAGACCTTTCTATTAACAACGGTTGCCAAACATTTGAGTCTATCCAGCATATCACAGGAGGTTGTCAAGCGTTCGCTGCAACTGAATACAAAGAACGACACGATGCTGTGGCTAAAATACTGCACCAGGAACTAGCACTGAAACTTGAACTATCACAGTCGGTAAGACTACCATACTATAAATACAAACCAGAATCTGTTTTAGAAAATAACAACTACAAGCTGTACTGGGACCACACGATACTGACTGATCAGACTGTTGCTCACAATAAACCAGATATAGTTTTGGTAGATAAAATCTCTCGGAAAACAATAACACAGCAATTCCTAACAAAAATAATATAAATATAAAGCAGGCTAAGAAAATAACCAAATATATGGATTTGGAATTTCAAAAAGTGTGCTGCCATAAATTGTATAGTCAAGTCGGGGATAATGTTATAATTGAAGAAAGTTAATACTTATTAAGATTTAAATAATGAGCTCACCTTAAGTTCCATTAATTAAACTATTAACTTGGTTAAAAAAACTCAAATGGCGCCCTCCGAAAAATACTTTACCATTGCATTGATAGCGGCTTTACGCCAACCTCAAAAATATGCTAGATAGGTAGGTAATTATTAGATAAAATTCTTAAGGGATAATGCGTGGGATTTAAACGACAAATTTATTTGTCTAACTTATCAAATGATGATTTTATTCAAGAAGATATCTAGTCTAGGCGTAAGAAGTTCATCTTCTCGCTCCTTTGTCATAATAGAGCAATTATTGAACTTTGAATTTAAAATAATTCTTACATAGAATTTTATCTTACAAAACTAGATTTAAGCTGATCCAGTCTTCTTAATAGTCAGACACCGTGATAATCAGTCTGAAAATTACTTATAAAAATCACTCAATAAATTAGAATTGCTCGTGATTACCAATATATTAAATTTTTCAAATTCTTCCTAGAAATGCGTATTTAAAGTCTCTGAACTTTAATAATTTTCGCAAACCAATATTTAAATTGCAAATGAGAAAGTAAATTTCCATGTTTATTCAGGTTAATAACATGTAAATTTATAATAACAAGGTGACTCAAATAAAACTGTTTGCGTTTTTATTACTGCCAGTCCTTTTAAGTCTGAATTGGTAATAATAACAGATTTTCAGATTTAATGTTGTCATTAAGTCTAGTGTTTACTTTAATATTTATTGATATTCGTCATTTCTCACAGGGTTTATTTGGAGTCTTGTAGGAAAGAAAAAAGTTGTGCCCAATAAAATGTCATTCGACCACTTTCTTAAGTATACATACAGTATGATGGTGATCACGTGACATAGATGTAACCTACGTCACTAAATAAAGGGTGTTTTTTTAGAGGTATAGAATTTTAAGTTGTCAACACTCTTTTATCGGCGGCCATCTTGTCAGCTGTCAAGTGATTTATGTTTAGTTTGGTTTGGCATTTCATCATAAATAGACTGACGCCTGAACAACGCTTCCAAATTGTGCAAATTTATTTTGAAAATAATGGTTTTGTTTGACATACGTATCGCGCAGTACGTCCATTTTTCGGTCAACATAATAGTCCACCACAGCAATTAATTCGATTAACTATGCAACTTTTTCGCACCACGTTTACTCTAAAATGATAATACGCATCCACAGAGATGTCGTACAGTGCGTACAGAAGAATCCATTGCTGCTGTAGAGCGTAGCGTAGAGGAAAACCCGAATCAGTCTATCCACCATCGTTCACTTTATGGAAGATTTTTCGGAAAGATCTTGGCTTGCGTGCTTACAAAATTCAACTCGTGCAAGAATTGAAGCCACACGATCATCTAGCAAGGCGTACATTTTGGTTGAAAGGATACGTCAATAAACAAAACTGCCCTATTTGGAGTGATGATAATCCTCAAGTTCATGTTGAGACACCGTTACATCCAGAAAAACTGACTGTTTGGTGTGCTTTATGGGCTGGTGGAATAATTGGTCGGTACTACTTTAAAAACGATGCTTGCCAGAACTTTACAGTCAATGGTGATCGCTATAGAGCCATTTATTTATTTATTTATTTATAATTTACGGGGTAAAACCCCATTTACATTACATAAACTAATACAACAAAGTATAAGAATTCAAAGAAACGCTACAAAAATCTATTAACAAACTAAAATAAAACAACACTTAAAAGATTAAGAATAATTAAATATACATTTTGATTTAAAACTAACATTAGCAACATTACAATTATACAAATCAAGCCACGAACAGTTATTATTCATAAATTCCGATATTCTATCCATCGGCGATAACCGTGATATTCAGATTCATAAAAATAAGAAGTGTGTCGTAAATGTCGCTTAGGAACGTGAAAATTTAACCTACCCAATAAGTCAATAGAATCTATTTTGTTGTTAATGATTTTAAAACCAAAAACAATATCACTTCTTGTACAGATCAGGAATTTTAAGTATTTGTGCAATGTTAGAGTAATTGTGGTTTGTAAAATGCATAGGCTGGTCACATTTGAAAGAAGAATAACGAAGAAAAGATCTACGAGGACTTTCAAGTAATTTAATTTGGTAATCCCAATGGGGTCTCCAAATGACTGAACAATAAGATAGAATAGGATAAATAAATGCGTAGTACAAAATTCTGAAAGTTTCAAACCTAGTGAATTTACTTGAAAATCTCTTGATGAAGTTGACTTGTTTAGTGGCTTTTGATTCGACATAATCCAAGTGGAAATGAAATTTTAAATTGGAGTCGATATATACCCGGAGATCCTTAATTACGTCTACCTTCCCAAGATTAGCTCCATTTAAATTATACGTAAACATATTTGTGGAGTCTTTACCAAAAGTCATGACAAAGCATTTTACTGGGTTACATGTAAAACCGTTAAAAGAACACCAATTTAGAAGCGAGTCCAGATCAATTTGTAGGGAAATTCTGTCTTGAATTGATTTAAAGAAATTTGAGAATTTTTGATCTCTAGATTTAAATCATTTATAAAAAGTATGAATAGAAGGGGACCAAGATGGGAGCCTTGAGCGACTCCTGATGTGACATGAAAGGGTTCAGACACGAAATTTTTAATCTTAACAATTTGACTTCTATTTATTAAAAAAGATTCAGGCCAATGTAGTAATGGTCCATGAAAACCATAAGCCGAGAGCTTCCTGACAAGGAGACCGAAATTAACGACATCGAATGCTCGTTGAAAATCTGTATAAATAGAGTCCACAATACAATTTTTACTGATTGCATCATTTATATATTCTATGTAGGTACAAAGATTCGTCTGTGTGGACCTGGAAGGATAGAAACCATGTTGCATAGGCGTAATAAATTTGAATATAAATGAGGATATTTTATCGTATACTAATTTATCAATAAGCTTGCCAAAAACACAGTTTTTTGTAATAGGTCTATAATTATTCACATCAGATCTGTCCCCATTTTTAAATAAGGGTGTGACAAAACTAGTTTTCCAGGACTTTGGAAAAGTTCCTATAGAAATAGACCAGTTAAATAATTTAGTTAAATAAAGAGCAAAAACATTTATACAGCCCTTTACCAATCGAGGGTGTATACCATCAGGACCTGGGGAAGAGTTACCATCAAGGTCAGTTATGGCTTTTATAATGTCAGATTCCAAGAACACCAATTTGCTAAAACAATCTAAAAAATTCAAATTTAACCAACGTCCATGATAAATCAAGATTATTATATACACTACTAAATTTTTTTGCGAATAAATTGGCAATATCCCGACCAGAGTCTGCTATCTCATCGTTCAGATGCATAACTCCAGGGAGATCCCTATTACGACAAAATGAATTCACATAGTTAAAAAAGTTCTTGGAATTATCAGATAGTGATTCTTCTACCACCATGTTAAAACTAGTTTCGTCACGTAAGATTAATTTGTTACATAGGGCCCTTTCAGTTCTGAATAAATTATAGTAAAAAGAGGAATTATACATTTTAAAAAGCTTATGAAATTTTTTCTTCCTACAAATGGCCAGTATGAGATCCTTAGAGAACCATTTGGGAAATTTATCACGTCCTATAGCCAACTTAGGAACGTATTGATTAATAATTTTACTTAAAAAGCCATGAAACTGTCGGGTATGCGATTCAATATCAGATCCTTCACAATCTAATAAATTCAAAACTGATGACTCCCGAATCAGTTTACCAATAGTATTGTAATTGGCATTCTTAAAATCGAAGATATATTCAGTGGATTGCAGTTTAGGGCAACTACTATATCGTAGGTCTATATCCAGAGCAGAATGATGCTCATCACAGTCAAAAATTGATTAAATTAACTTTTTTGTTCATCAATTGAACAATCATGATGCACACGAGCTGTGGTTTCAACAAGACGGGGCAACATGTCACACAGCTCGTGCCACAATTGATTTATTGAAAGAAACGTTTGGTAACCGCATAGTTTCACGTTTCGGGTCCGTGAATTGGCCTCCAAGATCGTGCGATTTAACGGTGCTTGACTTTTTTCTTGTGGGGATACGTTAAGTCGCTAGTCTACGATTGACCACTTGCAGGACAACATTCGCCACGTTATTGCCGATATACGACCACAAATCTTGGAAAGTCATCGAAAATTGGACCTCCAGATTAGACTACATCCGAGCCAGCCGTGGCGGTCATATGCCAGAAGTCATATTGAAATTATAATGACAGAAGATAAATTTCATATCAATTTAAAAAATATATCCTTGTTTTATTCCATTTCAAAGTTCTATACCTCTAAGAAAACACCCGTTATAAACCGATGTTACGGGACACCTCACTGAATAGGTAGAGATCTGCCAATCATCTTTACAACAATATAACTCCTGGACTATTTATTTCAGCGGTGTTAACAAAATTTTTTTCCATGTTAAAATACAGTGGCGTTTTAAAAATAAATGCCATTTTATGGCCTGCCCCTGCAAATAAAATACAATAAGTAAAAGACCGTAGTCTACCCGAAAAAAAACAAGACACTAACTGAGGATTGTGCTATATTTTAATTTAACAGTAATTGTTCCACTATTTTTTTTTTAAATTGAGTATACTACTAATAGTAATAATTAGACTGCCAAATGTGTATGTGTGAGGTTCGGATGCCTGGATTTTTTTCTTAGATTCTAGAAAAATGCCTCACAAATCAAGACGGAACGTTGGTAATTTGTATATATGATTATAGAAAAATGTTTAAAGACACAACTCAGTTATGATTCTGGCTACATCTTTCTAATTTTGACTCTGACTTCGGAGGATAATGTTGTAATTGGAAACCATATACCAGGGCTCCTTGTGGATTGATTATAGCCAAGCCTGGTCCAGCTAATATTGTGGTGTTCGGTCCATGTGTGATTGCCTAACTCAGACTTCTAGTTTCTGCAATTTGAGTAGCCAAACAATGCTCCCTAATTCTGTTGTCCAGTTCTCGATACGTTCCTTCAATATAACGACTTTACATTTTTTTGGTATTTGATGTCGTTTATCATATCATATTCAGAGTTATGGGAGTTCCCCTTACATAGTGTATTGATAATTGCGTGATATTCTTTCCGCAGGAAGCCTTGATTTTCGCTTATGCTTGTTGAAAGGTCCTTGGTGTGTTTTGTATTGTATTGGAACAGTGTTTTTGTGAAGCTAATTTGCTTTGTAATTGAAACCGGAGATGGATTTGCCCTTAGATTTACTCTAATGTTGCGGCAATAAGTGGCTTGTCTGTGACATAGCCAATATCTGACACTGGATATTATGATAATTATTAAACTATTAATAACTAAAATATTTTGACAACATATTATTTGTAATTTTATGATGTCATCCCTCGGCATTTAAACGCAGATTTTGGTATCTCACCCACAGTGTTGATAAGTGAACAATCGGATATAAATAATATGAAAACCCCAATAAAAAGATAACAAAATATGAAATGAATTTATGGTGGTTTACAATAATTTATTGTTAAATTTGTTCTGTGTCAGAAAAAACTAGGAATTACTGTAATCCTTTTAAAATGTTGAATTTAACTTATTTTAAACATTCTTGTGTGATGTTTGTCTGTTTTGAGATATTGAGTTAAATGGCGTTTGAATTTCTGGTAATTCTGAGCTCCGATTTAAAAAGAATTAGTTTCTAATTTGCCTTGAGTCGTCTAGTTGTGTAGATGGGTGATTCTCTGATAACTGTGATTTTTACAAATAAACATTTGTTTAAATAAAAAATACTTTAAAATTATTTTGGCCTTTACTTGATGAAAATTCATTTCAATTTAATTAAAACAAAATCCCTTTGAAATATCACTTTAATATTTATGAAATTGACAATATTGTTTAGCCAGATCACTGGCTTCCACAGAATACAAACTTAAACTAATCCAAAAACTATTATACGAAAAAATTCAATTAAGGGGGTAATAAAGTAGGTAGAAGGTAGAAAAATAATACTAAAGCAGGTCAGATTTCCTTAGAAAAGCATGAATTTAAATGATGTAAATTAAAGGGAATATAAGAAGCTTACATTATTCCAAGAAATGAAAGTTAAGTAAAGGGGATGTATTGGTTCAAGAGGTATGGCAAATTTTTATCTAGTGATTCTAAAAGATGCAATTTCTTACTTTTCTGTTGTAAATGTAATAGGTATTTCAAAAGTATTAGGGGGAACATGGTTTTCATTCAATAAATGATGTGCAAAGGTTGATTTATTATAAATGTGGTTATCATAGGTATGTTCAGACCACCAATGATCTTTATGACCGAGGTAGAAACTAGGGCAACTACCACATGTTAATTTACAGACACCCGAGTTGCTATTATTCTTAATTTTGTCCTTATTGTTTTTTATAAGTTTTCCTAAATTATTATTCGCTTGAAAGGCAGTATGAATATTCCTGCTTTATAAAAAGTTGGAGATTTTTTGAGAGGAAGGACCCTTAAATGTCATAGATTGGTATAATTTAGGATCGGTATTGATGGTGGCGGAAGAAACCTTTTTTATATAATTTTTTAGATGAGATATTGTCTATAATTTGAGAGTTATAACCGATGTTGCTATACATTTTCATATTATTTTAACACACTTACCTACTTCAAAAAGTATTAAGATTCTTCATTCATCTGTATATATTGCCTAGTTACTTAAGTTGGAAAATTTTATTATCAATATCAAGAAACAAATTTTATATTTCATAAAAAATCTACATGATCTGAACCCTAGACGATCTCATAACATACCCCCTTTTTGAATTGCACACTTCATTTACAGGAGTATCGAAATTTGTTATGAAAGGTTGTTCATTATAACTGTATCTAATTATGCCATTATATCATTATAAATTGTAAAATAAATAAAGTTAAAAAAACAAACACCGACTGCAAATCAATAACTTTAAAAAATGAATGGACTCAAGAAATAAGTTGTTTTTATGTTTTTTTTTGGACAAATAGCACCATATTTGTGAAAACAGGCTGCATATTCCAAAAAAATGCAGTCGTTTTAAAGTCTTAATCGTGTTAATAACAATAATCACACAAAAAATAAGTTAATTGGACATTTTAAGGAAAAAAAATTGTATGGACTATACAACTGTATTTAATTTGGTGAAAAGCTTGAAAAACATAAGTTTTACAAAATATTATAAATGGCTTTATTAATTAAAAATAGAAAAAAACTATATATATATTGCTGTGGAAAAAATATATAGATATTTCTTAGGTTTGGCATCAATTTCAAACTCAGTTTCATAGTACATATGATTTTTTTTAACCGATTTCCAAAAAGGAGGAGGTTATCAATTCATCTGCAATTTTTTTTATGTATGACGAGTGATTATTTAAAAACGGCTTGGTCAATTTTGATGATTTAAACTGCATTATATTAAGGAATATTAAAGAAAGGTCCCATATAATTGTTTATAACATGAGATTTACGTTTTTCCAGAAAATTAGAAAAAAAAAGTAAATAAGGGATTAGATTTCAGCGATTTTAAATGAATCTTCACTGTTTTCTCTAAAACCGCTTAAGAAACCTGAATACTATAAATTGTAGTCTACAAAGATATGTTCCAGCTTGATTCCGTATATTTTTCTATAACGTAAAACTTACCATGTTTCTGAAAATCAGATAAATATATGCAAAAAAAATCATATATATGCCATGAAAGTATATCGTTTTTAATTCGTTTGAAGTTAGTTTTTTGTAGAGACGAAGTTAAGTTTAGGGGGGCGTATAGTTTCGTGAAATGGCAGAAAATATTATGTAATATTAGGTGGTAAATAAGCCGTTGTAGGCATAGGATGGTTGAAATATAAGTTGGAATTGAATTAGTTATACAGAGTGGTTCTAAAAATATTGTATTGGGTGGCACATAAGTAGTTGCTTATACTAGCTGGTTGAAATAAAAGTGGAGCAAAACTATAGTTATACAGAGTAGATATTTGCATTATAAGACGAATAATAACTACAGTTATACAAAAGGCTTTAAAAATTGTCAGAAGCAGTTGCATATACCGGGTGGTTGAAATAAAAATTATAGTCAATGTGGTTCGAAAAGGTGAATTTTATTATACAGGGTATACCATAAGCATTGCATAAATATACAGGAATAATTTAAACAATAGAAAAATAGAAAGATCAATAGTGTGGAGAGGATTTATACTTTATACTTATACTTATATATAAGAATATGCTAAAATTTTCAATTGAACTGTAGCTTAAATCAGATAAAAAAGAAGATATGTCTGAAAATAGTGAATAGTCGGTTCTTTTTTAAATATAAATTATTGTTTACTATATCTAATTGACTTATGTTTTACATTTTTGTGTCATTATTTTTATTATTCCTTGAACTCCGGTAATTAAAAAAAAACTGTTTATTTGAGGTCGGTTTCTGTTTTTTAAATATATTTTCTTTCGTATGATCAAACAAAGCCTTCAATTATTAGAAAAGTGAGAACAAAGAATCTGTACAATATCACCAACTCTTCCAGGAATCAGAATAAATTATTGTAATGTTTCAAGGCTATAGCTTCAAACCACAACTACTGTTTGATTATAAGAAACGTGACCTTCTGTTGTTCATGTTAACATTATTTCAGAAGCAAACATTTACCAAGCTAACTTTTGTTTATCGTTTGATACACTGACACATGCAGTGCAAATTTGTGAAAACAATGTTGTGGAAATCTTTCATGAAAATTGTGGAAACTTTTACTTGTTTGCATAAATCCAAAAACTTATTGAATGGCAGTGAAGAATAATATATGTAACGTACCATTTCTACGACCTGAACAAAAAGTTTAAAATCTTAATATGAATCTTAGTTATTGGGTATTAAAATACATATTACTTAATTGTTATCGTTGAGAAGTATTTCAAAATTAAAGGGTATTTTTAACCGACTTCTAAAAAGGAGGAGGTTATCAATTCGTCGCGTATTTTTTCGGTTTTTTTTTGTTTGTTACCTGATTTCTTCTCCTGAGGTGAACCGTTTTGAATGAATGTGGTCTTGTTTAATAGAATATATATCCGGATTGGTGAAACTTCAAATTTTGGAAAAGAATTCTATTGGTAAAGTGAAGAAATTTGTGAATGAACACATGGGTGCATGGAAATCGACCAATATCCCTAATATTTTAGTCTATTTTTCGATAACTCCTTATGGATGTGTATAGTTTTTTAACGTTTAATCTATTAAGGAAGATCCTTAGGTGATCTCTAATACTTTTCTGCGACGTGCAACTTGCAGTTTTGCAGAAAAACGCCGAAAATTCCAAAATTCTTATCAAAAATTTCATCGAAATGACATAACGGACATTTCCTCATAAATATTTTAATTTCAACGTAATAGTGCGGGAATTTTAGATACTGGAATTTTTAGTTGTTTTCTGAATGATACTTGTGGCATATTTTTCAATGTCTAAGTGCTTCTTGGGAAATAACACCACAGTTTAAAGTTCTTTGGTCGCATTTTTGGCGAATGCACTATCTTATAACAAAGTCGTACCTAGGAGCGCCACATAAAATTCTGAAGATCTCCCTTTCAAATTCTTCCAATTTGAAAGGAACTTTATGATTATATGATCTTTAGAAATTTCTGTGCTACCCTGTCTATTACAAATAAAATTCTGATAGTTACGTCAGAAATCAAGTAATAAACATTGTCAAATATTTTAATTTACATCTTAGAATTGTGCCTTTTTTATCCGTAATTTTTTAACCATTGATAACGGGGTCTGATCTAGACCTCGAAACGTTTGGAATATACAGCAACAATAGTGAAGCTCAAGAGTATCGAATACCTAAGAGCAAAAATTGAACTATAAAAACCTATGCATACAAAAAATAACCTTTCGAAAAATGAATTACATTCAATTAAAGTTTTAAAAAATGACAGCACTATTAAGATTATTACCTGCAGATAAAGGCAATGCTAGGGTTATTTTAAAATAAAATTGACTACGAATCCAAAATTCAAAACATAATAAACCAAGGACAATATACAAAATTAAACAAAGATCCAACAACTTCTATAGAAAACAAAATATACTTTACAATCACAAACATGAATTTACAGAACAACAACGTAAACATCTTACTTCACATTATTTTAAACCGCCCCATTTATACGGGTTACCTAAAATTCATAAACCCAACATTCCATTAAGACCAATTGTCAGCTCCATAACTTCTCCATGCAGTGAGCTCTCAAAATTCCTCTTAAGAATTATTTCACAACTTACTGGTAAGTCTAATTCTCATCTTAAAAACACCGCACATTTCTTAGAAAAATTATCACAGATACAATACAAAAATACTTTCACATTAGCAAGTTTTGACATTGTGAATCTATACAATAATATTCCTGTCATCAAAACACTTTCCATAGTAAAAGAACGATTAGAACAAGATTCTTTACTAATTCAACGTACTCAATTGTCCATTAATATAATAATGGAACTACTAACATTTTGTACAAAGATAACATATTTTCAACTTAATGATGACTTCTACCAACAAGATTTTGGCATGGCAATGGGTTCCTGTTTGTCTCCCACTTTAAGCAATATTTTTATGGAAAAATTTGAAGAACAAACAATTTTCTCAAAACAGATTAAATCTTTGGTTTGGTGGCGTTATGTTGATGACATATTCGTTATTTGGGAACATAATCTTGAGAATTTACATGCATTACTTAACGACATAAACAACACAGAACTATTCAGTTTACACTAGAGCTTGAACAGAATAACAAATTACCGTTCTTAGACATTTTAATAACCAAAACACAATCGACATTTGAAACAGAAGTTTACAGAAAACCGGTTTATACTAACAGGTATCTCAACTTTAACTCTAATCATCCAAGTTCAGTAAAAAGAGGTGTCATTAAATCTCTATATAACAGAGAGCAAAAAACCAACTATTCTAATATCAATAAATTCAATGAAGAAAAAACGTTTATAAAAAATGTACTTTCTGCCAATCATTACCCAAATAAATTTATTAATAACGAGTTAAACAAAATGGAATACCAAACAATCCCTAACAACCAACATCAAACTTCAGCAAGCAACACTGACTCCCAAGATAATCACATTAATACAATACTATACCATACATACAGGGTCTATTATATCAAAAACCAAACCAAATAACACAACTTAAAATACAAAAAATTGCATTTATAAAATCCCGTGTGAAAAAACAGTAATTCAGGGACCACATTTCAGTGAATTTCAATGAATCTACCATATTTTCTCTAAAACGGTTCAATCAATTTGAACATTTTAAATTGTATTCTACAAAGAGATGTTCGAGCTTGATTTCGTATATTTTTCTATAACGTAAAACTTACGGTTATAAATTATATATGTTAAAAACTAGCATGTATTTTTTGATAGGCATGTGTTTATGATTTGGTTACTACTGACATAATATTAAAATGAGTGACAAGAAAAACAAATGTTATTATTAAAGCCTAAAAAGTACCGTTTACATCGAAATTCTCAAGATCATTGTTACAATCATATACTTGATGTCTTTAATATAAAATATGGTCGTAAGAATCACTACAAAATTTATGGAAGAATAAATTCAACCTACTCCCTATTTCATGAATGTGCAATTTAGTTATGTAAAAATATAAACACGTTTTATTTTCAAGAACATTTAACTTAAACTGTAAAAATAAAATCAGTACGAATAATAACATTCTTTGCAGAGTAGTTTGGCACACCTACAATATTTAATTTATTTATATCATTTAGATATTTATACATTTTTTTTTCATTGTTTGCTAAGTACTTAAAATAGAACATGGTTTTGATGTTATTAATATTTGTTCTGAAGACTGACATTGAAATAATTATATTTTATGAAGTTCAAATTTATTGAAAGATGGAGTTCAAATTTATAAAAAATCAATTCCGCATATCGTTTTAACAATAAGTTTTATTATAAGGAAAAAATAACAAGGTAAACATAGTTAAATACAAGTTACTTACATTGGGTAATTTCCATACAATCAACAACAACAGATGTCGGAGTTCGCACTGTAAGCAAACAATTAATTGCTCAGGTAGAGGCACACTGACAGCTCACTAATCACTCTGACTACTACACGTGCGTTTTCAGCGTCCTTAGCTCATGCAAAATTGAATTGAATTGGCCGTGAGAGGACGAATCGTGCGCAAAGATCGATCAAACGCATGCTGCTGAAATTCGCACACAAGAGACGTCGTCGTCGACGTCTGGACGCCGGCTGGGCTGACGTCACGACGGATTTATTCGCGACTTGGGGTATTTACACGTAATAGAACATAGAATATTGCAAATGCGGTTTACATTGGATATTAAATGATTAAGTTATAATTGAAGTTGCTTTGTACCATAACCCTAATTTTTGTATTTTAATATTTCGCTTTATACAGTGATGGGCAAATGTGTGGAACCAAGTAAATATCTCTGGAATTATTAGAGATATCGAAATGAAATTTGGATGGTGGATACTGCAGTAGATTGCCTATTTGTTTCCTTTTTTTTACGATTTTGAACTTCCTGTTATACCGGAAGTAATGTCGATTTTAAAATTTGCAATGAAACACCCTATATAGTATTTTAGTTTCCGATGAAACATTTTATTACGAATACAAAAATATCGGGTTTGATATTGTTTAATTCAATACCTACCGAGGTATTAACAGAAAAGTAACTAAGGAAAGGAAAAATTCGATGGTAGCTAAACTCGGTTCATATTTCATTTACGCCCGATATAAACAAACCGCTCGGTAAGGATTTGTATTTCTATTGGCCAATCGGTGGCATTATACCGTCATAGTCAACAGCACTGCTTGTTCCATAGTCGAATATACGTGCGTTTGTTTAAATCAGGCGCAAATTAAATCTGAATCAAGTTTAGTAGTCCATGAAATTCATTGCAGTGACAGTAGTTGTCAAAATAAGTTATTAGTTTTTTTTATTTGAACGTAAAAAGATTGTATTGTTTTAATTTGATCGTAAAATGGCCGAATTAAGTGAAAGAGAAAGAATAGAAATATTAATGATGATTAAGTATGGGGAGAGGAAAAGGACGCATCAAGAAGTTTGTGACCTTTTTAACCCTGTTCATCCGAATACACAAATATCCCGTTCAGTAGTGACGAAAACTTTGCGAAGGTACGACACAAGTGGAACAGTTAGTAATTTACCAAAAAGTGGACGGTTAAAAAGTGCAAGTAATGAAGGTGTAGCTCAAAATGTTGCTATAGGTTCGTTCCTTCAACCGATTGTCGACCGATCGGCAATTGGTTAATGCATCGGTACAAGAACCGTTTGTTGCGCAACTCGATGCATGTACCAGTCGGTGGCTGCACCACCGATTCTACCCTGAAGCCGGTGATCGAAATTACCGCACATTAACTGGTTGCCTATCAATCACCGTGTCACTTGGAACACGAAACTGAACCGTTCACTAAACGGTTATTGTTTTGAAGGAACGCTATTGTTTTTGTGCGCAGGTACGCCACCGTTGTGTATCGGTTATCTAGGCTGAACGAACGAACCTTTTATCTTTGGAAGAAAATCCTAACTGATCCACTATCGACCTCGCCAATATGCATGGAATTAGCCGTCGTTCAGTAGGAAGGATATTAAGGCGAGAAAAATATCATCCATACAAAATTCGCCTCGTTCAAGAACTCTCCGAAGACGATTTCGACAGACGTTTGCAATTTTGTGAAACGATGATGGATATTTGTAACCGTGATATTAATTTTATAAGAAATGTGGTGTTTTCAGACGAGGCTACATTTTGTTGAAATGGTACGGTTAATCGACATAATTGCCGCTACTGGTCGCAAAGTAATCCTAATTGGGTACAAGAGGCTCATACACCACATCCCCAAAAATTGAACGGTTGGGCCGGCATTTATAACAACAGAATCGTGGGACCCTTCTTCCTACAAGAAATTTTAAACGGAGATAGGTATTTACAGCTCTTGGAGACACAAGTTATTCCGGCATTGGAGGTCAATGGACAATTACCAAATAATATCTGGTTTCAGCAGGATGGAGCACCACCCCATTTCATCACAGATGGATTGGAAGAAGGGGTACTTATGAATGGCCTGCACGAAGTCCCGAGCTTAATCCAGTAGACTATTTTCTGTGGAGTTACTTAAAGTCTAAGGTTTATGTTGATAGACCAAATAATTTGCAAGAATTAGCTGCAAGAATAACTCAAGACATCCAGAGAATTACACCAGAAGTTATAGCTAATGTTACTAGAGAATTTAAAAAGCGACTTGCTTATTGTCAATAAGTAAACGGTGCTCAGTTTGAACATTTAATACATTAAGTTTAGTTAATTTAAGTTTCAATGTTTTGAAAATCACTTAGATTTAGTTAATAATTATGATTATGTATTTCTTTAATGAATATTAGATTTTTCCTTTCCTTAATTACTTTTCTGTTAATATCTCGGTAAGTATTGAAGTAAACAATATCAAACCCGATATTTTTGTATTCGCAATAAAATGTTTCATCAGAAACTAAAATACTATACAGGGTGTTTCAGTGCAAATTTTAAAATTGACATTACTTTCGGTAAAACAGGAAGTTCAAAATTGTAAAAAATTTGGAAACAAATAGGCAATCTACTGCAGTATCCACCTTCCAAATTTCATTTTGATATCTCTAATAATTCCAGAGATATTTGCTTGGTTCTACACATTTGCCCATCACTGTATAAAAAAAAATCCATTCAAATATAACCAAGTTAATAGAGATTAGTATGATAACTGATATGAGTTTAACAGTTTTAGTGCAAATAAATTATTTGAACCATAAAATCTGCAGAAATTGGATTTTTTTTGTTATATTTGTGTAGCTTCTAGGAATTCAATGTTAAGAGGGCGTTTCTTGGGTTCATTTTATAAAAAAACTTCGTAGGAAGGTACTCTCTCTCTCTCTCTTCTCTCTCTCTTTCTCTCCGAAATTGGTTACATTTTAGAAACACTTTTTGAATATCATTATTCATCTGACCCTTCAATGCTCTAAGGGTACTCACTACTCTTTACAGGTACTGCAATAGTCAACTTATTCTTACATCTTTTCAAAACAACATCCAATTTTTTAATTTCCGGTATCTTCTAAAAGGCGTTTTCAAGTTAAATTACAAGAAAATTAAATAAAAAATACGAACAATATTTTGTCCTACTTATGCTATGATGTTAACATGTTAACACTTGTATAATAAATTTTTATTAAAAACTTTTGTGAATATAATACCCTATATTCATATAAAAAGAGGTTTTAGTCTGTATATAAATAAACAGATAAATGTATCATGTTCACAAGTTAAATTATTGATCAATAATTTTTATTTGAATTAGCATCTACAATTCAATTCTTTTATTTTTATTTTTATTAAATAATCACTACACAAAATACCACATTAAAGAAAAAAACTTAAAAAAATAATAAGTTTTCATTTTAATATTGATATCTATTTTTCAAACTCACAGTTTATTTTAATATTTACAACCCCGCCTATGATTATAATAAACGACCTTTCTAAATATTTTCCAGGTGCTATTTCTGAAATTCCAAGAATTTATTTGGGTCAAGTATTTCGTCTAGACGCAATATTCTTCTTCCTCTTCATTCGAAAAATCGCACCAAAAGCTTGTCAGTGACGTACCATTAAAATTGTACATAAATAACGAATAAAAAGTTGTAAAAAAATGTGGCTGCTAACAAAATTGGATACATTCTAAATGTTAAACGATTACAAACCATTATATAGTAATGTAGTATAAATAACCTACATATAAAACTAATTCCAAACAAAAGTGAAAATAATGTTAAATTAATTTTAAAATATTGTAAATCTGAAAATCAGCCCTTTATCTACGCCTATGGTTATCGAGTCTGGGACTCTTGTGTTTTATTATCAGGCGCCAACATTCCAGACGGTAATAAAAAAATGTTATTGGTGAATTTTACTATAATAGTAAAACACCTGCACTTTTCAAATATAAATTCGAAATCCCTTTCATTCATTAATTGAATTAGTAATGGCCGACTTCATTGAAAATTCAGTCAAAATAATGAACATTTAGAAGGAGAAAAATATCACCAGTGTCGTACAATAAAAACACATTTAATTTTTAATAAACTTGATTTTAAAAATAATTTTTAATAAACTATAAATTTAAAATTATGTAATTAATTTTAATGGGTTTCTCTACTTACAATAATTATTTACAAAATAGAAAATAAAATAAATGTTAATTTAAAAAAGTACTGGAAACAGCTAAATAAGTATAAATAAACAAATTATAGGCTTTGTATACACGTAGACAACTTTAAAGAAGCACCTCGTTCATTTTCTCAGGTAAAGAGTTTGTGGTCTCAGTTCAAAAATAGGTACTTACTTAAAAGGCACGCCTCAAATTTGAGTTGCATGGGAATATCAAGATTTTTAAAAATTAAATGTCAATTAATGTATTATTTCTAACTTCAGTTCAAGGAACATGTGGTGGATTAACTCAAATAAGTAACACGTATTTTGTGAGCCCAGGATTTCCGTCAGCATACACTTCAACATCAGTCTGTACTTTTACAATCGAAAAAATTGACGACAATGTTTGTCAAGTACGTATTTTATAGTGCCGAACAAAATCGTCAAATATTTTACCAATTTTTGGTGCATTTATCTTGAATTTCCCATATCTATATTAGGTACTTAGGTTTTTCAAAGTCAATAACGAATTGATGAGTTCAAATTCAGAGAATTTAAAACGGTCGGTAATTTTTTTACATACCTACTAATCCTAAACACAAACAAATAACTTCAAACGGTTAGTGAGTGCTTCAGTTGGGTCCCATACTCCGGTGTTCTTGATAGAATATAGCGTTTGTCGTGCCGTCAATAGTCGTCAACAATTAGCTAGTAAACTGAATTTTTTCTTCTCTATTTTTTTTACTTTTCTGTTTCTTTAAACTTGTTATAATTAGCTTGTTCTCTCTCTTCTCTCAATGCTCTCTGATATCTCTTCTCTCTCGCTCTCTCTCTCTCTGCTCCTTTCTTCAGATCTCTTCTCTCAGGGTTTTAGTCTTTATTATTTTTCTTATGATTCAGGTTTCTGAATATAAACAAATATTAAATTAGACAAATATTAAATGGTCACGAAGTTATTCTGGCTAAATAATCTAAACAAGATTGAGGCCATTAAAGGAAAAAGAAGAAGAAGGTTTAACAATGAACTAACAATTAATAACAAATTACAATAATTAAACTACTGTATGAATAAAATAAATTAAATGTTGAAATTATGTCATAGGCATTAAAATATTCCAAGTGTTTAACGGCTCACTTCGCAAGATTGAATAATACGGTAAGAAAAATCTAGCGGATGAAGGTCTGGAGATTGAAAATCCTTTAAAGCTATTCTGAGTCAGTTACCACATGAATTATTCACTATACAAAAACAATGGAGTACTTAAATAACCCCTTTCTGGTATTTACCCAACAATTCAAATCTAAATGTAGGCAACATACAATACCTGCTGTCATAGTACAACATTTTTTAGATTGTAAAGAACAAAAAACATACATTTAAAGATGTTCTGATATGTTCTACACCATTAGATATAAATAATGAACTATAAAGTGTTTAGAAATTGTCTGTGTAAAAGCAAATGCTTTATAATATGAATAAAATACTTTACATTATGTGCTTCTGTTATGTAACACACAGTACAAGTTATAAAGGGAGTATATGGTTTGGTATTCACAGTACAAGATGTAAATCATAAACCATACAGAGAGAGATGGAATTGAGCAAACAATTATTTCATGTTATTTCAAATCTGAACATAGGCAACATACAAAACCGTTCGTCGTATTTCTACCTTCTTTGAGATTGTAAAGTAGGAAACACATACAGTGATGGGCAAATGTGTGGAACCAAGTAAATATCTCTGGAATTATTAGAGATATCAAAATTTGGAAGGCGGATACTGCAGTAGATTGCCTATTTGTTTCCAATTTTTTTTATAATTTTGAACTTCATGTTTTACCGGAAGTAATGTCGATTTTAAAATTTGCAATGAAACACCCTGTATAGTAAACTCGGTTCAGATTTCATTTACACCCGATATAAACAAACCGCTCGGAAAGGATTTGTATTTCTATTGGCCAATCGGTGGCATTATACCGTCACATCCAACAGCACTGCTTGTTCCATAGTCGAATACACGTGCGTTTGTTTAAATCAGGCACAAATTAAATCTGAATCAAGTTTAGTAGTCCATGAAATTCATTGCAGAAGTGACAGTAGTTGTCAAAATAAATTATTAGTTTTTTTTATTTGAAAAACAAAAATGGCCGAATTAAGTAAAAGAGAAATAATAGAAATATTAATGATGATTAGGAATGGGGAGAGGAAAAGGACGCATCAAGAAGTTTGTGACCTTTTTAACGTTGTTAATCCTAATACACAAATATCCCGTTCAGTAGTGACGAAAACTTTGCGAAGGTACGACACAAGTGGAACAGTTAGCAATTTACCAAAAAATGGACGGTTAAAAAGTGCAAGTAATGAAGGTGTAGCTCAAAATGTTGCTATATCTTTGGAAGAAAATCCTCACTTATCCACTACCGACCTCGCCAAGTCGTTCAGTAGGAAGGATATTAAGGCGAGAAAAATATCATCCATACAAAATTCGCCTCGTTCAAGAACTCTCCGAAGACGATTTCGACAGACGTTTGCAATTTTGTGAAACGATGATGGATATTTGTAACCGTGATAATAATTTTATAAGAAATGTCGTGTTTTCAGACGAGGCTACATTTTGTTTAAATGGTACGGTTAATCGACATAACTGCCGCTACTGGTCGCAAAGTAATCCTAATTGGGTACAAGAGGCTCATACACAAGATCCCCAAAAATTGAACGTTTGGGCCGGCATTTATAACAACAGAATCGTGGGACCCTTCTTCCTACAAGAAACTTTAAACGGAGACAGGTATTTACAGCTCTTGGAGACACAAGTTATTCCGGCATTGGAGGTAAATAGATAATTACCAAATAATATCTGGTTTCAGCAGGATGGAGCACCATCCCATTACGCTCGCATTGTTCGATATCATTTAGATAGGACATTTTATCACAGATGGATTGGAAGAAGGGGTACTTATGACTATTTTCTGTGGGGTTACTTAAGGTCTAAGTTTTATCATTTATTTAACTCAAGACATCCAGAGAATAACTCAAGACATCCAGAGAATTACACTAGAAGTAATAGCTAATGTTACTAGAGAATTTAAAAACCGACTTGCTTATTGTCAAGAAGTAAACGGTGCTCAGGTTGAACATCTAATACATTATGTTTAGTTAAGTTAAGTTTAAATGTTTTGAAAATCAGGTAGATTTAGTTAATAATTATGATTATGTATTTCTTTAATGTATATTAGATTTTTCCTTTCTTTAATTACTTTTCTGTTAATATTCGGTAGGTATTGAAGTAAACAATATCAAACCCGATATTTTTGTATTCGCAATAAAATGTTTCATCAGGAACTAAAATACTATACAGGGTGTTTCATTGAAAATTTTAAAATCGACATTACTTCCGGTGAAACAGGAAGTTCAAAATTATAAAAAAAAAATGGAAACAAATAGGCAATCTACTGCAGTATCCACCTTCCAAATTTCATTTTGATATCTCTAATAATTCCAGAGATATTTGCTTGGTTCCACACATTTGCCCATCACTGTATATTTAAAATTGTTTTAATTCTGTATAGCATTATTTCTTTGTAATTTCTACCAGATAAGCGCCATTTATGCAACACACAGTACGAATTTTACATCCATACTACTGGGTATATTAAATAATGTTGTTAATTCGTTTATCAAATTTGACCGTAGCTAGCAAACAAAACTTACTGTTTCATTTCTACATTCGTTATCCCACATTCATTCATCCATCTTCACTTCATCATTCATCATCACTGTCTCGAGGCGTATCTTCACCATTGCTATCATATTCTTTTGGGAGGGGGGAACAGTGGCGGATCCAGGATTCTCATTAGGGCTACCTTGATCTAGTTGGGGATGGGGGCGGTCTTGTCGTTACTGAAGGTTGGTTTTAACACAATAAACACTAAAAAAGCGTACCACTCAGATGTTGGGGGGGAGCTGCAGCCCCTTTGCCCCCTGAATCCGAAGGAAAACAGAATAGTGGTTAGGTACTTTTCACTCTATTACTATTGTATGATTAAGCTCCATCGGATGCGAAACAATTGTCACAATTTTTAAATAAAGTGTAAGTTTGTAATACTCAAATCATCAAGAATTTTTAATATTTATTAATAAAAGAATATTTATCTTGCTCTTTCTGATACGAAGAAATAAAAAAAATGACCACATATGCTTGGTGTATTGACGAGACGTTAGATGTCGCTGACACATATTTAATTCGTTCACTCAATTTTGTCTTTGAATACAATTATTCTATAATTTGGCCATCAGGACTAAACAGAGATTTGAACACTAGGGGATGCATTTGGGAATATGAATTTTCAAAAAATAACGTCACAAATTAGTAACAAGTAAGCTATAAAGTAATCTATAAACGCTTATCATAATTAACCTATAAACACAATGCAATTGTTTTAAAACTGACACGCCAACTTTTTATTGAAAGTGATAGATTAGTACTTTTAAATGGAACGTTGTAGTTATTAGATCGATTTAGAAAAAAGTACAATAATAGGTTCCCATGTTGCCAGATTTATTCTGCAGCTTCGAAATCAATATTTTTAAATTGCAACACCGTATTGTTTTAACATAATTTGATAATTTTTTTTTGGAGTAGCGCTCTTAGATTAGAACAAGCTGGTTTAAAATAGGAATAAAAAAATCTCATAAAACTAGTCAATGATTTTTTAAAACAAATTCTTAAACTTGTGTCATTCTTGTAATCTACACTAATGATTATTTCCGTTCATCAACAGAATAAGGTGCGCCCACGTATTGGTTTGTAAGAAATCCCACAGGAGAAAGTCTAGTGGTCAGCTGATCTAGCGGGTCTTCCTGCTGACAATATCAAGTCACGTTTGATTCTCAATGACGTGCCACATTTAGCCTCATCCTAGTGAAAATAAATTTCTTTCATATTTTTAGCATCAACTCAAGATCAAATGTTTCCGGGGGTGCAGACAACTTTGGCATAAGTGGCAAACTTCAGAGAAACAGGCTTGATCTTCACCAACCCGTGTTGCGGGAATGTTATTAACCCCCGTCAGTTCTACAAAGCCCATTCCTCAGTTTCTTTTCCTGCCTATTAGTCCTTGAAGTTCCGTTATTTAGTCTCTAGCGACTGAGTTATCCAAATTTAAGACATGGAATTCTTTTTTCGGTGCTTCCAGTTAATTTGTCAGGGGTCAGCTAATTTTAATGTCAAACTATAAAACATGATAAAAAGTAGATAATAAATAGATCTTTTGTGGAGATTTTAATCGTGCTTACAATATGTTTTTCACATCTATTATTTTGAATGGCTTTTGTCAGTATAGCGTCGAACTATTTAAATAAGCATTACGCGAAAAAATATTTACTTATCAAGATATACATATATACAACTAATCTGTTTGCAGTAATTTGGATCTAATTTAATTATTATTTTGTTAAAAATAGACTGTCATAAATCAGGTATAGTACTGTATTGCTGAATAAATAGTTATAAGCCGAAATGATATTGACAATCATTAAAAACAATGAAATTGGGAATCAGCGAAATACTATAAAGAGCCTACAAGTTTATCATTTTTTCAAGAAAAGATTAAATATTTGTGTTAAACTATAATTTATGTTACAATTTTTATGGTTGAAGATGAAACTAGAATATTAAAATATTGCGTTTAAGAATCCGTAGATATACAGGGTTATTCACTTATTACGACATGGAATATTATGACTCATTTTCTTCATTTGCTTGGAAGTGCTTCGTGCGCGAACAACTTTTGTTGGATTCGGCTGATCTTGAAACACCCATACAGTCGACTGCTGTTTACTTTCGGGCTCATACGCGTAAATCCACGATTGATCACCTGTCACTATGTCATAAACGTGTTTTGAAGCACCGCGATCGTATTTTTTTAGCTTTTCTTTCGACCAATTGACACGGGCCTTTTTTTGAAAGACTGACAAATTGTGTGGGATCCAACACAAACAATTTTTTTTGACATTCAAATGTTTATGCAATATTGAATTTATGCTGGTCCCACTAATTTGTAAGGTTGACTCAATGTCACGATAGGTCACATGACGATCTTGCAATATCAATTTGCGCACAGCATCAATGGTTTCCGGAACAACAACTGTTTTTGGACGACCTTCACGAAATTCGTCTTGGACTGAACTACGACCTCGATTGAATTCACCATACCATCGATATACAGTGGTCCTTGATGGAGTTTCACCGCCAGAAATTAAATTAAGTTCATCCATGCACTCTTGCTGACTTAATTCAAGTCGATAGTTGTAAAAAATAATCGCACGAAAATGTTCACGATTTAATTCCATTTTTTTGGGCGAGATTAATCCTTTAAGTTACTGTAAACAACACATAGCGCTCGTATCTCAAAACGTTCTGAGTACGTATAACCTCAAAAATTTCACACTTTACAATAGAGCTGTCAGTTGTCAGATTGCAATACTAGGGTTGTCCAATCCCGAAATATAAAAGCCAGCCCTCGTATTATTTTTAAAGTGAACTAAAGGGAAGTATTTACAGGAACACATTCTCCAAGTTGAAAAAGAAATAAGACAACTAGAATTGTTTTTATACACTTTTTTACAAAAGTAAAAAATTTAAAACAAAAAATGGATTTTCTTATAGTTATATTTACAAAGTCTTATTATCCTAAAATAATACATTTTATATTTACATTTCTGAGTATCTGGATCAACACTGATCGTCCTTATAGACTACTTGCAATAAATACTCATGCCAAAACTTCTTGCAAACAACAGTAAAAAACAAACATTGTTTATAATATTTTTTAAATTTGAACCAACGGAACCTAACACATAAAATAACAAATACAAATAATAGTAGGGGCGAACTATGTACAATTTAATAATCTGCGAATCTAGACCATTATTGAGAACATGCTCATCTAGAGCATTATTGAGAACATGCTCCTTTTGTACCAAGTTTCCTTTAATTCGCTTTTTGTCTCTGTTTGTGCCAGACAAATTATGTTATTAATTTTTAACTATCTTCCCATATATTTTTTAATAACACTGCTCATTTCTGATTCCTAGTTTACCAGGTTCAAGGAACTCGAGTATAACCCCTTTCAAGATGTAAATCCAATTACGTCATAATGAATAATAATTTCATTATAATACCTTCATATAACTAGCGAATTACATCTTAAGTCTCGGTTCTCATCCCTAGATTCTAATTCTCCTTTCAAGTGTTTCTGGATATCTTCCAGAGTTTTCCCTTTGGTCTCAGGTACAAACAATATAATAACTATTACACCTAACAAACAGCAAATTGAGAAACCCAAGAAAGGGACGTAAATACCGTATGAATCCTTCATCAGTTGAAAGAACTTAGAAGCAATTGTAGCCACAATCCCGAAGTATATGTCTGCAAAACATATCGCAAAAGCTTTGACGTTTGCTGGAAATAGCTCACCTAGCATCAGAATAGGAATGCATTGCATTCCTAAGCTGAAAATAACAACGAAAGCCAACAAACCAACCACAGGAACTATTGAAAAGCTTTCGACGTTCAAATCTGTATGTTGTTTGATATAAAAGTAGACAGCTTCTACCATAAGTGCTACAGATGAGCCTACAATCGATATGATTAAAAGCGGTTTTCTTCCAGTTTTGTCAACAATACCAGAAGAAAATAGAGTTACAACTAGTTGTACAGAAAAATAAATTATAGTCGCCAGTTCAGAAGAAATATTGTCACCGGCTTCTTTGAAGATTTGTTGAGTGTAAAAGGTGATTGCGGTTGTACCGCTAAACTGCTGAGCAGCTCTCAATACCATCATTATAAACAGAGCCTTTCTATTGCTCTTCACCGTAACTAAGTCGAAAAATTTTCCCGTGTTAGCCATTTGTGCTTTAATAGCATTGCTGATTCTGTTAAGTTCTGCTTCAACGTCGTCTATACCTCTGAACGTTTGCAAACTTTTCTTGGCTGCTCTAAGATTTCCTTTCATCAGCAAGTAGTACGGCGACTCTGGCATCCAACTCATGGTTAATACTGATAGTATGGGAAGTACACTTGATAGAAGCGCTGTAGCAGATATACTCAAATGTGAACCTACAACATTGATGAGGAGAATACCGAAAATCCACGTCACAGAAACACTAGCACCTAGAAGACCCCTAATTTTTGCTTCTGCAATCTCTCCCATGTACATGGGTACAGCAGTGAAGACCCATCCATCTGCCATTCCAGCAATGAACCTAGCTGCGTTTAACAACGTAACCGATTCTGAGTATGCTATCATCATCCAGGTTGCGAAATATGGTATGGACGATATTAAAATAGTACGTTTTCGACCAAGTATATCTACTGTGGCTCCTGCGATTGTGGATCCAAGAACAGCACCTAAGAGGGGCATTACTGCCATCCAAGAGCCCTCATCACTTGATATTTTTATGGATGAATCTTCATGCTCCAAAATGGGCAAAGAAGGCGATGGCCAACCGTAGTGCATTCCACTCGTGATGATGTTCAGCGTCGCTGTAACAAAAATGAAGTAAGTACATGTTTATTTTATTTTAAACTATAGAAAATAGGGTTTCATTATTTTGAAGATATAACTCAAGTGTGAGTCATTTATTTTACTCTTTTAAACTGGATCAGAATTTTTGTATATGCTGTTCAAAAAAGTCTAATTCTAATGGGGACAAATCGGGGCTGCGGGGTGGCCAGTTGTCACCTCAATTGGATATCAGATTTAAGCCAAAAATTACCCAATCTACTATTATAGAGTCTTTGGACATATGCCATGTTGCCTTATCTGCTTGAAGCTGGTTCTTTGTTTGAACCCTGAGAATTTCTCTTAACATGATATAATTTGAATTTTGTACGGGGGTGTAAATGTAGATCATTGTGTTTAATGCGGTTTGGAGACTGCTTCCGAGTGGACAGGCTAAGTTGTTGTCGATATACTCTATGTTTTCTATGAACCATGTATGGTGATTAAACCACATCGTTATAGACCCGGCACAGTAGCTTTTCGTTAAATTTGTCGCTACCAAAAAAGTAGCGAATTGTTGATCAGAAAACAGCCATTACAACGTCTTGTTAGGGGAATCGAAAGATTTCAGAGCTCAGCAGTAATGGCTTTGCAAGAAGCTAGCGAAGCGTATCTGGTTGGTCTTTTTGAAGGTACCAATTTGTGAGCTATCCACGCGAAACGTGTAACCATCATGCAGAAGGACATACAGTTGGCAAGACGTATACTGGTGAACGCGCTTAAAAAATATAATTATAAATACATTTCACCAAATTTTCGTCTAATTGCTCCCATAATTGTTGTTTCGATGGTACTCGTGAACACAAAGCGCACGTTGTGTTTTAGTAAATGACGCCATGGTACTAAATCTCCATTGGGCTCTCCCACATGTGATACCATCTCTTCCTTCATACCCCCTCTCACGCAGAATCAGTGTCCTATTCAAATATCAACACTGTTGGTCCATCTTGTACAAAATGACAATGCTGCCATGGCCAGCTCGCTTCCCAGATTTGTCATCTATCGAAATTTTTGCTACTGCATTCAAGAAGCTTGGGATTCAATAAATCATAAATAACGTCTCCTCAGTTATGCTGCCTTCAAGCAATTGAAATTTCGACAAATGATATAATTTGTTTCGAATTTTTTCTCGAGTTATTTCTTGCTGAAACTAAATATAATTCCTCGAATATTCAATTTAAAACTGCAATCGATATTTGCGTTAATAAGTGCGTGTATTATTTCAATCGAACGAGACAAATGCCAATTGAGTTTACGGTGCCAAGACTGTTTAATTGATTTCTGGATCCAACTGAAAATTTTCCCAATGAAATTTAAGTAATTTAAATTGATAAATCACTTGTTTATTTCTGATATATGCACTGAATTCTGATTCACTTTAATCAATTGAGGCGCAATATCCCACCATTCTGTGACACAAGAGAATAATAATCCCAATAATAATAGTAAATTAGTTTTCTAGTTTTTTCTTAACGATAGGATAAAGGAAATGAATATTTAAGTACACGGATTAACAGTGATAGTGTAGGGTATGATGGGGTGAAAAAGGTACAAGAAGCCTGGGGTGGGGATAATTTTAAGCTGAACTTACTTGAGTAGCAAGAGCTTCTGTAAAGTTTTGGACATTGAATTTTCTGGACTATTGCATCAAAAATAATAAATCCTTTTGATTTAAGACATCCTCGCTGCAGTTTTAAAGTCATTAACTTTGAGGCTTTTGGGGAGAGAAGATTTGGAACGATTGCCCTATGGAAGAATCCGACTGAATCATGAAGACAGAAATCATTTAAGGGTAGGTATATTTACAATAAATATAATCGAACTGTTCTGTCCTTGCTAGATACTAATATGCTTGAGTTAAAGTTGACAACTCTAGTATAATTTTTTGAATTTTAGTTCGAAATTGGTCTTAGAGGTCTTTCAAATTGGGAGGTCTGTTATTTATACTTTACCTGTTTAAGTCCATGGGTTTTTTTGATGATCAGTCTGGGGATCTCGGAAACTAGGGGAGATAGAACAATGGTTAAATTGGGAAAGATTTGCAGTTTTACTGGCCCAATTTAATGACACTTTCGGATTTTTGTAAACAGTTATGGCTTACTAGATATTTTGAAAAAAACGAAATTCTGTCGATTTAGTCAAATTCCTCTAGCTCCTTTGTTTTTGATTTTATAAAAAAAGTGTAAATATCAAAATTGAAGGGAATTGTATCCCGAATATGATTGTCATGTCCTCGTTTGCGTGACTGCTCTCGTTTTCGAGATATGACAGAAACTTATTTTTTTTTAATGGAAACCATAGTTGGCTATGACTTCAAAAAATCGGAAATTTTCAACGATATCATACTCGATATAGTTATTCATAAAAATAACGGAGTTATGGATGCTTTTCTCTCTTATTTTCACTTTTAACTTAGTTAGCCATGAAATAGATTGATTTATTAATAACTATTCCAAAAAACATTGAACGATTTTTTTATTACGTATATCAGATATAACGAAAAAAGTAGGTACTTACTAAAAGCTTAAAAAATTAAAGTACATAATAATGGTTTCAATTTATGTATATTCGAGAAGTCCACCATTGTTATTTAGACAAAAATTGCATCTTTTTAAGATGCCTATCAATTTCTTCAATTGCTTGTAATACCGCCTCCCTTAGGTCACCAACTGTCTCATTCTTTCTTTTGTATACTTTGTTTTTTAGCGCACCCCATAAATAGAAGTCTATAACTGCCAAATCGGGAGACCGGGGTGGCCATTCGCGTGGGCCTTTTCTTCCTTACTAATAACGAGTTATGAGCAGGTGCTCCATCATGTTGGAACCACTCAATATTTAAACGAGTTCTCAAATTCAAATTATGCAAGTAGCGCTCCCCAGTAAGTGATTTGTCATATATAAAAGGCCCCAGAATAGTAGACCCTATGATACCACACCAAACATTAAAACCAAATTTTATCTCGGGTCGTCTTTGTTCTACATGGTAAGGGTTTTCTTTAGCCCAGATATGCTCATTGTGTCTATTGAACATACCGCAGTTAGTAAATCTAGTTTCCTCTGACCATAACACTTTTAATGGAAACTGTGGATTGTCAAGGCACATGTCTCTAAACCATGTACAAAACAAAATACGTCGATGTTCGTCACCAGCATGCAAAGTTCGAGAAATTGAAAGTTTGTACGGGTGGAACTTGTGCGCTTTCAGTACCTTAACTACAGTTCGTTGAGATATGCCAGCTTCTGCCGCAATCTCACGGGTTGATGTAGATGGATTTTGATTTACCATTGCCAAAACATTTATTTGTGCTGCTTCGTTAATTTGATTACGTTCCTTTGCTGGTTTAGTAAAAGATCCATATCTGCGTAAACTATCGTAAAGCCTCTTAAATGTATATAGAGCAGGTTGACGACGATTAAAATATCTATGAAAGAATTCCTCAGCTACACTAACTGAATTTCAGTTTTTCTTCGTTAGAATATTCCATTTTATCACAAAAACTTGTTAATGTCGACTGTCAGTTCAGCACTACTAAAGGAATTACTCTGAAATGAGGAAACGTCAAAGTGAAAACAATCTTTTTCATGGCTACCTACGTTAAAAGTGAAAATAAGAGAGAAAAGCATCCATAACTCCGTTATTTTTATGAATTACTATATCGAAAATTACTTCGTTGATAAGCTCAAAAAATGTCCGATTTTTTGAGGTCATAGCCAAGTATGGTTTCAATTAAAAAAAAGATAAGTTTGTATCATATCTCGAAAACGAGGAGGAGCTAGAGGGATTTGACTAAATCGACAGAATTACGTTTTTTTTCAAAATATCTAGTAAGCCGTTACTTTTTACAAAAATTCGAAAGTGTCATTAAATTGGGCCAGTAAAACTGCAAATCTTTCCCAATTTAACTATTGCTCTATCTCCGCTAGTTTCCGAAATCCTCAAACTGATCATAAAAAAAACTCACCCTGTATATGACGTATTTGATATACCTAAGTTCAGAAAAATATGAGCTTTCAGTTTTTGACACAAATTTCAATTTTTTGTTAGGTGAATGGAGTAAATTTAAGATTTTGAACAATATTGGGTCGACACAGAAATATATGAGCACTTTGTTTAATTGCATCCCAAAGGGATACAAATTGTTTCACATGTTGATAAATTGCCAGCAAGTCGTTACAATCAAGCCACATAAAAAAAGTCAGAAAAAAAACAAATTGTGTTTTAAGTATCTAAATCATTTCCACATTGCCAGAAAAAACTGCGTTCCCAATAACATTTGAGGTCAGCTACAGAGAATCGTGATGACTAAGTGGAGATTTGGCAGTAAAAACATCTGGATCGATTTTCACTGTAGCATATTTTCAATGTTAAAAGTTGCTTAGGAGACATTCACCTTTCGTATGATATCAAAATGTAGATAAAATATTGGTTTAAGAATTATAACAGTTCGCATAGAGTTTGATTAATTCTCAAAGTCAGTAATTGACGTTAGTTGATAATATACAAAAGTGTTAAAGTACAGATACATTGAACATATCACAAATGAAATAAAAATATAGGGCATAATCTAGTGCGATCTCTTAAAAAACTAATAATATTTAAAAATGTAAAAAAATAATACATCTGTTTGCACAAGAAGGTATAGAGTTATTTAAAAATACCAGGAATGTTCAGTTTCAATGGAAGTAATATATTTATATTTTTATAAAAAAACTATATGCTTTCAGCTTTTCATTTTCAGCTTTCATGTTAGGCTGTTTATCTTTATCAATATCTTGTATTGCATCTCCTTAAAAGTTAATCAAGAAGTTTTAGTTCAGGGTCATACAGCGGTTGCAATTTGACAAAGGTATCGACGATATTTTGTATATAGTCCTCTTAAGAATCCCAACAATTTAAGATGTAATTAGGTATGTCAGGAACAGACTCGTTTACAGTCACATTTCTGTTTGTTCAGAAGAACTACTTTACTTGAGATACCTTTTATCCACTCAGCTCCTTAATAACGAAACTATTGAATTGACGTGAATTTTACTTTTTGTTTACAGGCTAGATAGTAACAAATGCATCTTTTTGGCCTGGAATATTCAGTCATACACATACTTACGGCTAAATTTTTCAAGTGCCAAAAGAACTAAGTTGGGAGAATGTTAAACCAAGGATCTAAAAATTACATAGAATTCTCTGTATCTCAGAAAGTAAAAGGTTCTTGAAGGAACTATCTAAATCTTTCTATACTAAAACAGCTGAAGCAATTGGCTTATATTTGTTAAAAAGTTTTAAATCTTGGAACAAAACACAGGATACTTTATGTTGGGTACTGAAAATTGCATATTTTGATCCAGATTGGTGTTGTGTATGTTCTATATTTATGGGTAAGTATGTATAGAATTTCACTTTAAGGATGTGCCACATTGAATATAGTAGCGTCCTACAATATCAATTGCAGTAAAGATATCAGTAAAAGTTAGTATAAGATAGTACAGTAGTAAGAATTTGAAGTATATTAGGGTAGCTTCTTTGGTTTGAAGGTATAAGATATAACAAAACTGTAATTACTTTGTATTTGATGAATAAGTATTTGTTATCATAAATACAAGTTGAATGTAACATGCATTTTGTGTAAAATTTAGGTTTTAAGGACGAAATTAAAGTTGTAAATCGTGAGCATTTTCGAGCAATGATTTTGCTTTATTTAAGTCATACTTAACAAAAAACTTATCACACGCAGCTATTGTTAGAGGTTTCTAGTATTTATATTTGGGCGGACCAAACTCATTGAAGACCAGTAACTTCAAAAATTGCTCAAAACATTGATACTGTAAGAAAACAAAGAAAAGAAAAGTATAGAAAAGCTTATTTTTGATTAGATATTGTATAAGTGTAAGAAAAATAAGTTACCCCTGCAAGGTTGGGTTATTTTGAGATTCACTTCAGTTCGCAAATTTTGGATTTTGTTTTTCGTGACAAAAGTTGGAAAATATTCTATTATTATGTATTATACAGGTGAGTTTTTTTGATGATCAGTATGGGGATCTCGAAACTAGCGGAGATAGAGCAATGGTTAAATTAGGAAAGATTTGCAGTTTTACTGGTCCAATTTAATAACACTTTCGGATTTTTGTAAAAAGTCATGGCTTACTAGATATTTTGAAGAAACGAAATTCTGTCGATTTAGTCAAATCCCTCTAGCTCCTTTGTTTTTGATATTATAAAAACATTGTAAATATCAAAATTGTCATGAAGAAATGTATAGATTGACGAGAGAAATAAATTCAAAAGCAATAAAATCACTTGTAGAGTTCGAAATATTATTATAAACACATAAAAAAAACGGAATAATTAATCATTCTAAAAGAAGTCCAAAAGAAACATTATGAGCAACTTTACATGCTATATCAACGGAAGAGCAAAAAAATAAGTGAAAAACAATCGTTTTAACTTACCTGTAATAGCTGCTAGATATTGATAAGTAGCTTTTCCTTGATGGATTTTTAAATTGGATCCCGTAGTCAACTTCATGGTGTCGGTTCGAAATCCAAAAACGAATACAAACAACACCGAAAAAAAAACTGGAAAAGCTTTTTCTAATTCACGAGTCAAACAAATGCACTACCACCAGCTGATCGATGAACTCAAATAAACTGACTAATTATAGTCTCACACATGTTGCTTCTGTTTAATCAAATTGAGAAGTACGCTTAAAAATCTTGACGCACATGTTTAAATAGTGTTTGGAAGGAAATTTTCGGTTGCGAGCAATTCGACTTACGACCTACGGCGCAATTGATTATTCTTGGATTCTGTACGCATATGAATTTATTTCGTCCATGAGAATTTCGGGAATCCCTTTCGTGTTGCTCCCGGAAATATTAAATGCTAGCTGACATGCCTGGCTTTACACGGGCTAGACAAATCGGCGTATTTGACGAATTTATCTTGAAAATTTATTTTTTTCATTTGGTAATTTTCACATTTCTACAATTTTTATATTTCTACATATTTTTAAAACCATTTTAACACCTCTCATGGGCAAAATTTGTGAGGCAACATCCGATTCAAAAAATACATTATTTTGGGATTTAATACGAAGAGCCAAATATTAGTTGTCATTGTCATTTTTGATATTTCTGATATTACTGACATTTTTGATATATTTGAGATTTTAGATGGGGTGCTGAAGACGGTGGTATCTATACTATTATAAAATTGTAAGTTTGTCTGTTTGTTTGTTTGTTTGTTCGGGCATCACGTAAGAACTACTTAACTGATTTTGCTGAATCCTCTTTGTTGCGAAGCCTTATAGTTTGACTTAAAATCTGGTAGACATTTTATCTCTCTAACTTGACAGAAAAGGTAGATATAGCGAAAAAACTTCTACCATGTTGGGTAACTCAATTACTCAATTGGTTCCACGGCACGCACAAAATATTAAATACTGGCATTAGCTTAGGTTTTATTCAAAATTCGGAATGTGCAAATGTAACATTTATCGATTTAACAAAAATCAACATATATCAAGTGTAATTTTACAGGGTGGTCTGTATATAGGAAACTTAGAGCGGAGTAGAATTACATGGATTAAAAAAGTTATATTTGGTGTCCTATAAGCAGCTGGATATATACAATGTATGTGGTTGGAAATAATGGGGAGTGGAATTAATTATACGGGGTGGTCCAAAAAAGTTATATTAAGTGGGCCATAAACATTTACATATTCCAAGTGGTTGAAAAAGGGTAGAATATCTATTCGGTGAATAAAAAAACTTAAAAAATGGTTAGCAGTTAGTTAGGATCTTTGAATTATAGTTCATGTTGTGGTTAAAAACTTGTTTTATATCCACAAGTAGTTACATATATAGGATGGTTGAAATATGTAGCGGAGTATAATTACAGCTATACAGGTGGGTTAAAAAATATTTTAAAGTAATGGTATGATCTGCAAGCTGTTCCATTTACCGGATGGTTGAAATAGAGGGGGTAGGATTCTAAGGATACAGGTTCGTACAAAAATGTTATATTTGGTGGCAAATAAGTACTTGCATATAAAAGGTTGTTGAAATATAGGGTGGCTTAAAGTTAGAATTATACAGGGTGGGTAAAAAATGTTGTTATATAGCACTTGCATATATAGAGTACCTGAAGTATGGTAAAGTTAAAAAAGTAAAGTTATAGTTATACAGTGTCATTCAAACAAGGTTAGAAAAAGTTGTCAATGAAATGTGGTTTAAATGAAGTGTGGAGAGTAATTATACTTTAATTTATCTTGAAAAAAAAAAGTGAAATAGCGTAGTTCATAACAAGTTGCAAAGATAGGATAGTTGGAACATAGTGTGAAGAAGTGTTATGATAATTTTTCAAAAAAATTTATATTGATTGACTAATAAGCAGTAGCGTATACAGGGTAGTTGTAATACATACAAGGTGGTTCAAAAACATGTTGAACCAAATTGTTATTTTCGATGCCTTATTAGCAGTCGCGGTTTTGGTGAAATATATTTGGCATTGATGGATTTATAGTTATACAGGGTGGTAGAAAAAATGTTATACTGGGTGGCCAATAAGTAGTGCAAATACAAGGTGGTTGAAATAGCGGGTGGAGTAGATTTATAGTCAAACAGGTTGGATAATTTTTTTTTGTAGGATAGAACATGAGCTGTTGCATATCTGTAATATCTAAAATATGGATCGAAGTAAAATTATAGTTCATACAGTGTGATTAGAAGTATTTAAAAATTTTATATTTGGTTGCTCCTAAGCAGATGCACATACAGGGTGGTTGAAATATTTTGTAGAGTAAAATTATGGTTATACAGGGTGTTTCAAAAATAAGTTGTAATGTTTGACAAATTGGCAGCGGTGTATACAGGATGGTTTTAATGTAGATGGAAGTAGAGTTAGTTATACAAAGCGGTTAAACATTTTTTAGAATAAAATTGTTATATAGGGTGGTCAATAAGCAGTTGCAGTTTGGGTGAGGGTTTATATAAAAGTTTTGTGTTAGGGTGCAAAACTGTGTTTTTATATTGGTGATTCACGAAGAGTTCCACATCATTTCCATTAGGATGGATCAAAAAAGTTAAAAAAAAATTGTTTTATAGGGTAGACCATAAACAGTTGCATTCTACCATATGGAATATTTGAAATATGGGGAGAAGCAAGATTATAGTTTTAGAGTGTGTAACACAATTTTAGAAAAAGCTCATATATAGGTTGATTAATATATACAGTAAAGAGAAATTTTACTTTAAAAGCTGGTTAGGTTAGGTTAGGTATCCGAAAAAATATCCGAAATCATTGTTATACAGGGTACACCATAAGCAGTTGCATAGCTGAAATATAGGGTAGAGAAAAATTATAGTCAGGTGTTCAAAAAATTATAAAACAGCAGCATATACAGGATGGTTGCAATATAGGGTGAAGTAGAGTTACAGTTATTCAAGGTGATTCAAAAAATGTCGAATAAAATAGTTATATAGGGTGGTCCATAAGTACTTGCTGTTTGGGTGAAATATATTCGGGATTGGTGGATTTATGGTTAAGTAGAGTGGTTCAAACAAGTTACAAATTTTTTTATATTAGTTTTGTTTCTACGTGCTGCGTTTCTGTTTTGTTCTCCATCTAGTGAGATTGGGGTTATATTTTGTTGTTTTATTACGACACAGACCTGGTTTGGCATTATGGTATCATGCCGATCATGGACTTAGCATGCAGATGAACTAGTTGATGGTGCATACACGAACACTGTATTTCTGGTATTTCTATCATCAGAGTTCCAGTAGTGGAACGAGTGCAAGGGACTCTAACTTCAGCTTCAGCTGTGGTTTCAGATAAGTGACAATTTGTGTATCTGGTTACTGTTTCATTATCAGTTATTTTCACAATAATATAAACCTTAGTATTTGATTTGAAATTGATAAAATAGAATTTGTTAACCGAAAGTAAAGACCATTAGCCTACTATCGGGTTTATTATTATTATTCTGATCGATTGCACTTCCCTCGAGCTCGAGTGTAGTATAGATGAGACACCAACGTCGGTATTCTGAATTTTATTTAATGATAAATATCAGGTAATTTATGATCGGTTCCCATTAATGTAGTATTTGATATTGACGATTTATTTAAATATTCTATTGATTAGAATTATTGTATTAGAGGAATGTTTAAATATTTGTATCCAGGTTACTCAGGATCTCACATGTTTATATGTACAGTTTGAATCTCTGTCCATAATGTACATTTGTTTCATTTCATTTTTTTTCTAGGTATATTTACCTTAAACATTCTAAGACTGTTTTGCATTAATAGAGTGCCTATGGCATATTTTTTGCGCCTTATACTAGATTGTTCGCGCAAATTTAAACTTTTATATATTACAACATTTATTTATTTATATTTAGCCATATGTTTCATAAGTTTTTTCTTTTTGCGAAGGCTTGAACATTCCGTACGCGGGTGAAACCGCGGGTAACGGCTAGTCTTCTATAAAATTCATAAAGTAGCACCTCTGGGTTCTTTCCTTGGAATCGTTCTTGTTTCTTTCTTGGTTATGTTTTTGGGTATTTTTGATTTGAAATAGCTCATTATTAATGTCTAGTGACGACAAACGTCACAAAAAATGATATTAGCAATTTTAGAGACCAACTATGCGTGAGGCTTTCACGTTAGGTGTTTTTTCTGTTACACGAACATACGACACATGTACTTTACGTAATTAGCAGTTTCGTACATTGCAGGCATTCATTTTACCCGATTGTTATTTTCCGCTCAATCAAACTGATAAGGTTTTTTTGTAGCTGATTAGGTAGCCGAAACTATACGTTTAATTAGCAGTAGAGTTTAGTTAATTCAAGGACTTAATAAGAAAATGTGTTCATTGTTCAGTAAAGAGGAAGACATAGCTGGTAACACTATTCATAATGAAAAGGTTTTGGACAAACTTCAGATTTCGAAATTTCCAAAGTCGTTTTCAATATCTGGCCACCATTACAGGTAAACCGTACAGTAACATTTTCGGGTGACGTACCTATTGTTTTTTTTCAATTAATAGTCTACAGTACGTAACCTCGTTTTTAGTCAATTGCCACACTTCTGAAGCTTCGTAAGTAGCTTAAATAGCTATTAGTTCAACTGTGAGAGAACACAATGAGAAAATCGAATAAGATGTTATTGGACAAAAAGTGGGATATGTTACAATAATGAGGTTATGTTAGTTTACTACCATCTAGCTGAACTTTGTGAGATTATTTACTCATAATTCGACTAGTATCTTGGACCATTTTCCCAGTTTGACACCAGGAAAAACTATAAGCAAATTTTGTGCTAGTATTGTATATTAATTGCATATTTTATGTCTTTATCTAATACTATAATACGAGCAAGGTTTGTTTGTATATATATATATATATATGTTTTTAAGTTTTTGCGTGCACTAAATGTTTTAGGTGGTTTCCGGGAATTCATCTGCGTAGTTGATAACTGATCCCTGCCGGGATCGATGGTAAAATGATGACGTTTCGGTAGAGTCACATCTGCCCTCTTCAGGTCGGTTCGCATAATTCTCGTAGCCTTCTGCTTTCGCTTCTAGTTACTCGAATACTGTATAATGACAAATGATTGGATTTGAAGGGAAAGCCTGTAGCAAAATATTTTTCATGAGTTAGGTATTATCACACAAACTTACACATTTATATCTTTTTAGGTCCGAGCATTTTTGAAGATTTATTTAATATTGTTTGCCAAATCTGAAACCGACTATTTTAAATAACCTGTGAGAGTATTTTAAAAAGTAAAAGTAGAACACACTAGGGGGCACCACTCACTGCTTAACAGATCCAATAAAGATTTTCGGTTTGATGTAGTCTTTTTGTATGAACTCATGATTGACACTTATTAAGATAATTAAAATAATAAAATCATATAAATTAAATTATTATTATAGTAAGTGAGGAGTTTTAATAGAAATCTTCTCAGAAAAAATATGTGTATACGCTAGTAAAGTATCTTTGACAATAGGCATTTGCGCCATCTCGTGTTTTGTTTGTGGAACGCTGGTTCTGTCAAGGTCGTAATTTATGTTTGCGGTGTTATAGATTAAAATTTAGTTATCTCATAAAATGGAAAGAAAAACTTCAAACCGAAAGTGCGGTGTAGCTGATCTTTAAAATATAAATAATCTATAACACAGCAAACATAAATTACGGCCTTGACAGAACCAGCGTTCCACAAATAAAACACGAGGCGGCGCAAATGTCTCTTGTCAAAGATACTTTACTAGCGTATATAGCAAACATTGTGAAATATCGGTACTTTACTATAATATGTCGTGAACAGTAACAAAAAGTTGTCATGGAAACGTCATTTTCTTGTTGTCAAGCTAGAATAACTTTATAAAACAATACTACAATTTTCAACTCGAAGCTAGTAAACTAACATAATCTCTTTAATTTAACAGGTTGAGACCAGCAATCTCCTCACTTCTTTTTTATTTATTTTTAAATTATCACACAGTTAAAGTAAGAAGCAATGTGATCGTCATGAACATATTTCGTCCTCAGCTGCTCTGCTGGACGTTGTAATTCTTTAAGATAGCAAAAATTTAGGAAATTTTTCATAGATTGACTTTGCAGCAGTAAATATTATATTAATTTTTCAGCATCATTAGGTACGCTGATAAGTGGAATGCACTATGGTTGGCCATCCCCGTCCTTACCCATTTTGTTATATGAAGATTCTCCAGTACACATGTCTAGCAGTGAAGGTTCTTGGATAGCTGTAATTCCATCATTAAGTTCCATCCCTGGAGCTGTACTGGCCTTTCAAACGGTAGACATTATTGGACGGAAGCGAGCCATTCAAATCTCTTTCCTCCCATTCTTCACAGCTTGGATTATAATAGCCTTTTCTCGAACTATTACACTAATATACCTGGCCAGGTTCATAGCTGGACTCGCAGACGGTTGGGTATACACCGTGGTGCCTATGTATATTGGAGAGATAGCTGATCCAAAACTGAGGGGACGTTTGGGAGCAACAATCAGCGTGATGTGGATCGCTGGGACCTTACTTATAAATATCATCGGTTTCCAATGGGATATAGGAACAACTGCTATTATATCAAGTTCAATTCCGCTGGTAATGTTGGTGTCCTTCAGCTTGATGCCAGAGTCACCGTATTATCTTACTATGAAAAATGCTGCAGCTTCAGCTCGTGAAAGTTTGAAGACGTTTAGAGGTGGTGAAGATGTTGAAGCAGAACTTAACAGAATTCGTGCTGCCATTGTAAAGCAAGCCAAAGACAGAGCAAAGCCTTTGGATCTGGTCAAAGTCAAGAGTATTAGGAAAGGAATGATTGCAGTTTTGATTCTACGAGGACCTCAGCAACTTAGCGGAACCAGTGCAATTGCGTTTTACTCTCAGTTCGTTTTCAGCAGCTCGATTCATGGAATCTCCACAGAAACATCAGCTCTGGTGTTTTTTTCGTTGCAGCTGGTTGTGTCTACCATTTCTACTATTGTAGTAGACAAAACTGGTACGAAACCGCTCTTGGTGATATCTTGTATAGGTTCAGTCATAACCCTATCGATCGAAGGAATATATTTTTATAACAAACAGTGCACCAGTTTGGACATTGAGAAGTTTTCTATAGTTTCAGTAGTAGGTTTACTAGCGTTTATTGTTTTTTTTGGGTCGGGGTTACAGACTGTGCCAGTTTCGATGCTAGGAGAGTTGTTCCCGACAAACATTAAAGCATTAGCTTTGTGTATTCTTCATTCATATTATGGCATATTGGTAACAATTGCTTCTAAATTCTTTCAGATAATGAACGATTCTTATGGCATGTATGTTCCGTTTTTTGTTTATGCTACCTTTTGTTTAATAGGTTTAGTTGCTATAATAATGTACGTTCCTGAAACAAAGGGTAAAACCTTAGAAGAGATTCAGTCTTGGTTAAGTGGTGAATCTGTGTCTAAATCTAAGACTATTTCTTTTGTAAATACTAAGAGCCTCGAGCTATATTAAGTTATATACAACTTTTTATTACTTCTAGAGATTAGTTTTCAACTATTAGTCTACTAGTCAACAACTTTTTTCTTTTTGTATTTGGTTTGTAAACTATTGCGATTACTCAGGTATAATCACTTTAGGAAACTCTAACACGTATAATTTCTTACACAAAAGCGAAATATTATGATATAACGTGATGGGCAAATGTGTGGAACCAAGCAAATATCTCTGGAATTATTAGAGAGATCTTCTATTCTCTAGTAACATTAGCTATTACTTCTGGTGTAATTCTCTGGATGTCTTGAGTTATTCTTGCAGCTAATTCTTGCAAATTATTGGTCTATCAACATAAACCTTAGACTTTAAGTAACCCCACAGAAAATAATCTAATGGATTAAGGTCGGGACTTCGTGCAGGCCATTCATAAGTACCCCTTCTTCCAATCCATCTGTGATGAAATGTCCTGTCTAAATGATCTCGAACAATGCTAGCGTAATGGGGTGGTGCTCCATCCTGCTGAAACCAGATATTATTTGGTAATTGTCCATTTACCTCCAATGCCGGAATAACTTGTGTCTCCAAGAGCTGTAAATACCTATTCTCCGTTTAAAGTTTCTTGTAGGAAGAAGGGTCCCACGATTCTGTTGTTATAAATGCCGGCCAAAATGTTCAATTTTTTGGGGATGTTGTGTATGAGCCTCTTGTACCCAATTAGGATTAGTTTGCGACCAGTAGCGGCAGTTATGTCGATTAACCGTACCATTTAAACAAAATGTAGCCTCGTCTGAAAACACCACATTTCTTATAAAATTATTATCACCGTTTCAAATATCCATCATCGTTTCACAAAATTGCAAACGTCTGTCGAAATCGTCTTCGGAGATTTCTCGAACGAGGCGAATTTTGTATGGATGATATTTTTCTCGCCTTAATATCATTCCTACTGAACGACGGCTAATTCCATGCATATTGGCGAGGTCGGTAGTGGATAAGTGAGGATTTTCTTCCAAAGATATAGCAACATTTTGAGCTACACCTTCATTAATTGCACTTTTTAACCGTCCACTTTTTGGTAAATTGCTAACTGTTCCACTTGTGTCGTACCTTCGCAAAGTTTTCGTCACTACTCAACGGGATATTTGTGTATTCGGATGAACAATGTTAAAAAGGCCACAAACTTCTTGATGCGTCCTTTTCCTCTCCCCATACCCAATCATCATTAATATTTCTATTCTTTCTTTTTCATGCGACATGGATCGTCAAATATCAAATCAGAATAGAGATATTGAAAGTAGAGGTATCATTCTACAACGCCTCTGTTTTAATTTTTCGTTAAATGTCTGTGAAATATACGAAAAATTGTAGCCAACATTACCAAAATTTGGTGAGCGTATGAATGTGTTCGCGTAGTGGGGGGAACACCGTTGTTGAGGGGAACTGTTGACAACAATTATTATCGATTGTAACTGTCACTCTGACAGATGGTGAAAGGATCTAACTGTTTGTTTATTAATATATTTATATAATATTTTATAGAGAACTCCAGAATTAAGACAATAGGTTTATATTACTGAAACAAACACTGAACTAAATAAGTCAAAAAAGTCTTGAAAATATCTAAATTAGTTTCTGACAAAAGTAATAAAAATATTTATAAATTACAGGCAGCCTGCCTATATTATATATTACTAAACGCTCTCCCTCAACAACCGTGGTTCCCCCACTGCTTAGATACATTCTTACGCTCGCCCATTTTTTGTCATGTTTGCTAATATTTTTCAGATATTTCACAGACATTTAGTGAAAAATGAGAATAGAGGCATTGTAGAATGTCACCTCTACTTTCAACAACTTTTTTCAAAATTGAAGTTTGATTATCTATGACGCATGGAGGCACAAAGCAGAAATAGGGAACAAAAAACTTTATATCGCAATACTAATAAACCGGTAGCGCCTAGTTTTGGCATACATAAAATAGATATAAATTACTATTACTTCTTACAAGCCCAGTTCTACAGCTTCTAAAGTGATGAAGATTCGATTTTATTTAAAAAATGCTACATTCTCCAGTATTTTTTGTTTTTCCCTGTTACTAATGATCCAATCGGATCGAGCCTGGGCTCATTTCATTGGTATTTTCATGCTTTACAATTGATCTGTTGACACCATTGAGATTAGTTTATTAGTTTTGACTTTATAAACATGCTAAGAAAAAAAAAAGTAATTTTCTTGCTTCTATTGTTTATAACAAAGTAAAAAACCATAGTTGGTCTAGGTGTATTGACGAGACGTTAGATGTCGCTGACACATACCTACTTGATTTGTTCACTCAATTTTGTCTTAGAATACAATTAGTCTTCAATTTGGCCATCAGGGCTAAACACTTAGCGCTACTACAAGAGGACGAAACAGTGGTGAAGAGAAGAATACTGGGAATAAGAAATTAGGGAATAGGATATATGATATATTAGGTAATGAATATCTTAGAGAATTAGTATTATATCAAATAGGAAAAAGAACGTAGAGAATTAAAATAGAATTAGAGGATAGGAGTAAGGAAATTTCTGTAATTTTAGCTCTGAAATAAAGATATGTTAAACTAAAATAAACAGGGCTAAACAGAGATTTGAACACTAGGGGATGCATTTGGGAACATGAATTTTCAAAAAATAACATCACAAATTAGTAACAAGTAAGCTATAAAATTATCTATAAACGCTTATCATAATTAACCCATAAACACAATGCAATTGTTTGAAAACTGACACGCCAACTTTTTATTGAAAGTGATAGATTAGTACGTTCAAATGGAATGTT